>JAUZTB010000048.1:25175495-25186971 GCA_034780895.1 Rhynchobatus australiae | reverse complement strand
GTCATCTCAGAAGGTGGACAAATTAAAATGCTTCTGAACTACTGTGAATGAGCTCAGCTACTTGGTCAGATTTATTTCCAAATATGGCAAAGTATCAGAACAAAAATATATAGCATATTAGTGCAACACTGGGGCCAAAATTACATTAAGAAGTCTAAGTTCCTTTAGGCTTAGTCACAATCCTTATAGTCTTACTCAGAATATTGAGCACAATTTAATATGGAATGCAAACTATTCTGGAATACAATTTCTCTCCCACTTTGCCCACATTCTTGCTGGAAACAACGAAAAAGCATCATGGCAAGAGATGGAAATAACATTTTGCAGCACTCAAATACTTTGACTGCAAAGGGCAGGAGAGACCTCCTGTATCCAGCCATTCAGCCTCCACACCCACTCTTCACAGAAAGTTAAATGAAATGAAGGGACTTTATTTTGGTCTGATTCATCTTCCATTCAGGTATACATGGCAGAACACCACACCTGCTTCAATGGAGCTTAATTTAGATCTTTAAACAATGATCACAAACAGGCTAAAATCAGATAATTTGGAATCCATCTGGGACATTAATAGATAAATCCCATGGACAACTTTAATTGTCATGCAGGAAGGCTATAATTGTCTTTATGACCTCTGATGTAATATTTTAAGTTATGTGAGGTGAATCTTCACAGAACGTTTAATGATATGTATTGTTGGCAAGATAAAAAGGCTGGTAGACGTCTATGTGAATTTTAGTAACACATTTGACAAGGTAGTTGTCATGGTAGTTGTCATCACCATTTGACATGGTAGGGTAGTCCAGAAGCTTAAAGCACATGG
This sequence comes from Rhynchobatus australiae, assembly GCA_034780895.1. Lineage (NCBI taxonomy): Eukaryota > Metazoa > Chordata > Chondrichthyes > Rhinopristiformes > Rhynchobatidae > Rhynchobatus > Rhynchobatus australiae. The sequence continues at coordinate 25,186,148 of JAUZTB010000048.1, read as the reverse complement.
TATCCAAGGCAAGCTGGCTAATTGGATACAAACTTGGCTTAGTGATGGGAGGGAGAAGGTAGGGGTGGAGAGATGCTTTTATGATTGGAAGTCTTTGACCAGTAGTGTAGCACAAGGATTAGTGCTGGGACGTTTGTTGTTGTGACATGTATCAATGGCTTGGATGCGAATATAGGAGCTATGATTAGTAAGTCTGCAGATGGCACAAAGATTGGCCATTTTATGGATAGCAAGGAAAGTTGTCTAAGGCTTAGGATATAGATCAGATGGAAAGTTGGGCAAATGTCATGTAGTCCTTATAAGTGCAAAGTGATGCATTTTGGACAGTTATATAAAGGTAGGACATATGTATACAGTAAATGATAAGGCACAAAGAAATGTTGATGAACAGGGGGACGTTGGGGTTCCAGCCCATAGTTTCCTGAAAGTAGCAACACAAGTAGATAGGGTGGTGAAGAAGGCATACGGCATAAATGCCTTCATAGGTTAGAGCATAGAATATAAAATTTGGAACACCATGTTGCAACTTTACAAAACACTAGTTAGACCACACTCAGTATTGTGTGCAGTTCTGATTGCCATATTATAGGAAGAATGCGGTTGCATTGGAAAAAGTGCAGAAGAGATTCACTGGGATGTTCCCTGGATTGGAAGACTTTAGTTATGGGGAGATTGGATAGGCAGGGTTTGTATTCCCTGGAGGCTGAGGGATGACATGATAGAGGCATAGGAAATTATAAGGGATATTGGCTAGATAGTCAAAATCTTTCTCCCATAGTAGGGGTATCAGAAACAAGAGAGCATAGGTTAAAGGTGAGAGAACAGAGTTTTAAAGGATATTTGAAGGGAAAGTTTTTTTTACACAGAGAGCGGTTGATATCTGGAACTCACTGTTAGAAGAGATGATAGAGTCAGATACAATCGCTGCATTTGAGACATTGAGAGAGGCACAAAGGTTGGCATGGATGTGGTGAGTTGAAGGGCCTGTTTCGGTGCTGTACTACTCTGTGAGAAATCCCAGGATTCTCTCTGGAATTAGGAGGATTTGTATTTCTAGGATGTGCTATGTTATTATGTTTCCCTATTAGGGACACTGAGTGTATTCCCATTTTAATACACTGTGTATAATTCTAAACAGGCCTCATATTTTAAGGGTGTGATACAGAAAGCAGTCCTTGCTTACATTATGCTCAGTAGCCATTCGTGTAATTAATCACAAAAATATGGGCTAAAGTAGGCAGTGTTCACTCTGGTGAAAAGGATAAAGCAACTGGACATACAATTCATAGAATCATAGAAAGTACAGCACAATACAGGCCCTTTGGCCCACAATGTTGTGCCGACCTTTAAACCTCGCCTAAAACCTATCTAAATCCTTCCCCCCACATATCCCTCTATTTTAACTTCCTCCATATGCTTATCTAGCAATCTCTTGAATTTGACAAATGTACCTGCCTCCACCGCCAACCCAGGCAGCGCATTCCATGTCCCAATCACTGTCTGGGTAAAAAAGCCTCCTCTGATATCTCCCTTGAATATCTCCCCATTACTTTAAAGCAATTACTGCCTGTTTGAGCATTTCTGTGTATGTGCATATCCAAAGTGAACTCTTGCTATTTTTTTGTAAAAGGTGTGGTATTTATTTCAGTATCGACATTGGTTTTTAATAGAACATATTAACATACTACAGCACAGTACAGGCCCTTCGGCACACAATGTTGTGCTGATGTTTTATCCTACTCTAATATCTATCTAACCCTACCCTCCCAAATATTAACCCTTCCCTCCCATTTCTCTATCATTCATGTGGCTATCTAAGAGTCTCATATACGTCCCTATTGTTTTTATGAGCAATTTGCTTGGAATCAAGGATGACTTGCTTCCATTCCAGTCTTGTGGGTTCTGAGGTGGATGATGAGGACAACGTGGGGCCCACATACTCTGCCACAGGTGAGCAAAGGAGGTGTGGGATTTGGAAAGTGGATCGGCCCTTTCACCACTAACACTGGGCTTCTGTGCTCTCCCGACTAAGGGATTCTCAGTGTCATCCCAACTGTTCCTTCTCCACTCCAATGGTCATGGGCTAGGGATTCCCATGAACGGATGTCCATGCTGCACCTTTTCAAAGTCAGCCTGCAATTTAAAAAGACATCCCATCAAGAGGGACTGATCATGCCTAATATTATGCTATTTGACCAGCATTCCAAGCTGCCCATGGCCTTATCTATTGGGAAAAAAGGTCTTTGCCATTTTACCATAGAACCATAGAACAGTACAGCACAACACAGGCCCTTCGGCACACCATGTTGTGCTGACCTTTAAAGCATGCCTAATACTATCTAACCCCTTCCTCCCACAGATCCGCTATTTTAAATTCCTCCAAATGCTTATTTAACAATCTATTGAACTTGACCAATGTATCTGCTTCCACCACTACCCCAGGCAGTGCACCAACCACTCCCTGGGTGAAAAACCTCCCGCTGGTATCTCCCTTGAACTTCCCACCCATTACATTAAAGCCGTGCCCTCTTGTATTGAGCATTAGTGCCCTGGGAAAGAGGCACTGGCTGTCTACTCTATCTATTCCTCTTAATATTTTGTATACCTCTATCATGTCTCCCCTCATCCGCCTTCTCTCCAAAGAGTAAACCCCCAGCTCCCTTAGTCTCTCCTCATAATGCATACTCTCTAAACCAGGTAGCATCCTGGTAAATCTCCTCTGCACCCTCTTCAACACTTCAACATCCTTCCTATAATGAGGTGACCAGAAATGGACACAGTGTGGTCTAACCAGAGTTTTGTAGAGCTGCATCATTACCTCGTGGCTCTTAAACTCAATCCTATGACTTATGAATGCTAACATCCCATAAGCTTTCTTAACTACCTATCCACCTGTGTAGCAACTTTCAGTGATGTGTGGATATGAACCCTCAGATCCCTCTGCTCCTCCATACTACCCAGAATCCTGTCATTAATTTTGTTCCCCACCTTGGAGTTTGTTCTTCCAAAGTGCACCACCTCACACTTCTCTAAATTGAACTCCATCTGCCATTTCTCAGCCCAGCTCTACATCCTATCAATGTCCCTCTGCAATCTTTGACAATCCTCCACACTATCCACAACACACCCAACCTTTGTGTCGTCTGCAAATGTGCTAACCCACCCCTCTACCCCCTCATCCAAGTCATTAATAAAAATCACGAAAAGCAGAGGTCCCAGAACTGATCCTGCTGGGACACTGCTAGTCACAGCCCTCCAATCTGAAGGCACTCCCTCCACCACAACCTCTGCTTTCTACATCATTGCGATGTTTCACACTCATGGAAACGCTCCTTCACATTTGTAATTGGGTCAAGCTACTGAGACAACTTCAGAAAAGAATATCAGTCTTCCCAGTATGCAGTGCATTCCCCCAACTCTAATCCTTACCCCATGGGAATGCACACTTCTAAGCTACAAGTTGACTGAGATAAAATTTAAGTCACCTCAATTATACATGGTTTGCTGGTAAAAATACTTTTATACTGTGGCTAATTTAACTGTTGATCTTTCTACTCCTTAGTCAGCTGGGTGGTGTTCCTGGGGTTGAGTGGCAGAATTTCAATCCCCAGTGACAAGTCTAACCCTCTGCATCCCCATAATGAGCAGACTGGCTGGTGAATCATCAATACTGCCCTTGAATTCTGAGAATCTGCTTAGTTAAAGTATTGAGTCAACTACTAACAATTGATTTCTTTCCACAATCACACAGCCAAGTGTATCATATAGCAAACATCTCAGTTTCAAAGCAACCCACTTTATTTCTCTCATCATATGAAAGAATTATCGTACCAATAAATTACAAGCTATATATATGGATTTAACAGAGATAATCCAGAAAGCTGAGTTACAAGAAAAGAGGAAACTTTAACAATACATCAGTTAAGATATTTTTTCATTTGAATTTGCCCAGTGAGTACTTCTAAATGTTAACAGCTCTCCATACATCATAGTATCTGCACTTATTATTTAATGGACAAGCATCGAATTGTTCAGATGCAACTGTTAGCACCTCTGTGTACCAAGCAGATTAGAAGACCTGAACAAATCTATAACACTCGGTCTGTTAATTTTAGTAATTTCACTGGAAAAGTGTTTCCCCCCAAAATATTTGTCAGAATAAAATGGCATCACACTGGAGATGAAAGACATTCATTTAAACATTGCTTTTATTCATTCTCAGGTAAAACAATTTAAACACATGAAAAGAAACACCAAAATGAGGCAGTATTCAATCCTGAAGGTTTTGCTTGGTATGTGCCATACAATAGATTTTACAATATTAACTATTAATGTTAATTTCCTGTACAAATTAGGGCCTCGTCTGAGATTTCATCTCAAACTAACAGGGGACTTACATTTAAATTGTCTGCTATTTTAGGATGCAGTAATATCACAGACAAACAGCAAACATTCTGGACCATTGAGCCAGAGGCACAAGTTCAACTCCTACTGTGGAAGCTGATGGATTTAAATTAAGACAATTAAATGAACCAGAAATTAATACAAAAAGCTGGTCTCAGTAATGGTAAGCACAAAGCAATTGGATTTTTGTAAAATCCTATCTGATTTACTAATGCCCTTCAAGGTGTTTGCCCAGCCTAACCTATATACGACTACTGAGGTTCATTCTTAGCTGCCTCCTCAGATTATGGTAAATTAGGGATGGACAAGAAATGCCAGTGCTATCAGTGATATTGAATCTGATGAATCAAAACATGTGACATGCCCCTTCACATTGGTAAAAGCAGCTGGTAGGATAAAACCCGATTCTAATTGCTGTTGGTTTACTTCATTAAAAAAAATTCCAGGTCCTCCCCAGGTTATGACAAGGTTTCGTTTCGAAGAACTGATCATAACCCCAACAGTTCCAAAGCTGGAAATGCGGCTACCCAACAGTATATTTAAATAAAAATGTAGGCCCGTCCAAGGGCAACCTGTAATTAAACCAGGGTGTTTAACTCAAACCATTCATATTTCTCTGCAAGACGCAATGATGTTGCCACATACCCAGTTCCCACAGAAGATGCCTCAGTCCCACTACAGCCTGCAAGTCCATTCGCCAGTCTCCCAAATGCTTGTTTTTATGGGCTGTCCACAGGTCAGGCATTCGTAACCTGGGGAGGACCTGTAATCAGTTCTACTAAAGTGCATGCATGATTTCAGAAATGTTGGTAGGAGACAAACCCATGTTTGCCATCAGATCTGGAGCAGCAGAGACATTTCCAAACAATGACATTAATCAATAGTATTCACGTAGCAGCAAATCTGCCTGCTGACATTTTTCATGCAAGAACTGTCAAGTTCAAATCCTACAGCTCATCAGTACAGAAGATTGCAGGCTGATCCTTCTGCCAACACGTTCTCACTTCCGTAACGGCACCACCATCTGCTCCTGCTCAGCCATACTTCACAGCTCATCAGATGTTCTTTCCTTATGGTCACCGTGAAAGTCTCTCAGAATGGACAGAACTGTATTTGTTTGTTTGATTTGAGTAATAACCCTATTGATTTGCACACAGGCTCTTGGATTGTTCTAAGGTATTCCTCTTGGTTTTCTGGGACATATATAATAAAAATACTGTGGTACATACGTATTAGAATGTTAGCTACAGTATGGACACTCTAAGTGTTATTTAGATGTTGGTACACTGTGACATTTGTCTATGTATAATGTGATGGAGCAGCCTGTGTGAATTGGTGGCAAGGCTGTGGGGAAGAACACACGTTTATGGCCAAATCTATCCTTTAGTAAACTTGAAGGTTTCTATCATATCCATCTCAATTCTAAAATTGTTAACCATTTTCCATCTATGCTTTTTTGATGGAATTCATCAGCCAGATTTGGCAATATGTTTCAATACACATTAATCTTCTTTTTTATGTATCACCTTGCAGTACAGGCAGATGACTAGCACAAAGATATTTTGACAGGCAAGAACAAGTAAAAGAGCAGTCAGTTGCCCATTCTGTTAGGCACCTTGGATCTGTGCAAATGTGTAGTTACTGTAAAAGCAAAATTAAGTGGACATTAGAATCCCAAAATAAATGCAGAAGTTGTTGGAAATAGTCTGCCACACTTCATATGTGTAAAGAGAGAAACATCAGGCGAGATCATGCTGATAGCTGCCCAGTGGTTTCTGGTTGCAGCTAACTGCACAACATGCAAGCATGTTCTAGATGCCTGTCCCTGTGCATTGTAGCATGGAATTATAGAATGTGCCAGAGATCCATTAGCAACAGGTCAGACCTCCCGTTCCTCCACTGGACTCAGCATCGAGTCCACAGCAGCTCTGTGAGATACTGGGCTGAGTAACTGGATACAGTTCACATCTGCCCCCTCAGCTTCATGCCAGCCGTAGCTGTCACTTCGAATGTGGTCCCACTGAGTTGAACGTTGTCACCAATCATCACTGAAAAAGCAAGTGAAAGTAATCAATTACTTTTATTCATTTTACTCTGATTAATAAAGATGTTTTTATTCCTTTACACAAATGAATGTAGTCTTAAACAAAATTTAATTTCTTATTATTCCATCTGCTTCTAAATCAGTGATGGTATTGAAACTTGCAGGTTGTTCATGTACATCTCTCAAGAGGCGAGTGTGAAGTCCTAGCCAGGTCCAGCGTGATCAAGTCCAACAATTGTTTAGACCTCTCATCAGAACTGGAAAATGCTGCAGATGGAGAAACAGGGAAAGGGGGAAAAAGGAGGAAAAGACTAAGTAAGGATCTGGGATAGGGTGAAGGCCAGGGGGGTAATTGACAAGAGGGATGATGGTGTGAGACAAAAGGGATGATGACAATACAGGTAAAGGGATAAAGGCTGAATCCAGAAGAGGTGAAGATGGAAAAGCAGAATAATAACCAAAATTGCTGAAAACGTTGTGGAGTCATGGAGGATAATGAAGGATGAGGTGAAGATCTTCAGATTTGTATACAAGCAGCTGGAATGGTGTTGGAAGCAGAGGACAGAAAGGCCAAAGTGTGAATAAGGAAGAAAATAAAAATGACAGGCAGAAATATTTGCTAAATTTTGAGGCAGATCACATAGATGGAGGAATAAGCATTACTTGCATCATCACATCCTAGAATTTTCCTCTCAGGGAGGTACGCTGGAGCACCAAAAAAGACAACTTCCTATGATCCATTCCTTACTGATGTGCCTTCAGCAATGAGCTCTCGAGAGATACAGCACACAAACAGGCCCTTTGTCATTCTGATCGGCAACCACCCATTTACGTTAATTGTGCTTTCAAACAATGTGTGGCGTGGTCCAGAATCAGGCACATCAGGCAGGAGAGCTTTGATCCTTGGATTGGAATGAGTTAGCTGTTTATGCCCAAAATGGTATGGAGACACCCATAGTTGGTATTGTGTACTGCGCAAGAAAGAAAATAAATAGCATTAGCCAGCCTGCTTTTTAGCCAACTTAAAACTAACTAGTGATGTATATCGGACATTTCAGGGGATAAACATTGTCGTGGTACGACAAGATTGGTTGCTATAATCTCTGGGGGGGAGGGGTGTTTCATAATCTGTCAGTAGTAATTTTGCAGTTTTACAATTGCCATTTAGGTAGGTTGCTGCACTGCCCATGGACCCAGGCAACTGTTTGAATTACTACTCATTAGGAGAGCATAGTTGAAGACTGGCAATTAGAGCAGTAATTTGTTGGGAAAAAATATCAGTACAATATTTCACATCCAGCTGCCTGAAGAGGAATGAAGTGCCTCTAATTTTTTTACTGAGGCCTTGGTAACCTATTACAGAAAAATTGAAATTTTGTGACAATTAAAAAATAACATTTTTGATGATTCAGCTATAATGAGCTGGTAGATTTCCCAGGCACCAATAAAATCAAGATCTATGCACAATAAACAGCAATTATCTGTCCAGGGAAGGAACAGAGTGCAAATTAAAAAAAGTCTGTTTATATTTTTGTTCTCATTTGGTCAAAATCAAGGTTTCATATGTTTCAACTATAATTTAGATGAAATGTTATATTGAAGTTAAAATTGCACTAATTGAAATGTGTACAACATTAACATATTATTAGGCATCCACATATGTGCTTTTCCTGATGTCATAAACACAATGCACATCTCTGTACTGTGGATGCACTGTTAATGGAAAGCCTCAACTGCTGGCATTACACATTGGCAAATCAGACCTCATCTCTCACTGTATGATAATGAAGATCCACAAGACTTGATGAATTTAATTGTACAAAATTCTGCTATAAGTAGCCCAGGTAGCAGTATAGCATTTCATTATCTGCATTGCAGGGGAAATTAAGAGCCTGCCATACCAAACCACTGCAAAAGCTTTGATGCAGGGACTCACGAAATGAGACGCTAATCAGCATGATCTATTGCAGTCTTTCCCTTTGCAATAAAAAAATGATTAGGTTTTAAATTCTGGCCTGTATTATAATGATATTACACAATATGTATGGTATGGCTCCTCTCCAGGTGCCAATATATCAAATGCATTCAAAATAATGGAATTTCTCTTCTCCCTCCTCTCTCCCCTCTCCTCCTCCCCATTGCAATCTTACTTCTCATACCCAGGAACATTTTGTGTTTGACCCAGTATATCCAGTAACTTATGATGAAACACTTGCCTTTTGTTTTTACCTTCCCACCAACCACAGACACAACAGTCTTTCCAGGTGAGGCAGCAATTCATTTGCATTTTTCTTCAAATTATGGTAACACTTTCAGTGCACGAAATTGTCCCCTCTACACTGTAGAAAACACAGATCAAATGACTGCTTGGATTTTCTTAGTCTCCTCCCTCTCAGATGGTCTCTTCAGTCCTTCCCCCTTCTTTGCAACTTGAAAAGGGCTTGTTCTTTCACTTTCAGTTCTGATGAAAGACCATCAGCCTGAAACGTTAATTTTGACTCTCTCTCCATATATGCTGCCAGATCTGCTGAACATTTTCAATATTTTCTGTTTCTATTTTATATTTTCATCATCTCTAATTTTCTACTTTTAGATCAACTCATACAAATTTCATATTACCTTCATTAAAATTGTAGTATATACAGTATTTCTATATCTAGCAAGAGTACAACTGAGACAGATTTTTGTTTCCAAGTTGCAGTTGTCCCCATTTTTCACTCATTAATTTTGTAATACTCAGTGCCAGCAGCTTAGTTCCACAAAATTTAGATAAATTACAGTGTTATATACTCTTTGGTAAATCCATCAGGCAGACCTGAAGCTTATATCCATAATAAATCAGCTGAAGTGTTTCTCTGTGCCAATACCCATAAATGATATGAAATATATACCTTCATTCCGCCACTCAAACTATTACACAGATACTTGTATTGTCATTCACAGAGGTGGTCCCTCACCAATTCATTTTATAGATATTTCTCTCCTACATCTGTAGTAATATGACTTTTCCAAATGTTTCATTCTGTAAAAGGCCTTATTGCACTTTTCTGAAGGAGTTTCTGCTTTCATTAGCTACAAACTGAAAGCCATGTCTTTTATTCTCCGTTGCAGAGATTTTAGTACAGTCAACAATCATAGTACATTTTTACTTGGAAGCCCATTGGATGAAAAGAGTACACTTAGCAAAAGGTGAGAAACATTCATAATCATTCACAGGCCAAACTACTGATAATACTGATTTATCATTAAAATGATTCAGAATCAGAAAACCAAGCAAATTATTGTTTAGCACAGTCATAATTTCTTACACCTCCAATTGAGAAAATTATTTGTTGACAGCCACTTTTCATCCAACTCCTTCTGGCAAGCTTTTGGAAAGAGACAATTTATGGTTGGTATTTAATAAGTTTTTCCTTTATTATTAATTTGACTTGGCATGTGCAGAGTTGCAATAAAAACTGAGCAACAGATTTTAAGATTAAATCATTTGAAGATTACAGGCAATTTATTTAAAGTTCACATTGATTAGCAAGTTTAATTACCCCATAATGATGACAGTTATCTTCAAAAATAAATTACAGTCAAGATCCTTTATGGTTTATCAAACTTGAGAATAATCATTATATTCATACAACAATTAATACTCTACCTGTTATTCATTAAACAGGCCAATATTGCAAACATGCTCCTTCACAATTCCCACATCCCAAAGATGGGGGATACATCTTTCAAAATCATTCTTCCATTTATCTGGACTAACTTTTAGCCATGGTTTTGTATTAATTGGAAATATTTTAATGTTTTGGTCTCCAGCACAATTGGAAGCATTTTCTTGAAAATGATTTCTTGAAATTGAAATCACAATTGAAAACTCCAGCCAATCAGACCCTTTCGTTATCTTAAAGACTTTCATGAGAGAAATCCTCAGCCTTTTCTTCTGGAGAAAAGATTTCCAGCCTATCTGATCATTCCTGGAAAACACATCCTGTCAGTTTTAGTAGTAAACATGGGCATCTGTTCTGCACCCTTCCCTTTTGTATATAAATTCTTTTGGTAATATGGAGGCCAGAACCGAACAAAATACATGGGTGGCATTTAATTAATGATTCCATAGAATCATCACTTCCCTTCTTTCGAAACCTCATTCTGTTGGAAACCCTTCAACTCCAAGGTGGAAGCAAAACAGCATCCGTATCCTCACCTCA
>JAUZTB010000048.1:24992885-25003380 GCA_034780895.1 Rhynchobatus australiae | reverse complement strand
AGAATTTACAGAATAGAATACCACATATGGGGGAAAAAAATTCCACCCTCACCCAGTACATTGAAGGCATAACTAAATCATTAGATGAAGATGACTTAAATCTGATTTTCTTTTTCTACTAAAAAACAATTGTGCTAGTTTATCTTTTGAGCATGATTCCGAGCACAATCCATGGAGGGTAGCTGAGGCAGAGGTTGTTGCATTTCTAAGAGATGAGCAGTAAAAGCAGGAAAGTTCAGGTCGATGGAAAGCAAGGAATTACTATTCGAAACATGAGACTGCAGTTGCTTAAATCTGCAGCAAAAAATGAGCTGCTGGAGGAACTCAGTGGGTCAGGCAGCATCTGTGGAGGGAAATGGACAGTCAAAGTTTTGGGTTGAGACCCTTCATCTGGACTGAAAAGGCCAGTCTCTTTGATTTCATAATTTTTGTAGGGATTTCCTTTTATTTTAATCTCTAGATTTCTCTCTTCCCCAAATCTTTTTATTGAACTTGTTACTGTTTTCGATTCTCATTCTTCTGTGCAGTTAGATTGCATGATCATTCCTCCTGTCTGCCTGTGTCCTCCTGAATGGCCCTCTTTAGTATTTCCAAAATCCCTACTTGTTCAACCTTATCCATTTTGTGAGACAAATTAAATTGGAAGAATTAAGAGTGCTTTGGCATCTGTTCTGAGGTCAAGTATTTATGGAGGTATTACTGTTAAAATATCTGCAGCTAACCTCACATGTTAAAGCAAAAACACCTTTAAAATGTCTTCAGTGAATTGATTTTTGTAAAATGTGACTTTGAAAAATAAAGTTCACCATCAAAGTGTTTGTGAATCAGTTTGGAAGAAGGAAATATAGAAACAAGTGTCATTTAGTGTAGGAAGTTGAATATTCTGTGACTTACGGGTTGCTGTGCCCTGCACTGTTAGCCATTACTCCTGACATCTGTGATTGCAACAGGATAGCTTATTCTGATCCAAAATGAATTTCAGATTTATTTCATTTTATTAGAACTTGCCACTTTGGGGAAATGTATTTAGCCTCATGGTCATACATCTCTAGCCAGCTACGTCTTTGATCCAAGAAGAACAAAGAAGCCCTTGGCTTTCTGCCACCAGTTTCTCGCCTTGCCAGCTGTTGAACAAATCCAGGGTAAATATAAGAAAGTGATGACAAAAAGAGAGGAAACTTAGCAGAACGTAGATGCCACTGATTTGTGTGAAATGATGCTGTTTGTTCAGCCTAAATGATTCCAAGCATAATCCATTTTTATAAATATAGAAGCCATTTGATGTGCATGCTTTTTTCTCCTTGAAATAAATAGAATGTAAGAATTGATTTTCTCAAACAAAATAAATCAGCTGTTGACTACTGGACTTTTTTTTATAATCACTCAAATTATTTATTGGCAACAAAAAAATCCCAACTAGACAAGTTTTTGGGACTTCTTGTCACATGCGTGAAACTTGTCTTCAAATCCAGATCCCGTGATGGTGTAATACTGCATTTATCAAAAGTGCACAAAGTTGTAATTTAACTTCACTGAAGAGTCACAAGACTTAAAATAAGTGCTTTTTATTTAGCAATCAGACAAAGTAAAATTGAATAGAATGCAGCCAGTGTGGCTTTGGATAAACTTGGCATCTGTATCTTAACCCAAGAGTGAAACACATTTGTATAGATTCTTTGTTCTACTTTACAAATTTAAATTGGTTACTTAAATTCAGTGTCAGAAAAGAAATATTTTTAAAACTAGATTTCTTTGCTTTTGAATTTCCTTGATAACATAGGGGAATTTAAAAAGTTTACTATAAACACTTCATTTAGTTATGCCATGTGTTGTGAAAATACTTGGCTTTATTGGTACATGGAATTTCAGAGAAAATAAAATAACCGTGTCCTTGTCTCAAACAAATAACTTCTAAAATATTTTAACATGTTTGAAGCATTTTATGTTTGTTTATTGCAATGTTTACTCCTGAAATTTCATGGTATATTTTGGCTACCTTTTCTCTTGCAAAAAACATAACTAAAGAAAAATGTGACAGAAGAACTCCAATCTAGGAGTTATTTCAATTTTATCTTATCAAGTACAGAGATCTGGAGTTTCTTCCATTTTGCAATCAATGACAGCCATAATTTATGCAATAACCAACTGTATGCCTTAAAAGACAGCAACATTTTGGAAGTATGTTTTGTGCATACCAGTAATATAATCAAATCTCAGTTTTTTATCTCCTGCCTGTCCTTCCAGGCACTTTCTGCCCCACCAGTGGAAGAGTCAATGTCGCCTCAGCCTTCAAAACCAGAGTGGCAGCAAGTGAGCATTGTTCAAGAGAGACTTTTGCCAATTCTTCTCCCCTTCCTTCAGGAGGCAAAATAAAGAAGTATTCCCCATGGGAAATGTTTTTACCTCCTATGTTGACAGAGTGAGTGACTTCAACTTAACCATAGAGTACATTGCAGAAAACAAAAGAAAATCTACACATCGAAACACTTAAAAATGTTATTTCCCTGGCTCAGTAAATTTGCTTCCACCTCTCTGTTGTCACCCGATGTGGCCAGCATTAGGCAGTATAGTGTTTCATACGTCAATTTGAAAATGTGACATTTGATGTCAAATATGACATTTTCTGGAAATGTGACATTTTATGTTATTTTATGTCTAAACGTGTAAGTTTAAAAGACTCATTCATATTTAGACAAGAACATCCACCCTTTTGTCTTTATTTCTGGCACACAAAATTGGTATTCAAGTTCAGATCAATGAAATTGCAAGGTAGCATTTCACCATTCAACTTCCCATGTGTTGCAGGCCAATCTGCCAACAGGATTGTAATTTCTCAATCCACTTTGTCACCAGAAGTGCAGTGGCACTGATCTGGCCTGATAGTAAATCCATCTCAAATATTTGAGACATGTTCATTCACATGAAATTGCTTTCCCAATGCCACTCGTGGCTCTGTGTGCATATGAAAGCATTAGAGAGAGAGCGTATGTGTGTATATGCTTATGTGCATGTGTACACATCAAATTCCACCATCAAATGCACACGCACATTGATTTGGTTGCTAAGATGAATGAATATTGTCAACAAAATCTTTCATTAAAATATTCTGTTATCATCCTGCTATTACCAATCAAATACCAACTTATTTCTTTGTTTTCTACCCCATTGTTAGATTTGATGTGAACATTTCCATGCAATTTGCTACTGCGTTTGTAGATATTTCCAAGAGGAAAAGAATTTCAGTTGATGAGTTCCTCCGATTTAGCCGAGATATGCTCAAGCAAAAATTTGAACACAGGTTCAGATAAGTCTAGAATCAAATGAGTTCAATTTTCTAGTATTCTGGCATTATTGGAAGTATTAGAAATTCATCTTCTCTTGCACATGCCACATTCACAGTGTTGTAGTCTGCGTGCATTGAACTTTGCTTCTCAAATTTGTTCCTGTTGACTTCAAAGGAACCAATTTTCCATGTGGATTTCAACACACACACTGCTATGCACCACGTTTAGTGTGTGCAACAGAAGGCAAATATCCATCCGGATCTTGTTGTGCCAGTGCCTGGTATAACAAAATATTTTTTTTCTCCCTAAACCTGCTTAATTGAAGGCATCCAATTACTCTCCCAAATGAGATTAGCCAACTCAGCAAATTGAGAGTTGATTCCAACAAAAACTCCAACATTGCTTAATCTTCCACCATCAAATATTCTGAAGTTCACCATTGACTGGAAATCCAACTGAATCAGCTAGATAATTGCCATAAGAATAAAACACAAAATGTTGCAGATATTCCAAGCAGCATCAGTGAAGAGAAAAACAGAATTTACATTTCAAGTCAATAAGCTTTCAGCTAAACTGGAAGAATGAGAAAGCAATCAGTGACCCTGAGTTTCCAGTTGCCTGTGACTTTAATTGTCAAACCACTGCAGCTCTGACCTCTTTGGTTTTGACACACTGCACTGTTCCAACAAAGCCCAATGTAAACACAAGGAATAGTACCTCATCCTCTGTCTAGGCATGTTGCAGCCTTGGAACTCAATAGTGAATCCAACAAGTTCAAATAACCAGCCTTTATTGCTTGTGTCAATCATGCCCAATTCTGATGCAGGGCCATCAACGTGTATCATTTACTTATGCTTTTGCTATCTACAGATGCTGCCTGATCTGCTCAGTATTTCCAGCATTCTCTTTCATAGCAGATTTCCTGCAAATCTTTATTCCACATCTCTCAGTCCAGCATTGTTTTTTTGTCCTCATTCATATCCCTCTAATTACATCTCCCCAAGACAGATCAGCTATGACTGACAAGGCTTCATGAGTGTAAACGCCAGGAAGTCATGTTGCAGTAGTGTAAACCCTTAAACCACATTTGGAATATTGTGTGCAGTTCAGGTCATTGCACTACAGGAAAGATGGAGGTTTTGGAAAGGGCACAGAAGAGGTTCACCAGGATATTGCTTGATGAGAGAGTGCTAGCCATAAAGGGAGGTTGGACAGACTTGGATTGATTTCTCTGGAGCCTCAGAAGCTGAAGACCGACCCGATAGAAGTACATAAAATTATGAGAGGCATAGATAGGGTAGATAGTCAAGGTGGAAGTCAAATACTGGAGGGTATAGGTTTAAGGTGAGGGGGGAAGGTCTGAAGGAAATTTATGAGGCAAATTTTTTATTACACAGAGGGTGGTAGGAGCCTGGAACGCACAGCCAGAGGATAAAGTGGAAGAACATAGAACCATACAGAATAGGATCAGGCCCTTTGGCCCATGATATCTGTACTGACCATGATGCCAATCTAAACTAATCCAATCTGCCTGTACATTGTCCATATCCCTCTTCCTTGCCTGTTCATGTGTCTGTCTAAATTCCTCTGAAGCATTGTTATCATTTATTTCTATCACCTCCCCTGGTATCACATTCCAATTGGCTAGCTCACCCTGGAACCCATGAACTCTAAACTTTCAGACCAGTCTACGTGGGCCTTGCTAAAGTTCATGTAGGCAATGTCTACTGCCTGCACTAGTCAATCCTCTTGGTCAAAAAACTTAATCAAATTCTTGAGACATTATTTCACTTGCACAAAGCCATGTTGACCATCCCTAATCAGTCATTGCTTTTCCAAATGCAAGTTAATTCTGTGTCTCAGAATTCCTTCCAATAACTTTCCCACTCTGGGTGTAAGGCTCACCAGCCTGTAGTTCCTTGGCTTGTCCCTGCTGCCCTTCTTTTATAAAGGCACAACATTAGCTGTCCTCCAGTCTTCCAGTATCTCACTTGGAGGCGAACAAAGTTACAAAAATCTCTGCTAGGGCTGGGGTCTCACTCAGCAAATGTCGTGTTTTTTGGTTGCTCCAAAAATGACGATGGAGCTGGATTGCTGCTTGGCAGGTGTCATCCACCAATGTAAAAGCTCGTAATTCCACCTCCCAGAATGGCCGGTTGGAAAGGCACTGGCTGGGTAGTCAGTAAGCCACTCTGCCCATCTGGCCACCTGATGAATGGAAACAAAGATAAATCCAGGCAGTTAGAAGAGTAAGGAGTCGACTGTCCATTTCCCTCCACAGATGTTGCCTGACCTTTTGAGTTCCTCCACCAGCTTGTTGTTTGCTGTAGTTACAACAGTAATTTCTGGTTCATAGCTCCAACCATCTGGCTTTGGCTGTTTCCTCAGTTTCCCCATTTATTTTTTGCATAGTGCTGATATAACATCACTTCCTCATATCAGAACCCAACTAGAAACAAAAATGTCACCATCAAAGTAATGCTGATTTTTTTTCCATCAAACTTTGTGGCTTTGGAAAATGTTTTGCATTAAAAGCAAATGTATAAACCCTGATTCTTTAACTCATTATTACTCTTGGACCCAAGAATCTCCT
This sequence comes from Rhynchobatus australiae, assembly GCA_034780895.1. Classification (NCBI taxonomy): domain Eukaryota; kingdom Metazoa; phylum Chordata; class Chondrichthyes; order Rhinopristiformes; family Rhynchobatidae; genus Rhynchobatus; species Rhynchobatus australiae. The sequence continues at coordinate 24,997,503 of JAUZTB010000048.1, read as the reverse complement.
CTTCATATTTCTATACTTTATTTGAGATGCAGAAAGCCTAGAAAAGTAATCCTTAATACTGAGATTAATGGTTGTAAATTCTTCATGGAATCCTAAAACCTGGCCCTTTGCCAATATCATGCAGGATAAATTTTTTCTGTATTATTACCTTCCTAATAATTGGCTGGAACATAACAGAGGAATTTGCCCAACTTTTCTGTCAGGAATGTTTTCTCAGAAAGCCTGCAAAATATATATTCTAGAAATAAGTTTTCTATTACCAATGAAATTTGCTCATTTTTGTTCTGGAGTATTTGAAGTTGTTTTTAGGAAATTTATTGAGATAGCAGAGTACCAGGGGAACTTTTATGTAACCAATTCACATTGCTGCTTTTGTTTTGTCATTTGTAAAGCTGGCTTGCTTAAATGCACAGTCAACATATAAAAGTTCTCTGAGCTTGGAAAGCAAGTTTAGTTTAAATTAGAAAAGTTGATTGCTAAAGTAATTTTAACTGCATTCTAATTGAACCAAAGTGCCAAAAAAAAGTTTGTTGAAAAGTTGATGGGCTTAAGTGTAAAATGCAAGCACAAAGTGAAAGTAAACTCTTGCAGGATTGAGATCTTTCTGGATTCCACAGTTTATAAACAGTCTAGGCTAACTTATTAAAAGTCCCCAGTGAAGCCATCGTTCAGTTGCTATGTATTGCTGCCATGCCCTATAGCTATTAATTGGCTCTCTTCAGTTACTTAAACAGTGGTGTATGATATCATCTGTGCATTCTGAAGCCATGGAAAAGAGTTTTCAAACGTTTTTGAATGGACAGCATTTTTATTGTGTGGCACAAAGTCAGGCAGTAAGTTTTCACAATCAACTGATATTTGGAAAACTGTTGGCAGTTTTGTTCTGCATAATTGGTTACAATTATCAGTATTTGAGTTATGTGGCTGGTAAGTCCTTTTTATTTTATTTAATAATGCAGTTAAAACAGTTTATTAAAGCTGCCTAAGGAATTGCTTAGATAATAGCTGAAAGTGCTTTTGATTGTCCTGTCCAAGTTTCTGTATTGGATTTAGACTCACCCTTTTCTTCGGGATAGAAAAGTATCAAAATTGCAGTATTCTTGCTCAAAGTATATTCATGAAATGGGTAATAAATCCTCAATCTCAAAGATATAATAGGTCCTAACTGTTGCTAAACCATCTTTCCCTGTATTATGGTGTTGAATTAAAAATAAACGTGCCTCATTTAATAAAATATTTTTGATGAAGAAGAGGAATCATTAGCAATATTTTTTGTAGGCAGCGTGGGTGTGGTTGTAACTCCATAATTGGTATCCACAGTTTGTATATACGTTTGTGGAATGAAGTATACTAGACTATGTAATTGTATATGCAGTGCAGGCTCAGTGAATGTCACTCGGAGGATGCAGAACAAGTAGATTATGCTGTCGCTACTGTCTTAACTCCAGTGCTGTGATTTAGGAGCTCGGCACTCCAGGTAACAACTTGTCTTAAATTTGCCCAGCTGAGCATACATCCAGCAGCAAAGAGGATCATTCATCCGTAGCATGTAAAGGGATCATCTGCTATTTATGGTTAATTATTAATTGTTTATTTCAGCTGTTGCCACAATTCTAGAAGCATTTGGTGCATGCTGCAGTTTTCTAACTTGCAAAAGTCCAGAGAGAGTAGTAAGGACTTCTGGCAGACTTGAAGGCTTTTGCATAACCTCATTTGAATAAATATGGCTGGATTAGTTGGTTTTCCCCTTTGAAGAAGACATGACTGGGAGAACTGACAAAGCATTCAGAGCAGGGCAAGCTGCTGAAAGAGGAAGAGAAGGGAAAAAAATTACTTTCAACTACTATACAGTGTGTTAAAGGAGTAATTTCCCTACCTCCTTCTTGATGCTATTGTCCTCCATGCTACTTAATATTGAACTCATGGTTACTAGCTTCCCAATTTTGCATGTGAAAAGGAGGAATAGGTATGAAGACGATTATTTTCTATAGTTTCTGCTCCACTGCAAACCACAGCTTTTATGACTGCTCCAGTTATGTTGAGCATCCACCTCCTTCATGGGGATTAGAATATGTGGGCACACCAGACCTCTCCTCTTCCATTACTTTTGGTTGTAAATAGAGTGGCTTGAGAAAACAGGAAATCCTTCCTCCTTTCCGCTTTCCACCACCAAGGCTTCCAACGAAGTGAACTTGGAGTCTGCTATCTCTTGTATTTGCCATTCCTCAGTGTTTTCCAGGTCAGATCCACTTTCTGTACGACGGATAGCATCTCCTAAAGCCAAAATGCAACGGCCCTTTCAAGAAGTGCCAACTTGTGTTGCAAGCTTGCTTTAACTAGTGCTACCCAGTCATGTCATTGAACCCCGACTGATGCAAAAGCACGGTTTATGCTGGCCAGACATGGAAGTTATTCAAATAAGCAGGCAACACGAAATTACCGTGCTGCTTACTTTGCAATCAACTGGACTAGGATAATTGTATGCTGCATCACTGTTTTCAAGGCATTTCTATTTAGTCCCTCCTTTATTAAAATGTCTTTCTGGTATTTTAAATCTCAAAACAATGTAGAAGTAAAATTCAATAATTGAAAAGAGCTTAATATTGTTAGTTCTGTTTAATTAAATACTTGTATAGAAGCTCTTCAATGCATTGAATCAGCAGCACTTGAGGTTTCATGCCTGTTTTGATTGATGTCATGGAAAAGCTGTATTCTAACTCACTTCATGTGTAATGTATTGTGCATGTTATAATTGCAAATCCTAATCCCTATGTTCATAATCATTTATAAAACACCGAAGAAGGACAACCTTATCTCTTGTGTTCTCCTGTCATGGAAGGTGCTCTGTGAACTGTAGTTTGAACTAGTTGGGTCAACTTGAGGCAAGTTTTTCCTCAAGTGGTTCGTATTTAATGAGCATGGGTACTCTATATCTCTGATGACAAACATGAAGAAGGAATTCTCAGAACCTGTTGGGTATCCAGGCCTTAGTTTAGGTAGGGAGAGGGCTTTAAACATTGGGCTAATACAGTTAAGATCTGTGGTATTCACTAACTGCCTAGTTAGCCTACAAAAACAAAGGATTGGCATCACTCAAACGTGCTTAAGGTGCATAATCAATCATGTGCACGGAAGACCATGATCATTTATCTAGAAGTGCAGATCATTTATCTGATTACTTCTAGAATATTGGATTATGGTCTTATATGCTTATGATGAACTGTTGGGTTTTGGATTAAATTTCATTACATAGCATATAAAAATGTTGTGCTATATGATAGATTTCTAGCACTAAGAGTCATTAGCAAAAAATGTGTGCAAGTGTACTGGACAGTGGTTGTATTCAGACCCCCTCATTCAGTTCCATTAAAGCCATTTCCTCCAATGTTACCTCATTAAAATTACTTTTTATTTAATTTTAAAGTGCTTTCATAGAAAGATGGTGAAGATACAGAATGTGAGATAGAATATTGGTAGGTTGATTATATTCAGCCTGTAAATAAAATAGTGCACATCTTCAACTGAAATAATGTCTTGGATTCTTTGTGATACAGGCCAACATGAAGAATGTTGAGAAATTTATCATTAAAAGTTTATCAACATCCTATGTAAGCTGCATTCAGAAATCAACAATTAATGAAAACTTGAAGGAATTAGAGGACCCTAAACCTAGTATTGGTATTGAATAGAAGTAAAGGTAAGGCCTTTCATATTGAATATATTCTGTTTGTATTTCATTTTTTAAGCTCGTAACCCAGTTTAAACAGTGAAGAAGTTTAGTCCTTGAGTTAAAGGTTTAAGCCGACAAACTGTATTTTGCTCACAATACAAAGCTGCAGTTTTATATTTTAATGTGGTATTTGATTCATGATGTGGCTTTAGTTTTGATTGTGCACCCATTCTTACTTCCTGCTACAAAGTATTGATACAGAGCTTTAATTTTGATAAGAATGAAAACAGTATTGAATGCCAATGTAACTTTAATTAGTGCCATTTCACAGTAACTTTAAGGACACAAAAGAATTTAGATTTGCAGCTGTATGTAGAAGGTTAAAATATTTGCCAGTGAATAGGTTTGTGTACGGAAGCTGCAGGAATTTTAATCTTGTCTTGTTTAGAATGATTTCAGATGGTTTATTTACAATAGGTTATTTTTGAAGCATGAAATCTTGTGAACCAGTGTGTGGCACACACAATGATGTCTTTTTTGTAAGGTAACTGCTCTCCTGCCAGCATTTTAGAGGCATTCATGTTAAATTACTTAAAATGTAATGTTGTTTTTGAATTAAAGAGTGTAGATTTAAATAAAATAGTGACAAATTTATCCACTGCATTCTGCCACTCTGCCATGTGCACAAAACATACCTTCCTTCAAACTTAAATTCATTACCTGCCACAAAACTACATCATGGTTTGCTGCGATGTTCTACAACTGTAAATCCCACAGGACTAAGCCACTAAGTGTGCACCCCTTAACGAAATGTTCCTAAAATCACTTAAAGTATGCCATTAACAAGGCATGTAACAGGACCTGTTAATGTATCAAATCTTCAAACCTTTTGTCCACAGACACAGTTATGCACTAATTGTGAGTTGACAGTTTCTGATAAGCCACTGT
>JAUZTB010000048.1:24565921-24576157 GCA_034780895.1 Rhynchobatus australiae | reverse complement strand
CGGGTATTTAAATGTGAGTGGATTTATTATGTTTGTGCATTATTGCCCACACCTCTATATTTAATTTCCCCACGAACCAAAATCAAGAATCCATGAAAAACTGGGGAGCAGTGCCCTAGCCAACAATTCAACCACTAATGTTATATAGTTAACATTCATAAGTTTAAAATTGTTTTTATCTTGTTTGTTTAATGGTGATTATGTGACTTCTAAAAATATTTTAATATTGAAATGTGCAAACCATTTAATATACAAAAGAATCATCTGAGTCTTGGAACATAAATCCATATTCTTTGCTTGGACATAATCCAACATTTTGAATGGTCCTGAAGTTGACCTTTGAAAATAAAATTTGTATATTTTGTTCATTTAATGTATATTGGATATTTTATCAAATGGCTTCCATTTACTCTATATGAAAACAAAAGATCATTAACATGAAACATTGATTCTGTTTGTCTCTCCACAAATGCTGCCAGACTAAATGATTTTTCCATAATTTTCTATTTCCATTTCAGATCTCCAGCATCTACATTATTTTGGAGCAAAAAATTGCAGATGTTGGAAATCTGAAACAAAAGCAAAAAATGCTCGAAACACTTAGCAGGTCCAACGGCATCACTGCAGAGAAAAACAGAGTTGATATTTCGGGTCAAAGACCTGAAAAATAAGAAGCATGAATGTTTTAAGTTGCAGAGAGGGGAGGATGAAGAGAACAAAGGGAATGTCTGTGAGCCCAAATTTGTCAAAGTAACCATACTTAGCAACGTATGCGATTCAATAAATAGGGAAAATGCCAATGAATAGTTGCTTCACCTGGGAGGACTATTTGGGTCTCTGGATAATGAGAACAGAAGTTAAAGGGCAGATGTTGCATCTCCTGTGTTGGTGGAAATAGAAGGATGAACCAGGGAGACACAGAGGGAATGGTCCTTTCGGAATGCTGAAAGTGGAAGGGAAGATTCGAAGGCAGAGAAATTCAGTGCTACTCTTACTTTGAAAGTCGAAGTTGGCCAGCTGGATTGGGGTAGCAGATGGAAGATTGCTGCAGGGCCATCCTTGGAGAAAGCTTTCTCCTCTCTTCTGAGCATGTCATCCCTCCCTATGGGGCCTCTCCTCCACCTTGATGAATGCTGAAGACTGGAGACAGACCTTGCGAAGTCCAAATATCACGATGCAAATAGTGTAAGCTCAGGTAAATATCTTACCTTAAGTCTCAGTGTTTCTTCGCAAGTTCTGAAATTTCAACAGTCTCCAAAACTGAGCAACAGGCAAACGTGCACAATAAAGTATCCTTCTACTCAATTAGCATCAACCCTACAAGTCAATGAGAATTCTCCTAATTGGCAATAGTTGGTGGGCTGCAGGTGTGGGTGGAGTGGAGGAGATTCTTTCTCCTGCTAATAACAAGTTTCCTGGTATTATTTGGATCCATGTGGCCCAATCTAGAACTGGTAATGGGTGAGATAGTGTTTTTGCTGGAATACACAGATCAAACTCTAGTCACAACCCACAAGAACACAAGAAAATAGGAGAAGTAGGTCACTTGGCCCCTCAAGCCAGCCCCTGCATTCAATATGACCATGGCTGATCTACAACAGGTCTCAACTCCTCCCCTGTCAATAGCTTGCAACCATGATAAGATGTAAATCTATCCCCTAATGGGTGTACAGATACATCCGGCATGAATGCGAAGCAGAATGTGAAGACAATATCTTTTTACCACATTACAGGAAAAGGTTTGAACTAAACATTCAGAATGCTGATCTCCTTTGGGGATCCAGAATTGTTGTTTCACCACAAGGAGAAGCAGCTTTTCTAAACCAGTTGCACAGAGAACACCCATGTCAATGTCATATCAAGCAAGTTTTGACTGATCATCTGGAATGGACAAACAATTGGAAGACATTGAGAAGGAATGTAAGTATTACAAGAATCCAGCAGTAATTCCTTTCAACCCATGGCCCTGGTTGAACAAACCATAGTAAAGGATATGTGTGCATTTCACAGGACCACTTACAGGTAAAATTAACATGATTATGCGTATAGAAACCTTTCTTATGGATACTTCTACATATTGAGCTGAGAAAAAATCTTTTCTACATGTGAACTTCCAGAGTTACTTGCAATGGACAATGGAAGCAACTTCACTGGTGCTGAATTTCCAAAATTTCTCAGAAAGAATGAAGTCAAGCACAAGTGCACAGCTCCACGTCACGCAACTGTAAATGTTTTGTCAGAAAAGGCAGTTCATTCTGTGAAGCAGACTATTTAAAAAATGACAGGAGATGAAATTGAGGCAAAGTTACAGATTTCATATTTCATGGCTGGAATACACTATATACAGCCACTGGAAAGATACCTCTGAGTTACTGATGGGCAGATGTGCCAAAATGCACTTGGATTTGATGAAGCCACAGCATAGCACTACTGTACTTTCCAAACAAGCAAAGCAAAAGAAGCAAGGTGCCTAAGCTCACTATTATCATTTTGAATTTTATAAGGCTTCACTAATGGAGTCTAGTTTAGTGGATGCACCATTGATTGCACTGGACTAGTACCATTTGTGGTTTATTTGGACAATGGCAGCATGACAAAGCCTCTCTCTCCATAAACTTGGGGTCATCCAAAGGTCGGTTTGCTAATTTCATTCACTGTCAGTCCTTGATTAGCTGACTTAAACTGGCATCCAATTGAGCAACACCTTGGCCTCCCGATTTTCACCATTGTAATCCTTTCCTGTCTCTGGGATCCAGCTCTATCTCCCTCTGTGAAATCTGTGCTCTTCCAATTCTGTCCTCTTGACCATCCACAAATGTGATTCTTCTTCCAACAAAGGGGCTTGAATCTCTGCCTCTCCATATCTTTCTGCCCTTAAGATATACCTTGAAGTCTACCTCATGAACCAGGCTTTCATTAATCTGCCATGATATTTGCTTTCGTGGCATTTTGCTTTTTTTTGGAACATTCATGTCTTGCTATATTGATGGTGCTAGAGAAAGGGAAGTTGTTTTTGACTTGGTTTGAAATACAAGATCATAGTAGGTTAACAAATGTCTAAACTTTTATCTCCTAAAGTTTTGAACAAAAAATATTTGACTTATGTTAATTTGAAGTAGGAACTATACCAAGAATTTTCTTTTGAGATCTCTTATCGTCCATCATAATTTCAACAGACCAAGAGTAGTCTCACTTGTCTGGCATATCCTTGTATAATGACAACTTCAATGGACCCTAATCTGAATATACTAACAAAGCCTTTCCCTGATGTAATAGGAGTTCTGGCTGCCTAAAGGAAGGGCCATTGAAAATAGGGAAAAACAGACTTCCCACAGTCTATCACCAAATTAATGGCTCAGCTCGATTGTATCCAGAAATACTGCCCATACCTTGGCTTAATATCAACCCCACACCCACCCTGTATCTCTCTCCAAGTAATAAATCTTCTTAAGTTTATTCAATGGAAACCAAAGCTGGTGGCTAAGCTTTTTAAATAAGTCAACTGCTTTATTTAAAAAGCACTCAATGTAAAATGTATTCAAATAAAGATTGCAAAGTTCTTCTAATTATTGTGCAAACAGTTCTGAAAAAGCCTTTGACTAGAACGTTCCAGCAATTCAGCTGACTGAATGCACTCTGTGTCTTGGGAAATGAGAAGCAAAGTACATGTCTTGACTGCACAAACCAAATTCAGCTTTCAAGCCCAGAGCTCTGGGTAAACATTATTACTGCAAACTAAGTGAGAATTTAGGTAAAGACATTAAAGGACAAATATGTACAAATTTAATTTTGTTATTAGGTAAGTTTTATATTTGTTTTCAAAGACCTTGAACCCTAATTTCAGACTGGAAATTTCAGGTGCTGTGGGGAAAAAAGTGGCAGAAAAAATTGCATTAAATATACTGAGCAATTTTTGGAGCCAAATTTTGCAACCAATGACATGCTTAAGCAGGGAAGTCTTAATATGAATGTGCACAAGGAGTTTGTAATGGGATAAACTTGACAGAAAAAGTAGCATAAACATTCCTAAGGCATCTTATAATCGGGGGTAACTAGGGAAAGAGAAGGTCCCCTTAGGAACCCAAGGGGCAATCTGTGTATGAAGCCAGAGGATGTGGGTGAGGTCTTAAATGAATCTGTATTCATGAAGAAGGAATACATTCTAGTTGAAGATTTCAGTTTGGATGGCGATCTTTAAAGCTTGTTTAAAAAGGAGTAGGTATTAGTTGTCTTAGCAGGCAAAAAGAAGGATAAATCCCCAGGGCCTGATGAATTATACCCCAAGCTGTTATGGGAGGCAGGGGAGGACATTGCTGAAGCCCTGACAAAGATTTTAAATTTTCACTAGCTACAGATGAGGTGCCAGTTGACTGGAAGTCTACACATGTAGTACTTTTATTCAAGATGGGCAGCAGGGATGAGCTAGGTAATTATAGACCATTTAGTCTAATGTCAGTGTTTGTGAAATTATTGGAAAAATTGTTTAGCTATTCCCCTGATAATTTTGTAAATCTCTATCAGGTCACCCCTCAACCTCCTCCACTCCAGGGAAAACAAATCCAGCCAAATAAAAGTACTACGTTTGCAGACTCCAGTCACCTGGCACCTCACCTATCCAGTCTCTCCTTATAACTGAAATGCTCCAATCCAGGCAACATCCTTGTGAATCTCCTCTGTACCCTTTCCAGTCTAATCATATCCTTCATATTATGTGGCAACCAGAACTAACCCAATATTCCAGGTGTGGCCTAACCAATACTTTATAAAGTTGTAACATGACGTCCCTGCTCTTATATTCATTAGTTGTTCAGAATAATGTAAATATGGGAGGTAATATTGGGGTCATGCAAATTGGCGGTGCGGGAGGGAGGGCAGCTGTAGGCTGCAGAATGATATGAACAGCTGTTAAGTTGGTCAGAGCAATGGCAGATGGAATTTAATCCTGATAAGTGTGAGCTGATACGTTTTAGGGCATCATATAAGTGTAGGGTAGGACCTTAGGGAAGTACAGATCCCCCTATGTTTTGGCAGGGTTCCATTCTTGTAAACTGTTCATAACCCAGATAGTTCGCAAAGTCAGATAATGTGGCCACGAACCGAGTTCCCACACGGCAGAAGATGCCTGAAGCCCTGCAGCAACCGGCAAATGCGTCCTGTCAGTCTCCCAAAAGCTCATTCGTATGTATGGGCTGTACCTAAGTCGGGCACTCATAAGCTGGGGAAGACCTGTATTAATGAACAAAGGGATGCTGGTGTACAAATCCAAAGATCCCTGAAGGTAGTAGCACTGGTAGATAAGGTGGTGAAGAAGGCATACAGGATACTTGCCTGTATTAGCGGGAACACAAATAGACCAGTCAATACCATTTCTCTCTTCAACGATGCTAACTGACCCATTGAGTATTTTCGACATTTCTTGGATTTTCGACAATTTTGGATTGCCATGGTCTGTGGTGTTATTCTCTTGTTTTATGCTTAGTTTGTTCTGAAATTAGCTTGTCATTGCTGAAGAATTGAATGTCAATCTACCTTGAGCTCCCAATGCTGATATTGAACACTACCAGGACTGCCACATCACCTTCAGATTCAAAATAAACTCACGGTTGTGTGAACCTCAGAAAAACACCTCAACTTTCCTTTCCTCATTCCTGTTATGATTACAATGAAATGAATGATTTCATAGATTCATGCTGTGGACTTGTTCAATTGGTGCTGGGGTTAAAACTCTACAAAACCCAAATGCAAATGGGGAATGCCACTGTATCTATAAGGAAATCTTTGTATATGTTTAGTGTGTAGAAGTGAAAATGGTACCACCCAATATGCTACATTTTATTTGTCAAAATTGATGATGACACCTGATAAACTCGGAGAAGATTTAACTTATTCAGGAATGTGGTTTTTCCAGTGTAGTTGTGAAAAATAAATACCAGCATCACAAATGAAGATTAATGTGAATCTCTCTTGAATGTCTGAAGCGATTTGGACACATTATGTGAAAAGAATTGCCCATCATTCATTAAACCTCTCTGACCTTTCAGGTGGATTAAATGATTCCATGCCAATATTTTGAAGAAGTGTCATCTCAAGTTATCCCAAGTGTCATGGCAAAGATTTCTTAACCAATAACTAAGACAGATTATTTGGTCTTTATCACTGTTTTTGGGATCTTGCTGCAGATCATGGGTCTGTTAGTTTTCCTACATTACCGCAATTTCTACACTTCAAAACTGCTCCAGTGGTTGTAAAGTGCTATGGTTTTGTCCAAAGTTCATAAAATGAACAATGTAAACATGTTCCATTCCTTTATCACTTCATCTATGGATGCAAATTGCATGTCAGGGGACAACTGCCTGATTATAATCTCTGAAACATGCCAGAGTTTCAAAACTGGCTACTAAAGGTGTCCAGGTGCTGAGGCATCTGCCTAATAGACACATTAAGCCCTTTAAGTAAGCTGATTATGAGCCCAATGTCTATTTCAACATTCCTGATATCTAATGGTACCTATCACACCTGATACCATTAGGTGGCAAGATTTATCACCTAATCCTTTCTGTTAAAAACTCGCACCAGAATTATTTTATTGACAGGGCATTTTTCCAGTTTGAGTTTGAAAGTGCTTTGGTTTCAATCCAGTCCCCAGTGAGAAAATCCACAACATGAATCCACACCGAAGCCAATCATCCTCATGAATGTAAAGAGCAAAGGGACTTCATTCAGGTGTTCTTATGAAGTTGGTTTTGCAACAAGTTAGTGAGTTTAACCTGCATCTGGTAAATGTCAGAATTGATTGCCAAATATAGATTAGCATTCAATTCCTCAGCACTAACAGATCTATTTCAGGGAAAAAAAAGCAGTAAAAAAAACATAAGAAAGACACTACAGATGCTAGGAATCTGAAATAAAAACAGAACAAGCAGGAAATACTCTACAGGGCAGGCAGCATCAGTAGGAGAAACTGAGTTAATGCTTCAGGTTAATGTCAATAACAGCATAGAATTATTTACATCATTTGTTTCTAACGCAGTAACATCTGTCCAGTGTGAACTCCACCTCCCCTATTCAGCTTATCAACAATATTCCGCAAACACTTCTTGTTCTCAAACAGTGGGCGGGTGAAATTCTCACGATTTGCCACTGTAGCTAAGATTCATATCAACTAGCTGACGCAAGTCGGTGTGCAGTATGCCACAACATATTTACCAGCCAGTAGGCTCACCAGCAAAATCTAGAATTGAGTTTATTTGCTTCTGAGAACCGTGATTCATCCTGCTTGATTCCAGGTAAGCCACAAAGCAGACCCTAAACGTGTATCGGTGGTCCTTGCTGGCCAACTAGTGCTCTGTTCTGTATTTTTAGGTGATTAAACTACAGCAGGACCCTGCAAATATGTGAGGATCCCTCCATCTTGGCTTTTGCCAACTTGTGACCAAACTAACTGTGATTAGGCTCTACACTTTGCCTGTTACAGCTTTCTGGTCAGCTGCAAGCAATTTCATGAAGTAGTGATGGGCTGTGCTGTCTTCAAGATCCTTTCTTGCACCCTTCACAGTAACAATACAAAAGGGAAGGTAAGAACCCTGGATTTGATGGATTACTGTGTGAAATAACCCAGTCTTTGCTGCTTTTTCACATCCATCTTGTAATGACATTGGGAGTTTGGGATAATTTGAAGCCACTCCCCCAGCATCTCGGAGGGCTGGCATTGAGTGTTTGTTGACTCATTTAGGAAGGTCTTAACTGGCAAGCTGCCCCAGGATAACCAATTGTGGGTGTTGTAATGATGAAATCTGAGGCCCAGCCCAATTTGGAGAAAACAATTTGGCTCACGTTCTAGATTTAATATCAGTTATCTGCAAATAACTAAGTTTGTAATGGTCAAAATGTCTTTACTATTTCACTAACATTTCTGATTGTTTGTTACTTCCTTGCTTGCTATGCTTTCAATTAGGCAACCATACTGCAAAATAACAGGAATATGAACAGGGACTCAAAGTGAATATTTTAAAACATTGAGTAGGCCTGGGCTTGAGGCACTAAAAACTCACTGACAGTAATTCAGCAGCTGATAATGTCACTGGAACCCACTTTTCCAAGTGCCAAGCCAGCGATGCAGCTAAGCTGGACTGGTAATGAACAATCTGTCTCTGAAACAAACTATTATCACCATCATTGCCTCAATTAGTAAAGGGACAATGTAGCTGGTTGCCAAATGCTGGAGGTTCTCTCAGATCTGAGGAGTTACACTGCTGTATTTCAAATACCAGGTGTGGACAGAGACCTGGGTGGAGTATAAACTCAGTATAGATTCATTAAGCCAAACAATCTGTTTCTATATTGTAATTAATTTTATTGTTCTTCAGTTGTTCTGCAGAAACCTTAATAGCCCTCTGACAATACAAATGAAAAGGGCCTTGCTATTAATATCATAGTTACCTTTTCCAATGTCCTTTGGCTGTGTTAATATGTTTGCTCCTGCAAACTACTTTATGTGTGGAAAATAATATCTGCTTAGTTTTAATTTGTCTTTGAATGTGAACCATTTGCCAGTTCCTTTTGTTTCACCATATGACCTTTTAACCCCAGGCACAAAAAAGGCCTTCACTTGCACAAGAGTAGTTTTAAAGACATCCCCCTTTCCATCAGCATCACTATTACCCCTGCCTAGTTTATTTGCCCATTCTTCATACTTGACTCCCTCAAAATCTGTTGCTGTTGTTAACTTTTTCCACACCTTTGCCTTGATTGATTAAAGCTAATGATGTAGTAGTGTTAGTGTCCATGTGTTCCCTACTATGGAGCCTTGATACTCTTCCAGATCACTGCTAAGAACTAAGCCAATTTGTCCTTTTCTTTCTCATTAAAGCATTGCATAATAAAAAGATTGTCTACTCTGTCTAGAATTTCAGTTGCCTGCCCTTCAATACTATTGTACTTGTGTCGCTGAAGACTCTTTGGGAGTAGGCTCTTTGCCTCGTACTTAAAAGATCGCTGACCAATCCCAAGTCTGGCCAGCCTTGTACATAATGACCAAATCATTAAGGCACAAATGGAATGTATAAATTATTACCTAAATATCGCAGAAAGAAACATGCAGTTCATTTAAGCACAGTCATTGGAATTTGGAAAGTACCCTATGGTTAATTCTGAATTTGCTCAATATGGTTTCCCTATGTCAGCAGAGTGTTCCCTTAAAAAGCAAGGAAAGCAACAAGCTAGTGCAAAGTATTCCTAGTATGAGTGAGTTTGCTCCACAATTGTTGTAGTATGGAATTTTATTCCAGTACAGTTGAAATTGAGTGTTTCCCAAATTATTGTTCCTTGCTGCTTTAGCCTAAATGGAGGACTTTTTTCATTATCTCACTCCAGGAAGCTTGCCCTTTGGGGAGTACAGAGTATATAGAACATCAGCAATGGGTGTGTTGTAGGAGAGGATGAGGTGTATGTGGTTTGTGGATGGTGTGACAGCTTATGTGCTTAACTCGATGCAAGTGTGTGCATCTGATTAAGTCAATCCATATAAGCACAGATTTTTCACTGATGTACAGTTCATCTTGACCTCTTTTTTTGTAAGTTGTGAAATTCCTTGTGACATAGCTGCATGATTCTGAGATTCTCACTCCTGGAGTGGATAATTTCAGCCATTTCCAGCCAGGCTCTCCTAATAATAGTTTTGGGAAGGTGCCCCTGGTGTATAAAACTTCCCTCATGGCATCTCCTTCATTGACCAGGGCTTTGATGTCCCTCTCAGAAAATTGTGGAGCTCACCCTTCCTCAGCAGCCTCTCTATCTGCCAGGGCAGCCACTTGTAGAGTGGGTCACTGTTCTGTTATTGCTGGTGGCAACTGTGCTGAATTGAATTCAGGAACTGCACAAGTTGTATTTTAAAGTTTCTTCCTGAATATAAAACACTCTACCTCTATTTCAAATACTTTTTGGCCAATTTTGCACAAAGAGACACAAACACAAAATGCAATGGCAGTGTAGTGCACCAAAATAGGTGCAATCCAATTTCTAGACAAGGGTATTAGTAGACGAACATGTTAAATGTAGTTTTGTAAAAAGATGTATGCATCGAAACAAAAATACTTGAAGTTAAAAGTTGATACATAAAACATATGTTTAGAAGAAACTATACATACCTGTTACAAGAATATAAAAGGAAAACTATTTTAAAGGATACAAGATAAATTCTGTGAGAGCTACTGTGGTATCACACATGTAGGATAATCA
>JAUZTB010000048.1:24545980-24558424 GCA_034780895.1 Rhynchobatus australiae | reverse complement strand
CTACCTGTTTTCCTCCACAGGTTACCGACAAAGTGAACTCCACCGGATTACTCTCAACAATCCATACGTGGATTGCATTGACAGTCACAGTTATTGTTTCTCCTCCATCAATAGAGAAAACAAGCAGGTTGGTGTGTCTCTCTCTCTCCTTCAGACTGACTCCCACTGGTTGTTTCAACAACATCATGACGTTCTTTATCTTCTGTTGACGTAAGCACACCACACACGCACACGCACCCACAGTCAAAAAGGGACACTCACTAATTGTAACCTAGTCCATAACAATAAAGACATCCTAATTTACATGAAGGCCAGTTTCATTGTGCAGTCAGGACTCAAGTATTCACTAACATTAAAATTTCAGTGAGTACTGATGAGCTTCACTGGCTGTCAGAGCAATTCTGAAGGCAGAGCCAGCCACTTACAATAGGACAGGGCCTGCCCAATCAGCTGCAAGCCTGGCTCCCTGAGGAAGACAGACTCAGGAACATACTGAAGGAAACAAACTCCATGGACTGGTAACCGAGAAGCTCAGATGGCCTGCTCTTCCACAGACAATCTGAGCATTTGTTTCTCTCTCCACTGATGCTGCCCAACCTGCTAGATACTGTTGACAATTTTTGCTTTCATTTCAAATGACATTGTCATTTCCAATTTGATCATTTTTAAAATTAAAAAATCTACATTTTGCCTTAATTACATAATGGGTCATATTTCCTACTGACTGAAGTAGATGACTCACTAGTCACCCGCCCATGGATTACCCTGTTCCTTCCAGGATTCCAGCAGCTAAATATTAAAAAGGACATTTAAAAATATGCTTTTTAAATGCAAATCAAAACACTAAAAACTCATATGCTTAATAATTATTTAATAAATTTAAACCGAATTAAATTAAAAAATGGTCCATTTACCATTTCTCTAAAGATGTTTCTTCTGAGTTCCTTTCAATAGATCCACAGTAATCACATGTTCATTTGACACAGGCTCAGCCTAATATATGAGAAAGTCTTGCTGCCCTGTTGGATTTCCTGGGGAATCCACTAATGTAGTGCAGATGTCCTGAGGCCAGAACTACTAAAGTGGAAGGCTGCACTACAGCTGTACTTGGGAGTCCAGGGCTTCCATCAGGTTAAGTGCTTAAAATTCAGCAGATCCACATGGAAAATCTGCCCAGAAAATCTGCCCTAATCCATGATGCACATTTTATTATTTATTCTACAGGAGAACTGTGATATTCCAGGTATTCTTGCTTGCGAAATCTGTGTCTGATAAGATGGCAGTTTAATTATTTGTGAACAGTGTAGGACCTTTCGTCAACATTTTAAATTATGATCTCAGACTTGTCTCAATAATAGGATTATGGCCAATGACAGAAGATGTTACGATAAATTATTTGTTAGTATTTACTGTTTTCCAGCCTTTATGTAGGGGTCAAAGTGAACTTGACATATACACTTTCACTCACCAGAACTGGTTCTGCCAATACACATACTGGAAGGTATGCTTGGCAGGCATGCAGTTGTCAGGCTGGGAAGACGAGTCTGAGCAACTGGCTGGTTAGTATTAAATGACGGTTCTCAGCAAGCATGCTTGGAGGAACTGAGTGACAAGTTATTCATCAGCCCTTGGTTGTCAATAGGTTTATTCATCTATTTTTAGTGAGGGTCACCAACTCTAGGTCTATTCCAGGAGGTTCATCAGATGACAATAACATTTGACATATGTCACGTGATGAAACTGCAAGAATAAGGTGAGCTTTAACCAATAGCTGAGTGGCTTGCGCCAAACTGGGAAGAGCTTCCGACCAGATCAATGCAAAAGATGCATTTCACCGTGTTTCCATGTTCATGTGACTAATAAAGATCTTATCTTGAGTATGAATCAAGCACCGGCTTCATGCTGCGATTTCAGGTCTTGGCGATGCTAAGAGCCATCCTTCTCCCTCACACGCACCTGTGATCTTCTTTTCCAGTTTCTGCCTCATCCCAATCCCATGTCCCAGTTCAGGGAATGGGGAGATTATCTCCTCTATTGCCCCATGCATCAAAAGGGAAGGCCCTCGCATGCAACTTCTCGGCTGGTTCAATCCGCAGCATCGCCCATAGATCTAAAGACAGATTCGTCTGCAGAGTTACTCTTAGTAGTCTCCAGGTTTTACGCAATTCCAGGAGACTCCCATACATCCCAGAAGGCCGGCAGTCCTAGTTCCAATCATGCCTTCTTCCCGATTCGACGACTAAAAATGCACCACAAGTGGAGCATCTCACATTAATTTTCTAGTGTGTGGTTTTCATTGGCTGAGCGGTCTACCTTCAAATTTCAAAAAAGAATTTCTTCTCGCCTCTAAAATGGACGTGCAAGCGAAGGGAAGACGTGTCTGTGGGAAGTTTACCTCAGTACCATTTATTTTCTCATCACACATTCCAGGTGCACCGTAGTTCAGGGATGTGATTGGTTGTCTCACGAGGTCTGCTGCAGAAACAAGCGAGTCCAGTGTGTGGGATTGGGTGGCCGAGAACGGGGTTAGAACCCCCGAAGAGTGGGTGGGACAGAGAATTGGTATTGCAGATTTCCACAACATGTTGATTTAAGTAGGGCCGCAATTGTAATCTGTTGTTTGTAAAATACTGAAGTTGCAACAGTCAGTAATCGCTAAGGAAGTTCCAATTATTAGAGCATTTACCGTACCATTCCATCTTTCCAGAGACGGACGCCCTCGATGGTGAAGAAAAATAGCAGTTGCATTTCCCTACTTTTTAAATCAGCGCCTATACTTGTGGTTTTACAGCACCAAGAAATCTGGGGATCGTGAACGGCGAAATACAAATGCAAACACTTTCCATAATATTACTAGCAATCCCATATTCAAGTGTAGGTTTGCATGAAATTGCTTTTGCTCTAAAAAAAAATGGCTGTTACATGGTTGATGGTTTTGCACCACTGATTTATAATCCCACAAAAATAGAATAACTAGATTCAAATCTCAAAACGCTGGTAACATTCCTGGAATCAATTAATTGAATGCTTTCCATCACTAATGATCAGCGACCGCTGCAAGACTCACTGACCCCAGCAAGCAAACAAGGGCACTGGAGGTAAATCATTGTGTAATTTATTGTATGTTTTTGACAACGCTCCGCTATAACTGCCCCACTTCTCAGAGGCAGAAAGGATTTGAAGTCACAAAACAAACATTCTTTTAAGTCACGAGAATTTTTTTTAAAGGGCAAGACAAGTCGTGGAAAAAAAATTTAAAGTAAACCGCACTCCAGCTAATCTATCCATATTGCGCGAAGTTTCCGAAACAGCTAAACTGCCGTGGATCCTGGGCCAGAATGTTATTAGCACCGGTCATGGTTGAAAATAGCGACGCAAACTGAAAAAAGCTAATCTTCAGGAACAACACGACTTGGTTTTAGATAAATAACAATCGTGTAACACGAAGTGTTAATGTGCACGGATACACCAGCTACGGTGTAACGGCGATCATTGAGTGATTGTATTTATAATGGGAAATTACATTTCACGATTACTAGTTAAACCGATTACTAGGAGACTGCAGATGCTGGACTGTGGAACAACAAAAATCTGGAGGAACTCGGCAGGTTGACCAGCATATTTGAAGAGATTACACCTCTTCCCACCCTGTCTAAGTAATTGTGGAAGTTAGTGGTTTTATAATAAATATCAGTGGATAGTTTGTCTCTTGTTGCTCGACCCCGAGTTCCTCCAACAAATTGTTTGTTGAAACCGATTAGCAGCTTCTGTTGGGTTACATTTTCCTACTTTTCGGGAGACTATCGCTCGATAAAATCGATTTTAATCACGCTTTGCTTGTTTCTCAGTCTGGCAGGAATGTCACCGAGTTTCCATTAGGTCAAACCTTCTGTGATTGGATTAAAGTACGCCGGCTGTCCGGATCAGCCAATAGCGGATCTGTCAATTTCTCCCGCCTCCCACTTTCATGTAACAGGGTTTGAAGAGCGGAGGATGGTGACACCGTGCATGCGCACAGCTACATGTTTACAAAATCCTCGAACAAAGCTAACCGAAATTCCTGTCCAAGGACAGCTTCAATAACACATCGTTGAGATTTCTTACTTTATATTTCACTACTGGGTTGCAATCTTTTGTCGGGTGGCTATTGGCAGTCCTTGCAAATGCAGGCTATTCGAATATGAAAGGCAGCACTTACAAAACAGTTATATAACACATTCCTGCAAAATTAACTGAATAATCCAAAATAATTGACCGAATTTTAATCAGTAATGCAGCCTGACAAAGTCGCCCTGCACCAGTTGAAATTAAACAAATCGGAAGGGAAGAAATTACACCGAATTAGATGCAATTCGCCGGAGCTAGCAATGCAGTTTCATCAATTATATTCTACACCATTGCTTTTATGATAATGCAGTCAGCCGACATAAAACCAATGTGAAGTTCAGGGATAATCTGCCAAGTTGTTATATTGAAAACAAAATCACAGGACATACTCAGGAAGTCGGGCAATATCTGTGGAAAGCTCACATTCCAGGTCAATCTTTGGGTAGTTTGAAGCAACAACAATTCCAATGAGATCAATTAACCAGTCTAATACATTGAAAAAATCTCAGCAATAACTGTATCTGAGGACAGTGTTTGATCAGCATTAACAATCAGCCTGCGAAGCTCCAAAAAAAATTTATACCCCAAATTGCCACACTAATGGGATTAGGTCCAAATATTAAGGTTTCTGAAAAGTAAAAACAATGCAGATGCTGGACTTTGAAAACAAAACCCTTAGCAACCCAAATAATTAACTTTCTCTCCACTTTAACCTGCCAAGGATAAATAGCATTTTCTATTTTTATTATGAAGCTTTGATTGTTGGAGTTGAAAACTAGAGCTTCATTACTGGATGAAACATTAGTGGTTTATTGCATCAATGCATTGTGCATGGAGAACAAAAGATCTTGTGGTCCCTCTAGAACCCTATTTTAGCACAATATAGTTTAACAACTCCAATCTAGAGTCTACAAAATGCCAAAATTAAGCCAATACATCAAGAATTATGTACCAATATGAATATTGTTACACAGTATTGGTTGAGATGGAACAGGAAATTTTATTCTTCTTCACTTAGGCAATGAGATTTTTTTTGCCTACCAAACCACCGGGACAGATTTCCATTTAACAGCAAGGATAGTTTTTCAACAAACTATGATTCCTTAGCACTGCTTGCAAAGTTTCTGCCCACATTATGAAAGGGACTGGACTGAATCCACAAATTTAAACTTTGAGACAATAAAACTGCACTGGTGGCATTTTTACTTCCAATTCCTTTAACATAATTTCTGGGACAGTGTATAAAACATTTCCAGCTTTTCAACAATCACTTTCAGTAATAACAATTCATGCATTGTAATGTGTCAAGTATCCAAAACCATCTCATTTTCTGCAATAAATATTTTGTCTCTCCTTGAGAGAGCACATATTTATAAGAAACTTTATGCTTGAACATTAACTTGACAGTATTGATGTCATGTAAATGACATGAAAATGAAAACACGTGTATTTACAGCATGTCACTTACATTCAGATGAAGAGATAGCACCCAAAAGGTTAGATGCTAGCCATTACAACTTGCATTTCCACAAAAGAAATAACACCTTATAATTACCTTGTGAAATGATTCCAGTAACAGGTTCCAAGCAAAGTGGATCAACACCAATGTCAACTTCAGATACATTCATTGTTTCTCAATTGAAATTGATCTTTTCCCTCCTCTTTCCTATGTTACAAAGGAAGTTAATCCTAAAATGACTCGAACCTAGAGACAGAGGGCATGTTAGAAATAAAAACTACAGTAGAGATATTGAAATCTGAACAGGAGCCATGACCTGATTCTGAATATTCACAGTAATATGGGGAAAACACTTTGAAATGCTACAACATCATTCTACTTTTGCATGTCACAAAATCTAAACTATAGACAAACTCAAGTAATCAAAATGCTCCAGACTTACCATTACATAAAAAGTGCATTTTTAACAATTATGCCATGTGCAAAAATATATTTGTATAGATTAATGACCTTTGGCAAGTCTTAAGAATATTTTCCATAACAATGGACAGTATACTTGAGCTTTGACTCAAGCATTATATAGCATAATTGCTTCAAAGGGGATGAATTGTAGCCTCAAGTACAAAAGGCATTTTATTAATCAGCAATATAACGCAAATTTAGTTTAGGACACTGTAGCTTGCAAAAGGAATGCTCAGCTGGATACTGTAATTCTTTCTCCCACTTGAGATTTTTGTGACAGGATGGACAAAGAGGTCTTTAGCTTAATATCACAACCAAGGGATTTTAAACAATGCAGCAGTGCACAGGACTGATTTTAAAACTTTGCACCAACATTCAACTTTAAAAACAAACTTCTGAGTCTGCATGCTGTGGGTTGTCAATTGGCACAGAGCTCAAGTTGTGCTGAGTGCCTGCAAGCTTTGGATTGCAGAGGGCTTTGAAAAGAACTCTACATTTGTAGTGCTCCATAGAAATATTCTAAACATTTTCTGCAAGCCCATTTTTGCTCCATCAAATCCTACATGCTACAGTATGTGCTCCAACTAGTTCAAATAACAACTGGACTAATTTAGGTCACTGCTCCTCTGGCAGCATGGAATGTGAAACAATGGCAAGTGGCACTCCCTTTTCAAGTGATTGGTTTTATCAGTACTTACTGGATGGCAAGTTTATCAAGTGAATGATATTGGTGGTTTATACCACTATTACCAGGTGAAGAAAGTTTAAGAAAATCATGCAACTCAGTACTGCAGCCATAAAAGGACAGGCACTGTAGTGTAGCAGTTAGCACAATGCTATTACAGTGCCAGCAACCCAGGTTCAATTCCAGTCACTGTCCATAAGGAGTTTGTACAACTGCATGGGTTTCCTCTGGGTGGTCTGATTTTCTCCTACATTCCAAAGATGTACAGGTTAGGAAGTTGTGGGCACACTAAGTTGGCACCAGAAGCATGGTGACACTTGCAGGCTGCCCCCAGGACACTAGGCAAAAAAGATGCATTTTCACTGTTTTGATGTACATGTGACAAGTAAAGAAATCTTATAATATTAAAATCCAAATTAGTGCCTCTCCAATGCAAGCCAATATCAACTAATTTCTTATACTATATGCAAGTTGAACAAAAACTCAAACAATCCCAATTCCCAATGATTAGCAGGCTCATTCTTATTTAATGATTGGCTTTTGCCATTCACATTTATCATTCCTTCAGCTGCCTCATTTGTCCTACACTCAGCAAGTTTCCCCAAGGAAGAACTTGCTGCTCCAGTCTTTTTGATTTACCGACACTTGTGCATTCCCCACCCACTTCAAGATAAACCTGTCCTGAATTGAATTATTTAGCTATCTCATGCTGAGAATGTATGCAGTTTCTTCCCCAACTAGTTCTTCTACTCCTTTAACTCTGAACTTGCAACTACCTTTGAAGTTACTGCTCCCTCCAAACCTCCTTTCATCTTGACCATGAAAATCCACACACACTCCACCCATCCCCAACACCCCAAACAAATTCCACATTTAATCTCACCAAGTTTCTATACTGCCAGAGCACTGAATTTCCGATTGGATTTGCAACAGATAAGGTTTTGGCCACAAATACATTAGGAATCACCCACTTGTGGTTAACTGCAGCACTGGCAACAAACCAATCAACTTGCAAGATGGTTTCCTCAATGCTGTTCCAGTACACAAAGTTTATCTGTGGCTCCCCAAACCCAACTGTGCATGAAAAATTGGCACTTCCTAATCTCCAGGCTGTTTTCTGAAGATGCAGGGTTAGTTTTCACATGTTGGTTACTTTTCTACCACCATTCATTCCTAATGAGCCACACAGTCAGACTGCTGGTTTGGCATCGAGTGTTCAAGTAAACTTCAGTGTACATCAGCTAATCCTCCAAAATGGTAAAGTAATAAAATTTTAAAGTCAGCAGCTGCGATTCAGAAGGTAGCAATCAGGAGAAACCTACTAATTTGGTATTCCACCATCTAACAAAGTCTTAATCTCTTAGCAATTGATAAGCAAGTGTCTGTATGCAACTCAGTTTAGAATTCATCATTTTGGCATATTTATCCAGCAAATGAAACTCAGACTATTAAAGAAATGGAAACAAACAGATGGGCTGCTAAAGTTTATTACAAGATGTTGAATAAGTCAGGTAAGAGTAATCAAAAAAATCTCAAATCATGGAGACTAAATTACAAATTTAAACTTAAGCAGCTTTTAGTTAGGAACACCTAAAATTCCTAGCGTCTTCTTCAGGAGCTGATGTCACTCATTAAGATGAAGGTTTGCTGGGCTCACTGGCATGTCTCTTCCTCACAATTTCTTGAGGCAGGACACAGTTTATCTTCCCACTGTAAAGGAAAATTGTAACATTGATGCAGGTCCATATACAACCAATAGATCAGATTTGACAGCAATGCACTCGAGTTGATTAAGGGTTCCACATTGTCATCAGTTACTCCAATTAAATACCCAGATCAAAGCCACTGCCTTCTGTCACAATAAACTTTCTTATCCAAAACCCATTGCTCACTGTTGTCAACCTTTGGTATATGACCAGAGGCTCTTGGGACTACACATCCATGCCACCAGTGCATCTGTAAAAATCAATACCAGTTAATTTTAACTGGGTTATTAAATGGATGCCAAGTCAAGATTTAATGATCTTACTACTGTAGCAGTTTGGGATCAACCAAAGTTTAACAAACCACTGGCCAGCCCCTATGCTGCCTTCTGCGAGTCCAAAGATGTACAACAACTTATTGTATGCCCAACTTAAACTATGGCTGGTTTGCCCATCACCTCAGCACTTGCAATACCAACTTCCAATTTGGTTTTCCAATTCTCCATTTGGACTAATTCTAGCTATTTGATCATCTGGGAACAAATTTCCAACACTGGCACATATGCCTTCAGCTGAAACACCACCTTCCTCCACCCCCATCCCAGCTATCACCTTGCCTCTGACAGGCTCTAAAAGTCTATTCATGTTCTCACCTCTCCGAGGACTCAGTTAGAGTCGTCATTACTGGATGGTTTTGGGTTTTTCCAAAGAAAAAACTGATCCACCATTGGCCCGATGCAGACTTTGGTAATCCTACAAATATAAAAAGTTTTAGCAACCCATTATCTGCACACTTGCATCTTTGATACAGGTCATTAAAAACAAAACTTAATAGCCATAAGTGTTTTTATCATAAAGCTTCACTATTCAATATGCTCAAGCAAAACAGAAGATGCAATAAAACAATTTGGGGTTGATGACCTTTGATCTAATGTATTCCTTATACTTGGTTAGATATAAACCTATCACTAAGTTTCAGTGAGTGAATTAACATCTTACTGGCCTCAATAACCAATGCCATCACAATGACAAACTAACAATTAGCATTTAATTGCTTATTTTAATAGCATAGATTCCATTTAGAGTCAAGGCAAGTTTCATGCATTAGCCACATTCCAGGAATACATCTCTTGCTGTGCAAATACTGAAGTTTCATAATTATTCCTGGACTAAGTTACATTACATCAAAATCCCCATTGCACTGGATAATTAAGAATAATTTGTTGACTAGAGTGTACAAACCAGCCTATGGAGTTAATTTAGGAAAGACTTTAGATACATTAATTCTCACATTTATAGAATGTCTATTCTATTTTAGTCTCCCAACTCTACACAGGTTTCCCAAACTGCTAAAAGTTGGTACCAATTTACATTGTTTCAGTTAATATCACATTATAATCCTGACTGACTTCAAGACTTCAGTCAACTAACCAAATTTAGTAAAAGCATCTTTGAAAGATTGATAGAGTTCAATAAATACAAACCACATACAGGTAACCACCCACCCCAACATTACTTAGCAATGGAAATTCACTTGAATTCCTAAATCACTCAATTTGAATAAAAATTTGCTCTCAATGAAGGAATTTTAATTACAGCTCATTTCTTGGCACATGCACAGATGTGGCTTCACATTATTGAAAGTCATGGTGTGATTTTTTTTATATAACACCCCACCCAAATAATGAGAGTCACCTGTACAATGATTTTAATTAGATCAGAAGTTTGAAATAAAGAAATTAAGTAAACTGCTCAGTATTACCTCCTCTTATCTGTATTATGCAAAGTGCTTAGTTAAAAATCCTCTTACCTGGGTGGTGTGGAATCACTTCTCCAATATGCTCAGAGCTACCACAGGAGCTATTACTGGAAGCTGAACCAAGACGCCCTGGAATTGGAGATTTAATCTAAGTTGAGCAATTCTCATACATTAGCTTTCCCAAGA
The DNA here is from genome assembly GCA_034780895.1 of Rhynchobatus australiae. Classification (NCBI taxonomy): domain Eukaryota; kingdom Metazoa; phylum Chordata; class Chondrichthyes; order Rhinopristiformes; family Rhynchobatidae; genus Rhynchobatus; species Rhynchobatus australiae. The sequence goes on along the minus strand of JAUZTB010000048.1, from coordinate 24,548,063 downwards.
ACTTTTTAAACCCCTGGAACCTGAATCTCAAATACGTCCAATAGGTTTCGAACAGAAAACTCATATTTGCCTTACAAATACCAAGGTGCTCATTCCAACTTCTGAAAGAAAGTCAACAGCATCTGCCTCATGATTCACATTGTGTACAAAGCATTAAAAATCTCATTTTTGGGGCTCCAGGTGATTTTAGAACAATTTGGCAAAAATCAGTTATTTTCAATTATTAAAACCTTGATCTTGAGCGAGAGCACAATTTTCAACTTCTACAAGCTCAACCAAAAGAGAAAAGTTGAATTACACTGCACCCAACTTGCTCTGCTTTGGATTCAACTCATCTAGCAACTTTGTGATATCCTGAGCTATTGACCAGATACATTCGGTATCTCAACTAGGAGATATCACTGCAAAACCAACCTTCATTAAAAGGTAAAACTAAGTACTAACTGAATCACTTCCTCCATTTCTCTCAACCCCACCATTTCCACATCAAAGCATTAGACAATGGGGAAAATGGTGAAAAAGCCTTGACAGCATGAACTGTCAGGGGATTCATGGGTGGGGCCCTACTTTGACACCTGTAGCCTATTCTTCCTTAGGAAGGAAAATAAACCAGGATACAAGCCCCACATGGCCAGAAAAGATTAGTTACAACAGGAAAGAAAGGAGGTGACTGGATACCTGCATCATAAAGTTGCCTACTGCCACCCATTCACACTAATCTGGAACTCTCCTCCTTCCCTCAGCATACAGTCAAGTTACTAATTAGCAAATTAAATGCAATTGGGAAGTCAAGCATTACAATATTGCAGTAAAGATTAAGTTATATTTTAAGATATTTTCAAGATTCCACAATGAGCAACAAAGATAAAGCTCCATTTATCAATATTGAAAATATGTGCCAAGTTGATAGTCAAGAAAATTCAGATCATAATTGAGGCATCTGACTCAATTCCTTTCCCCAAAGAAATGAGATTCCAACAACGACAGACAGGCATTGTTGAAACTGTATTCTTAGACCAATCTTTACTCAATTGTTGCAACAAACTTCAAAATAAAACTTGTGATAGTGTATCAATTTACCCCTGAACCTAGTATACAAACTTTCATCCCTGCAGAAATTGTTTCAGAAAATATTAAGATCAAAGATTGAGAATCCATCCACAATAGCATCTATAATGAACCAAAATAACAAGCTTGTGAATAATGAAATCCAATTACACTGGAACTAGTCAGAAACATAACCTTTATTAAAAATGTCTGTGAATGAATCTTGTAACTAGCCAATAAAACAAATAATGCTGCTGGTTATAGGCAATCAGTGACATTATTAAAGAGACACATCATTCATGGGTATTAGAGTTCATAAAAACTTAGCCAAATACCTGCTTGTCAAATTCAGCAGGTTGAATTAATTTGAAGGAATAAAATTTAATGCACGTAAAAAGTTCCCTTTCCTGTTGGAAAGTAGGTCACCTGAAAGTAGATGAAATCAAGTAATTCACAATCCAGTAGTTCCTTTTCCTCCACTTACTGCAAAAAGTACTTTTTCTTTTCCCAGAAAGAATGACTTACTCCTGTAATAGTCATGGGTTGCTGCAAGTGATCCAGTTGATGGAATGGATGCCATTAGGATCTTTCAGTCTAGTTTCCAGATGACAACCTTGAAATGGCAGCAGAAACAGCATTTAAATTAATATCAAATCAATCTGTTTGCTCAATTAGTTCTATAAAAAAATATAATTTCTGCTTTACTGATAAGAATTGCAGCCTCCATCCATATCAATAAAAAGCATTCAATATTAAACATACTACAAATTGAAAATAATTTGTTGTACAAAGCACTGTTTAAATAAAAATTAGAAGTTATAACCATTACTTTTAAGGACAATTAGATAAAGCATTTCATATTTCATCTGGGCAGTATATAACCTAATGGATGAACGATGAATTTTCCAATTTCAGGCAACCTACAGCCTCAGTGTTCTCTCTCACACTCATCTGTCCACCTACTTCTCTTCTCCTCTGTTCACCTTTCCCATTTACTCCTCCCCTCTGGTTTCACCCATTAGTTACCAGCCTCGTT
>JAUZTB010000048.1:24473572-24497112 GCA_034780895.1 Rhynchobatus australiae | reverse complement strand
CTGATCCTTGGCTGCCGTGACTTATTTTAATCCTCATCAGACTGATGATTACATATAATTTTCTGCGTATTGGTGTAATAGTTTAAAAAAACATTTGTTTCTTTTGAATGAAAATTATTACAGGGCTAACAGTAACAGCTAAAATCAGGCACTTTTAAATATTACTAGCAGAGAAAATGCCCTGAACTTTCCCCTGCTCCAGCTGGAGAAATGAACAAATTCTTACAAATCAACATCAGCAGTCACTTCTTCTTTCATTTCCAGATGCAGATTTAGAGTCACAGAGCACTACAGCACAGAAATACGCCCTTTGGCCCATCTAGTCCATGCCAGCCTGGTTTTCTACCTAGTCCCATCTACCTGCACCCAGACCATAGCCCTCCATACCTCTCTCATACATGGCACCTATCCAAACCTCTTTTGAGCATCACAAATAAACCCGTATTTACCACTTCCGCTGGCAGCTCGTTCCACACTTGCACCACCCTCTCAGTGAAGTTGCCCTTCAGATTCCCTTTGTGTATTTCACCTTTCTCTCTAAACCTATGACCTCTAGTTCCAGACTCACCCAACCCAAGGGGAATAAGCCTGCATGCATTCGCCCGAACTATACCCCTTATAATTTTGTATACTTCTATAACATCTCCCCTCATTTTCCTGTGCTCCAGGGAATAAAGTCCTAACCTAGTCAACCTATCCCTGTAACTTGGGTCCTCAAGTCCTGGCCACATCCTTGTAAATTTTCTCTGCATTCTTACAAGCTTATATCTTTCCTGTAGGTAGGTGACCAGAACTGCGCATAATACTCCAAATTCAGCCTCAATGTCTGATACAATTTCAACATAACATCTCAACTCTTGTACTCAATGCCCTGATTCATCAAGGCCAATGTGCCAAAAGCTCTCTTTGCGACCCCATCTACCTATGATGCCACTTTCAAGGAATTATGGATCTGTATTCCCAGGTCCCTTTGTTCTACCACACATTTCGGTGCCCTACCATTCACTGTGCAAGTCTTACCCTGGTTTGTCCTCCCATAGTGCATCACCTCACACTTATCTATATTAAATTCCATCTGCCATTTTTCAGCCCATTTTCCTAGCTGGTCCAGATCACTTTGCAAGCTTTGATAGCCTTCTTCGCTGCCCACTATGCCCTCAATCTTGGTGTCATCTGTAAATTTGCTAATCCAGTTTACCACATTATCTAAATAATTAAGATTGATGATAAACAACAACTGGCTCAGCATTGATCCCTCTGGCACACCACTAGTCACAAGCCTCCAATCAAAGAGAGCCATCTACTACCACTCTGGTTTTGCCCGCTAAACCAACATTAAATCCAATTGACTACTTCATCCTGAATGTCAAGCGACTTAACCTCCTGGAGCAGCCTCCCATGTGGGACTTTGTCAAAGGTCTTGAAGTCTATGTAGACAAAGTCCACCACTTTCCCTTGATCAACCTTCCTCCTTGAAGAAGGAAGGTTGGTTAGACATGACCTGCGATGCTCAAAGCCATGTTGACCATCCCTAAATCAGGCCCCATCTATCCAAATACTTATATATCCTATCCATCAAAATACCTTCCAATAATTTACCCACGACTGATGTCAGGCTCAGCCTATAATTTCCCGGCTTATTCTTCGAGCCTTTCTTAAATAACGGAACAACACGAGCTATCCTAGAGTCCTCCAGCACCTAACCCATGTCTAAGGTCATTCCAAATATATCTGCCAGGGCCCCCACAATTTCCACACTAGCCTCCCACAAGGTCTGAAGGGACACCTCGTCAGGTCCTGGGGATTTATCCACCCTAATTTGCCTCAAGACAGCAAGCACCTCCTCTTCTGTAATCCACAGATGGTCCCTGACCTCACTACTTTTTCTTCAGTTCAGACTGTCAGACAGTAAATACAGAAAAAAAAATCATTTAAGATCTCCATCTCTTTCGGCTCCACACATAGATGACCGTGCTGATCTTTAAGAGGACCAATTTTGTCCCTTGCTACCCTTTTGCTCTTAAGATAGAGATAGAAACCCTCAGAATTCTCTTTCACCTTGTCTGCCAGAGCAACTTGATGTCCTCTTTTAGCCCTCCTGGATATTCACTTGTGTTCTTTTGCATTTCTTATACTCAAGCACCTCATTTGATCCTAACTGCCTATACCTGAAATGCAGCACCTCCTTTTTCTTTACCAGGACCTCAATATCCCTCAATAACCAAGGTTCACTAAACCTCTTTGTCTTGACTTTTATTATAACAGGAAGATACAGATTCTGTACTCTTAATATTTCACTTTTGAAGGCCTCCCACTCACCAAACATCTCTTTGCCAGAAAACAACCTATCCCTTGCAAGCCTGCCAGATCCCTTCTGATGCCCTTAAAATTGGCCTTCCTCCAGTTTAGAATCTCAACCCAAGGACCAGTTCTATCCTTCTCCATAATTATCTTGAAACTAATGGAATTATGATCACTAGATCCAAAGTGTACCCCTATACTCACTGGTCACCTGCCCTGTCTCATTCCTTAAGAGGAAATCTAGTATCGTGCTCTCCAGTTGGGATCTCTACATATTAAAGAAACTATCCTGAACACGTGACGAACTTTATCCCATCCAGTCCTTTTACAGCATGGAAGCCCCAGGAAAGTTAAAATCCACATATTGACTGGGACTCCCATACTGTAAAATATAGCACATCACAACTATATAGTTCCTACAACTGTCAGCTATCCATCTACAAGTTTGCCCCTCTAAATCCTGCTGACTATTGGCAAGTTTATAATATAGTCCCATTAACGTGATCATCCCTTTTTTATTCCTCAGTTCCAGCCAATTGCCTCGGTAATCAAGTCCTCCAGTATGTCCTCTGAGCATTGCCGTGACATTTTCCCTGATGAGTAATGCCACCCCTCCCCCTCTATCATGTCTAAAATAACGGAAACCCGGAACATTGAGCCGACATCCCTGCCCCTCCTGCAACAAGTCTTACTAATAGCTACATAATCATAATTCGACATACAGACCCATGCTTAAGATCACCTGCCTTACCTATAATAGTCCTTGCATTGAAATAGATGCCACTCAGAACATTTGTTCCACCATGCTCAATTGTTTGACTTCCATCTTTGTTTGTAATCTTAACATCTACTTTCCCCACAGTCTCTCCACATTGCCTTGTCATCTGGTTCCCACGCCCCCACAACTCTAGTTTAAACCCTCCCAAGCAGCACTAGCAAACCTTCCCGCAAGGATATTGGCTCCCCTCAAGTTCAGATGCAGACAGTCCCATTTGTACAGATCTCACCTGCCCTGGAAGAAAGCCCAATGATCTAAAAATCTGAAGCCCTCCCTCCTGCACCATTTGCTTAGCCACATGTTAAACTGCACTGTCTTCCTATTTCTTGCCTCTTTAGCACATGGCACAGGCAGCAATCCTGAGATCACCACCCTGGAAGTCCTGTCTTTTAACTTAGCATCCAACTCCCCGAATTCACTTGCATGACCTCATCACTTTTCCTACCTATGTCACTGGTACCAATGTGTACCACAACCCCTGGCTGCTCACCCTACCCCTTAAGAATGCTAATGGACTTGATCAGAGACATTTGACCCTGGCACCTGGGAGGCAAAATACCATCCGAGAGTCTCATTCTTATCTACAGAACCTCATGTCTGCTCCCCTGACCAACGAATCCCCTATCACTACTACTTGCCTCTTCTCTCACCTTCCCTTCTGAACCACAGAGCCAGACTCAGTGCCTGAGACCTGACCACTGTGGCTTTTCCCTGGTAGGTCATTCCCCCCCCAAACACTATCTAAAACGATATACTTGTTGAGGTGAACGGCCACAAAAGGTAGCCTGCACTAACTGCCTATTCCTTTTCCCACTCCTAATGGTCACCCAGCTACCTGCCTCCTGCAACTTGGGCGTGACTACTTCTCTGTAACTTGTGTCTATCAACCCCTCAGTCTCCTGAATGATCCGAATGTCATCCAGCTCCAGTTCTCCAACATGGTCTGTAAGGAGCTGCAGCCGGATGCACTTCTTGCGGGTATAGTCATCAGGGACACTGGAGGTCTCCCTGACTTTCCACATCATGCAAGCAGAGAACACCACTGCCCTGCGTATCATTCCCACTACTCTACCCATGCAATAATAAGAAAGAAAGAGGTTATTGAAGGTTATATGAGGTTTAAGAATATTTCAGACAAATAACTTCCTAAATTGCTTAAAGTTCGGCCAGAGAAATAATTGTGCAATACCCATGGTACAAACCTCTTGTGGACTGCCTGTAATTGCAGAGTTAAGACAAAGCAATACCCTCTGAGTGTGATAGCAAAACTGTAGATACAAGTACAAATCTGAGGTATTAGGAAGCTCAAGCTAGCAGTACAAGTATACAAAACATATTAATGACGTGGTAGATGCAAGTATGAACATTGACATTTTTACATTTTAGGAAGCTCCAAACAGCAATACAATTAGTCAACTGCAAGTATGACTGCATAACAGGTTAACCTTTAACAGGAAAAATCTTTGAGATGACTGTTAGATGCATGACTGTGGTTATACTCAAGTTAGTAGAGAACAAACATTACAAACTTAATGCAACATATAAAATTAACATTTGGATATATAGTGTCAGTACAATATCATTTCAAGTGAGAAGTCTTCAACGTGTTACTTAGTTTGTCTGAACCTTAAAAAGCTGGCAATGGCTCCTTCTAGGGTACTTCAGAAACCTGCATCATAACTTGGCAAAGGAACACTTAAATATAGTATTAGGCAACTTTCCCTTAAAACTGATTTCAGTCACTGAAGTATTAGGTAAAAATCCTCCAAAGTTGATATTTGAAGCTCTTTGACTCAATGTATTTAAATATTGTCTAGACAATCCTAGGAATTCCTAAATTTGGTTTATATAGTCTATATAAAATTTGTGGCCATGGCTATGATGCATGTTAAAAATACTATTCCTAGCCATCATTACCACTTACCATTTAATGCACTCGCACAATCACTTCACAACTGGTTTTTTAGCTGGATATGACAATGACTGAAAACTCGTCCAAAACTTCACTGAAAGCTTTGCTAAATGTCAAAGGGTCACGTGCTTAATTAGAATCCATGATTTGGTATCGAGGGGCAAGTTTTCTGGGAAAGAATTGCTTTTGCTACAATGAAAAACAAATGGGGAAACTGCGGGTGTAAATCCATTTCTCCTACTGAAGTTTGCTCTAATTAACAGTGTTTTTAAAAATGCAGTTGGCTTTTTCAATTTCATATCATACCTTTAGATTTCCAACACTTTCTTCAAATGATTTGAATGTAGGCGATTCCCTGAAATTAAAAACAAGAGGACATTTCTGAATGCTTCATAATTAAGCAAACATTTATAACTCAACACTGTTGACGATTCATCAAGTCTTTGCTCTTTAATCACTAGAATAACTACATCTTGCACAACTACAAAAATTATAGGACCTGCATAGCAGCACTAAACTTGGAAGTATAGAAGGCAAATGAAATGCTGAACTCCTGGATAAGCAGCAAGTATAAGCAGAACCGTAGTAACATCACAACGGAAAACAGGTTTTGAGATCAAAATAATGTAATAATACATTACCTCATAGCAGGCATGCTTATTGAATGACGTATGGAATAACTGCTGCTCGGAAGCATTAAGAAAGGAACAAGTAGCCCAAGTTATAAAGAGTAGTGGTAGCCCAAAGGGCATGTAAAGTGGTCAAAGAGCAGAGTTAAGTATCAGTTTCTCATGACAAAACACACTGGAGAACAAATTCATGAATAACTGTTAAAAAGCTATGTAAACAAGAACCTGTAACCAAAAGGTTTTAAAATTAATTATCATAAAATTGATTTCATTGTATAATAAACTGATATTCAAATATGCAGAGAATCAATTAAATTAAAATGATTTAAAAGCATAAAATTCTCCTCATGCCCAATACCAATTGCATCAGGAACTGTTTCCAAGCTTCTTAAAAAACAAGCATTGGGAAGTGCATCAACCCTCAGATTCCTCAATTTGCTCAGAAAACATGGCTTAAAATAAGTGCATTTAAAAATCACTTTTAAATATACACTGCAAGGAACCATAGGGCAGCAACTGGGTCTGGTAGGAGAAATCCTTAATACTGCTACATCAACTTCTCAGTGCAGTGCTACCTTGACTTTTCACTGGGGCCAAACCCAAACACTGAGTATCAGGCTCCATCTGAAAGTGTCAAAAGAATTTCTCCTACAAGAAATCTTCCAGTTCTTCACTTGGCTGCGCAAATTTAAAGAACCTTATTTTGAAAAGGATTGAAGGATGATGTAAATAAGACACTTAAAATGACAAACATTCAACAGGGTGGAAACATGAATTACAGTATATGCTGGGGAACTATAGAATAATGAAGCACAATGTTGGGCTGGATCATGCCATAGCTAGCCAGGTCTACAGAGAAATACCAGGGCCAAATACACAGTGTCAGTGCACTCTGGATTTCCTGCCTGTGCACTGTAAATGTAGAATACAGAACATGCTTGATGTCACTTGCTAGTATATCTCAAGTCCCACTCTCGTCCCAGACCCCAACCTTGATGAAAGGGCAGGATACATTTTGTGACTGGCACCTCTGCTTCATGCCAGCCATGGAAGTGGAGTGGTGAATCTAGTGAAGCTCCAATAATATTTCTCAAATGACAAGTACATTCTACCCATCTAATCTACGCCAATTCTCAGAGTGTTCTCGTCAGTCTTATGCCTCCATATTCCATTCATCTGAAAGCTGTCACCACTTACAGTAAAAGGAGAAGTGAAGATGAGAGCTGTTTTTGAACATCAATTAAAATAGCATTTTTCAATTGCTACCTAAAATTCAACTTAAAAAATTAAGTATTCTTACTGCTTCCAAATGTCTGACCAGTAGAGACAACATGAGCTATTAGTAGGCCATCAGGGCGACTCAAGACAATTACACTGCTCACAGTCTGCTCCTCCTCAGAACAGCTGTGATGGCCCTGGGAGCTATGTAGCCACCAAAGACGCAGGAATCCAATGGAAGGTGAATACACAGCACAAGAGGAGTCAAGGACAATCCAGCTCATTAACATTGCAGCTTGGCCTTTCAAGAGTGAAATATTACAAGAACTGGAAGTGTGAAACACTCCCAAAAACATAATGGGTAGTCATTTCAAGACTAGGAACGACAAATTAAGTTTAATAAGGGATAGAGATCAAAGACAGGTGAATTATGTTCAGAAACAGATGGAAGAACTGAATGACTTATTCACATTTCTAAGCTGAAGTGTGAAATCAAACTCAGACTGAATTTATTACCTGTGACGGCTTTACTACTCAACACGACTTCACATAACAGCCACAGTTACCGTGCAAATGCACTCTTAATTAATTTGCCAAGAGTTCTGATAAGCAATTTCACCATTTTAAAAACACAAAAAGCCCCATCATGTATTCAACCGTGTCCCGGAAGAGGCTACACATTTATCTTACCTAAAAGACTGAGAAAAAGGGTGAGACCTGAAATAAGCCAATAACAAAAGGAAAGATAGGTCAGCCAGAAGAGAAATAATTCAGCCCAATAGTATCACCAACTTGCATTATGGAAGAACAGCAGAAGCAGACTATCACTTATATGATGATTGATGCTCAGTGCTATTGCAAGATTATTTTAAAGTTCTATTTCAACATCAGGACATCTCCAAAAATCCATTAATAAGCTTTTAATAAGCCATACTGAAAGTTTCAAAGAGTAATTTTAAGTGAAACATCTTAGGCTATGAAGCTCCAACTAAATCCATATTTTTCCAATTGACCTATGGAACTTAAAAATAAAACTTGCCAAAAGTATATTCAATATAGTTTAACAGAAAAACAAACACTGAAAAAAATATTAGAAGTACATTCTAAAATATCGACAAAGCAACCATGGCAATAAAAATGACAAGCCAGATCCAAATATTAAAATTTATCTTAATCCTTATAACTCCCTTAAAAAAGGGAAAAATTTGTAACATTAACAGAACAGAGTGGACAGAACAGAGAAAAATGTACTTCTGAGTCGAGGCTAAAACACTAGAATTCTTTGCAAACATTGGAAGAGAAAGATCAAATAATCACCTTCCAGCTATTTGGCATCTTCTTAATCAAACCCTCGGGATCAAGGATGATTTGCTTCCAATCTGATTTTAGCTAATGAGGCTAGTGTGGCAATTGCAGACTCTTTCACAGATTGGACAAGAGATGTCTGACAGGGCTGGTAGATGGATAGTTTGCAAGTTGTTAGGCTTCTTCTGCTGCACCCAAAGCATGAATTCTAGGTTCTCAGTAATATCTGAATGTGCCTCCTTAGCTTCAAGTGGTCATGGACCAGAGATTCCCAGGAGTCTGGAGGAATGTCACATTTTGGGGAGGCCATGACACATCCCACATCCTCAAAACTTCAGAGCTTGTAACAGTGTCTGTTTTGGGAGTCTGATGTCAGATACGTAAGCAACATGGCCTGCACAACAAAGCTGCCCGAGTCTAACTGGGGCTTCAATGCTGAGGGTGTTAGTCAGGGAGAAGAGACTGAAGTTGGTTTGCTTATCATTCCATTGTATCGGGAGGAATTTATGGACTTTGCATTGGTACCATCTATCCAAGACTATGAGATGTTGAACATAGATAGTCCACGTTTCAATTTCACCCGAGGGCAGAGATCACTGTTGCCCATTTGACCAGAGTTCTGCATTCTGTACATCACATATACAAACCGTTTGTAATAAAGATTGTTCTACAATAGATGCAAATGATCAATTTTAACGAAGAAAATGAATTATTGAAATGATGTTTGATTGGTATGTTTCCAATTTAAGAGCAAAAAAAAAATAAACAAATTTTGCTGAAATGTTTTAGCAGAGCCTGTGTGCGTTTTTAATGGAGTGCAGTGAATGGAATTTCACAAAATGTAGGAATCGGATGAACCAGGGAAAAACACATGATGTGCTAATAAAAAAAAATCATGGCAGCAACTCAAGAATTTGAAAAATGGGGAAGAGACATAGCTGTAGTTGCTGGAAATCTGAAAGGTGGGATCAAATCACATGACCTTGAAGCAAAGGACACAGATGAGCGGTAAGTATTGTGTATCTGTCCTCATTAAGGCAAAAGATTCAACATCACTGCAAAGCAGGAGTGAGTTGTTGGGGCGGCACAGTGCCACAGCAGAGATCACCACTTCCTCACATTTCCAGGACCCAGGTTCAATCCTGATCTTCAGTGTTATTTGCATGGAGTTCATGTGCTCTATTTGGGCTTCCCCCAGGCACTCCTATTTCCTCCCATACCCCGAAGACTTTAAGGTTGGTAGGTCAGCTGATCACTAAATTACCTCCATTGTAGGTGGGCAGTAGGAGAATCAGGGTGGAGTTGAGAGGCATGGGAGGCAAAATAGGTCACAGGAAAATAGGTTAGAGGAATCTATTTGATAAGATTGCTCTGTGAGCTGGCATAGACTCATAGGCCAAATAGTTATTTTCTTATGGTAGAGGAGGTAATGAACAAATTTAGGTATGTGAATCTGCAGAGAAAGGGAACCATTAATGTTGCAAGTCAATAGCCCTTCATCTGAATGGGAAAAACGGAAAAGAAAAACAAGATTTCCAGCAAATCCCCATTTCATGCTTTTCAATTACTGTTTAATTCACTGCCACTTGTCTTCCAGGAAAGCTCTCCTTGAAGAAGCTCTGCTCCTCTCACTGATAGATTTCCATGTCTCTTATCCAATTTTAAAAAGAAAGCACATCCAAGCATCAAGCTTTCAAGCTAGTTTCAAATGGTTCCTTTCCACTCAATAATCTCACATCTAGCAATAAAAACCTGAAATTCAAGCTCTATAACAATAGGACATTTTACACAAAGTGTCGAGTTAATATTTCACAACCTTCCAATATTTATCCAGCAATATATCATAGCTATTTCTGAGAAAACTGTCTTCAAAACATTGTAAATGTAAAACATGACATTTTAGACCTGTGTCTAGAAAAAGTTCAATATTATAGCAAAGGAGTTTTCTTTTTGATGTGCCTGAAAAGGAAGTGTTTATTTAATAACCAAAATAAAAATTGAGGACCAGCACAAGAAACTACATGCAACTATTTCCAAACAAAATTCAAAATAAATGTAAATGCAACCTATAGCATGCAAAGCAGCACACTGCAATAAGCATGCAGGATAGTTTGGAAAACCACAGCATTATAGACTCTGTTCACATGACTGGAACTTCTCTTTCTTAAAGAAAGAAGTCTGTACCAATAATGTATTCATAACCAATTTTTTTTTATTCAAACAAAGAAGTCTAGCAGATTTTCAACTTTCAATGTTAGGCTTTACTTTTGGGGTGTGGTAGTGGAAGGCCTGGGAAAGGGGATAGAAAAAACATGTTTCAAAAACAGTTGCAGAGTGTGTGTGCCAGCGCAAGATAAGCCTCAGGCATACAATGAAGGATGCTGAAAGACCATCAGAAGAGCTACAGAATAAAATTCTGTATTCAGCACCTTACAACAAAAGAGACTATGCAAAACAGTGAGCAAAAAAATGAAAAGCATTTTTTAAATTGAAAAATATTAGCCTAGTTTGCTATTACTGCACTAACATTTGCATTGTCAGTCCACATTGCCTGACATCAATAAGAGTGTTTTTATAAGGGTGTGTGAAATAAAACATCTGGTTAAGTAGACAATGTTATTTACATTATCTAATATAAAAAAAATCTCAAGTTAACATTGTCAGGTTCAGCTCATTGCAACTGACTGGTTGCAATTAAACCAAGTGTTATAGTGCTGTTAATTTTGTGACTGATGTGAAAAGAGACTAAAGTTATACTTACCTATCAATATAAAGTTTACATTTCACTACAGAAAACTATTCTGTACCTTAGTCCAGTAGTTTAGTTTCATACAAATAAAGCGAGTGACTGCACAGTAGGTTACTTTCTTGATTAGCTAGTTTATAGCAAAAATGAAGCTGAGGTTAGATTAAGAAATGAAAAGAACTTACAACATGCAACATTTGACAGCTCTAAATGTTAAATTAAAGCAAGGTCAGTTTTTTTTAAACTCAAAGTTCAAGAACATAAAAAGTCTCAGTAATCCACCTAGCATGACTGGTGAAAAGTAAATGTCAACCAATTATCTTGAACATATTGCACCTCCAATGCCTGCTCTGAAATTATGCAAGTGGTATGATCAAAGTAAACCTTTTCCTTGATCAAAACTGGATTTCTAGCCAATCTGCATTAAATAATATCCATATTGGTGCAAGCTCCAAAATGACCCGTACATAATGAAACCGTGGAGTCACAGCCAAGATTGTTCTCAAATACGAAGAGTGTACCAAAAAATAGCAATAAATATGATAAGAACATTAATAACTCCTACAAGATAATGTCCCACTTTAAAAGCTCTTAAAATTAAAGCTTTCCAGCAACACAGCAAATTGAACATTAGTTATCAATATACCAAGCTCAAAATTATTTTTCATGGGTACTTAAGCTAATATTTTTAAAAGGTTAGAACTGCCAATAATCAGAGTGTTGGCACTTTGCATTGCTTTGACCATTTAAAATATTAGACTTGCAAGTTGCATTAAACAAGCAAGCCAGGTGATGATGGATTTATACAATACCAATAATTTTGCAGCTTCATTTATTCCAATGTAATATACGCAGACTAACTTGAAAAAAAATTCTGGAAGATGGATTTCATCATGTTCAAAGACAGAAAACATGAAAATACAATTAGAGATGACTCAAGATTCATTTCTGGTATGGTGGTGGAATTAAATAATATAAGCATAATTCAAAGGACCATTATTTGATTTCATAGCTGCATAGCAAATTTTCTAAGTAAGAGTCTCAAAAGCAAACTTACTTAATTTCTCCCAGCGTCCTGCTAAGAACTGATCCAACACTGGAAATGGCACTGGAGGTCTTGGATCCAGCAGTAGAAAGTGTTGCTTGAGTCTTCTTATAACTGTTTTTTCATAGAAAAAAAGATTAGTTTGGCCGACATGCACCAAATTCCAAAGAGAAATCAAAGCTGTTAATCATAACAGAATACAAATGAATTACAAAATTAAATGGTACAATGCAACACCTCAATCTGCTACTGCCCATGTTAAAGGCTATAATGTTTGGGTTGAAAGCAGCTACAACTTGTGGATGATGAACCAGAGATCAACATGGTGTAGAGCACAAGACAAATGAATAGGAATACAAAATACTGTACAAATGGGGGGGAAATTTGTCAAACAGATGAGGCAAAAGAAAAACAAATTATAAACAGCAATACATTCAAAACTGGAAAAATTAAAAATACTGGAATAAAAAGACAGTAGGAGTAGAAATGGATGGCTGTAGATTATAATCAGTAAACCATTCAATAGATCATACTGTACCAAGCCACAGGTTTCAATCAAATAAATTAATGAGATGACTTTACAATACTTCAACTTTCTGATCCATTAGTCATTATTCAGTCTGCCTTTAGTAACAATGGAAGCTTGATATTCTGCTCCTCTGCTTCCATATCCAGTTGTCATGAAGTATAAAATAAAATGAATAAATGTGAATCTTCATTTAAACCACTGTCCTTCATTCTAGGATGCAACTAACGACAAACCAAAAGTGTGAACCCTTATATACACAATACCATTGTTTGAAATGACAAATGAAAAATGCAACCCTACTATAAACAAACAGCAAGACTCAAAAAAAAATCACTATGGTGAGGTATGGAGGCAAGAAGATCTGGAATTCTATTTCTGAACAACCAACAAGCAGTCCAGTTTAGGATCTCCTTCACACCAACATGCCTCACCACCTCATATAATGAACACCCTATTGGGACAATGCTAATGCGTATTGACTGGGGAAGTATTAAAGAACTGTCACATCCCCATCAGAAACTAGGCTCATCCTGCCCTACCTCATTTCATATAATACATCACAGCCAACACAAGGAGCCTGGCACTTCATCATTCTAGGCTAGATTTCAACCAGCCTTGAAGGTAAAAGGCAATTTCATCAACAATTCAATAAATTCTATTTATATAGCGCCTATTAAAAGTAGCAACTCCTCAAGGCAATTCACAGAAGCATTATCAAATAAAACCTGCTGCCAAGCCACAAGGAAATATGGTCAAAGATGCAAATTTGAAGGAGCATATTAAAAAATAAGAAAACACAGAATATCTTACAAAATTGGGGGAAATGAAGTTCCAATAAACAAGATAAAACATTAACAAATAAAGAAAATGTTAATGCAAAATTTAAGATAGCTACATAGCCAAGCAAAATCACAGGTTTATTACATTTCTCCATTAAATTTAGCTGCAATTATAGAGGCGAATCATGGGTTTTATTTTTAGTGCATTTGTGCTGCAGTTCATGCTGGGCTACAATAAGTCTTGATTGAGCAACAACATGTTTAAGCCATTTGAATGTAATCTCAAATATTCTTCCAGAATGTCCAATGTTAATATGGGGAATCTTTCTATTTGCAAAGCAACTATTGTTTTGCCTATCCAAGTTACTACATTTCAAAAGTAATTTGTCAAATTTTTAATGTTTTTAAAATTTCCTAAGGATACAAGATGAAGACTTTCATTTATATTGCTCCATTTCAAAGTTCAAGTGAAGCACATTCAGAGCCAACAGCAATCAATGAGAACAATTCTCAAAGTAGCAGCTCACAATACAACAATGTACCATAGCTAAGGATTAAAATTTAGCAGAGATTTTCAAATTTGGTTTTCAAAATAACATGATCCAATCAGGTAACTGTTTGAGGACAAAAAAAATGTTTCTCTGACCATTTGGCAAGTGCCTTAAAAACATTTTACTTTGTTAAATACATTGTATTTGTGTTGCCATAGAGTAACATTAAGAAAGGCCGCAAAATATAATGCAATTCCCAAGTAAATCTTTCATGTGGAATTTAGGATAAATATCCCAACAGCACATAATAATTAATTTCAAAATTAATTTAGTTTTAAGCAGAATGTTCCATTTACAAGGAACAATGCATTTTTAATAACAATACAAATTGCTGTTTTCTTTCCTCTAATATCATACTCTTTACATTCAGATGTATTTGTACACTTTTGATCGAGTTGAGAAACCTTGTTTGAGTAATAAGAAGTAAGAGTAAATTTGCCTGAACAGAGAAAGCAAGTCTGAACTGGCAGCTTGATACACGACCAATATGAGCCCTGAGAAAATACTAAATAGAAACATAATGAGCAGAAGAAATACATGCAATTATTGCATGCTGGAGGCTCCTAAGTATGACAAGATACTGCTAGGGTACCCAACATTATATAAAAATTAAAAAGATACTACTTCTGTTCACAAAGGTACTGCTGTTACCAATTAATAAACGAATCAATCGATTCAAAACATACAAAAACAAAATCTATATAGCAAAAATGTTCAGTGTGACATGTTTCCTGTATAATGAAAGCAAGGTTAAAAAGAGCCCATAGATCAAGACATCAGAAGGATTCACCAACATTGTTTGATGTACTGCTCAAGTTTTAAAATAAATTGGAAAACAAGTCTTGCTAAAATGTTGAATATGTAATCAAGACACAAGAGGTTCTGCAGATGCTGGAATCTGGAGCAACATACACAAAATGCTGGAGGAACTCAGCAAGTCAAGTAGAATCTCTGGTGGGAAATAAACAGTGTTTAATCCAGTCCTGATGAACTGTCTCAACCCAAAATTTTGACTGTTCAGTTCCCTCAATAGATGCTGCCTGACCTGCCGAGTTCCTCCAGCATTTTGTGTGAAATATGTAAACAAGTTTTAATATCTTGATTAACTTAGGTCTTGACAGCTTTAGCATTTCCAAAAGCCCAGACTGTACTTGATATTTTGAACAAAATTATGCCTTTGCCATTTGAATAGCAAGGTCTGAACATTTGGAAAAATTATCATTCAATCTTCAATAAAATTCCATAAGCTCATTATTTATCAGTAATATATTAAAATAGATTTTGCAATTTCATGTTATTTAAAAAATAACAGCTATGTTTGTGCAAAAGCAACATTAAAGATAGTGAAAGCAGTGGAAAGGACGTCTGACCTGTAAGTGGGAAGAATTCAGATACACACATGAACAATAGTACATGCAAGGCTTAAATGGGATTAATAATTCCCATTTACATCTGAGGTGGCAGGGGATAGGAAAATGGATACATTAAAATAAGCATGTAGCAAACTATGATGTTGCAAAATGCAAGAAATTGAGTTCTATGGACAAATCAGAAGCACAATAACTTGCATAGTTCAGACAACAAAGTTCCATTATTTTCACATTTGTAATATGGAACAGTACATTTTATTACTAATATAGGATAATGCCATACATGTTGTGACAGTAACAAACCACAATTAGCTAAGAATCTGACTGTTCTTGTAAGTACTGATCAATGACCATAGTAAGACTGAATTTGATATAAGAGTTGAGAGCGAGTAAGCAAGCATCTGAAACCTAGATGTGAAACCTAGATGTTAAACCTAGGCATAAGGCAAACTACAAAAGGGATGAAAACTAATTAGTAAACAATCTGAATGATTGAAATAGAAACAGAAAACGCTGGAAACACCCAGCTGGCCAGACAGCATTTGTAGAAAGAGAGAAGGTTAATGTTTCAGGTGCAGAACCCTTCATTAGAATTGAGCTCGTGGATATCAGCAAGAGACTGGATTACAGGAGAAAGGATGGAATCAGAGTAGGAAGAACTAATTTCAGTAGGGAGAGAACATACCAAGACATTGGGTCTGTCTGGACAGACCTGCTTGTAGACCTTGGGCAAGAGGTAGGCCTAGGACTGCAAGGTTGGAAGATCGCCAAAGATCTACTAATGTGTGGGAGATAATGTTCTGATGTTTGACCGAGGGGTCATGGTCCAGAGGTAGATACGAGGATGTCTCCAAGAGCTTACATTTGGCCTCTACAAGACATTGGTGAGTTCACCAGACTACAGCAGCACCACACTTATATGAAAGTATGATATTGTCAGGACTGGTTCTTAGTGAGTGGAATGCTGCAAGTACCAAGGACTGTAGGTTAGATTGAGTGAGTGGAATGGAAAAATCAAGACAGTCAATGCCCCATCAGTAGATTGAGAAAAGGTAAGAGGCTAGAGGGAGATGTCCAGGTGGGTAGGGAATTCTAGAGATGGGAGAAAGAACTTTTCATGAATTACTCAGTAAACAGTGGGAAGTGATCCAAGTTTCACTGAATATCATAAAATCAGTGCAGACATTTAAAAGACCAGAAGTTCCACATACAAATTAAGCAAGGTTAAATGAAAACAGCAATAGAACCACAAATCAAAATGGAAATTCAAAACAAATTTGTGAGGAAGAGGAGGGCATTACTCATGCATCCTTTTCAATTATTTTCATTTTCTGATAGTGATGCATGTAGTTCTCCTGAAATTGGGACTGGACTTTTTTTTTTAAAAAGTGTTGTGCATTTGGTCTGAAATTCAACATGCATTTTTCTGGTAGCCACAAAAGTTACAATTCTCTATTTGAAGTATTTAAATAAAGATGTTTCCTGTTTTCAGTAAAATCTTTATTTTCTTCCATGTAACCACACACACTGTTGGATTAGCACCACATTCTACTCATGTTTTCATTCCACCAGCTTTTCTCCATACTGTCAGACCATCAGTTCCATTTGCAACTCTTATGGCTGCATGCAGCAAAATGTAGACAATATTCAGACACAAGTTGAACACACACAACACAAAAGTACTAGACAATGACTATTTCCAACAAGAGAGTGCCCAACCACCCTCCTTCACCCACCCCTGCCACTAATATACTAAAGCATCACCATGGTCAATTGCCCCACTATCAATATCTTGGGGGGGGGGGGGGGTGGAAAACCACTGACTAGAGGCTCAACTGGATCAACCATATTTAAAACTCAGGCTAACAACAGCAGGCAAAAGATTGGACATTGTGCGAAAAATATCTCACCTCCCAAAACCTCAAAGCCTTAGAACTGTGTACAACGTATAAGCTATGAAATATTTTCACTTGCCCAGATGAGAGTAGCTCCAGCAACACTCAAGAATCTCAAAAGTTGTCCAAGGCTAGGCAGTCCACTTAACTAGCACCTCATCCATAATATTCACTATCGATACACATTGTCGCCATACTGTGCCTTCTATGAAATGCCTTGGATACAGCAGCTCCCAACTCAGCAAGGATAATCCAATAGTACCTCCCACCCCAGCAATCTCTACCACCAAGGAGGACAAAGTCAACTGGCATATGGGAACACCACCACCTGACTCTTGCTTCTATTTCTTACATTCTTAGTTTATTGTAATGGGTGCAGAATAAATTTTCATTTTAATAACATGTGCAAGAAGATTCATAGTCCATGAGGGGAAAAAAGGAAGATGCACTGATATGCCGTGATTCTAGAGCAATGTTGAATTAACTCAAAACCCTCAAGAGCTTTTCTGTGCCTCTTGAACTGGCATGATTTTCTTCCAACCCAATACAAATTCCTGCCTGGTCCAATGGTTTATCACATATACCATGTCAGTGCTTGAGTTACAAAATGCAGAGAACAACATGAGCTTTTGACCAAAGTACATTCTCACGGATCCTCTTAGGTGCAAAAGATGTACAGGGTTTGGAAACCCTACCTAACCAAGTACTCCAAAGCACAAATTGACTGGACAAAGAAATAATAACCCCAATGCACTGATGAAGAGACATAATTTTGTCCAAGATTTCACTAAAGCAACACCAAACAAAAATCAGAAACCCACACAGGCAAATGGTGTAGAAGCTGATGCATACATTTTAATCAAACCTGCTTATCAAATAGTAACATTCTGAATGTAGACCAACATGCTAAACTGCCCAGTTAGCAGATCCAATTTTGTACACTGGATAGGAAGAATACAAGCTATAACA
Source organism: Rhynchobatus australiae (assembly GCA_034780895.1). Lineage (NCBI taxonomy): Eukaryota > Metazoa > Chordata > Chondrichthyes > Rhinopristiformes > Rhynchobatidae > Rhynchobatus > Rhynchobatus australiae. The sequence goes on along the minus strand of JAUZTB010000048.1, from coordinate 24,479,085 downwards.
TTAGCAAGAACCTTTTCATGGAATACTATCGGGAATAATATCTCAGACTATATTTCCTTACAACATTTGGCTCATCGAGTCTATACCAGCCCTGAGTAATTCCATCAATCCCCCACTTCTCTGTAACATATTCTCTCTCATGTAGCTACTAACTTCTCTTCCACCCCATCCCACCACCCAACCACCTTGCTCACCCTGATTCCCCTGGCACCCTCATACACTAGAGGCAATTTACAGTCATTAATTCACCCAACAACCTACATATCTTTGGGACATGGACAGAATTCAGTGCACCTGATGAAAACTAACACTGTTACAGGGAGAACATACAAACTCCTTACAGATAGCACCAGAGATCAGAATTGAACCTGAAGTTGAGACAGCTACACTTACTACCTGCTGTAGCACCGTGCTAACCAAATTTAAAGTTTCTTAATGCCTCAAAAGGTGGAGGATATTGTGATGTCATATGGCAATCCAAGTTGCAGATTTATACTCTGCACAAAATAAAATTCATCATTTCAATACTATATATTACACCATGTTTTGTGTACCTCTGTATCTCCTGAGGGAGCTCACAAATTACAAAGATTAAGAACCACCCAACTACCAAGAAAATCAGGAAGCTTCCAGTTTGTACTCCTTATATTTCTATTATTTTACAAGAATTCCAGTACTTTCACTTATTTACAAAACTAGGCTTTAGCAAATATACACTTCAAAACAAAGAAGTGTAATCTCATGTTCAACGTTCAATAATTCAGCTATTTGTTTCTCTTCATGCCACAATCTTACATTTACAATATCATGAGTAAGGAGCCATTTTACTATTGAGATGCTGACATGGCCACTGTGTGCAATTTTGGTCTCCTTAGCTAGATAGGACATAGTTGCCATTATGGAATATAATGAAGATTCACCACACAAATTCCTGGGATAGCGTGCCTAGTGAATGACAAGTGACTGGACTGATTAGGCCTGTACATGTTAGAATGAGGGAGGGAGGGCACGAAGGTGCGCACTGGAGAGGAGAGCGGTCAGATTCTCATTGAAGCATACAAAATCCTAACATGGCTTGACAGGCTAGGTGCAGGGAAGATGCTTCTTCTAGTTGGAGGGAGAGTTTAGAACCAAGGGTTACAGTCTCAGAATACAGGACACCATAGGACGTTTACAACACAGGAGATCATCATTCAGTCCATTCTGGCTGCCAGTTCTACCTGCTGGTTACTTCTTTAAAGCCTTGCAAATTTTTCTTCAATTTACCCAATCCCTACTTGAAGGCCACAATGGAAGCTCCCTTCACAGCATCTGCTGGTAGTGTATCCAGATACCAAATACATGCCACATTAAAAAGCTTTCATTGGCACAATTATTTATTTACCCCTTTGTTTTATACTCATTGCTTTTAGTCCTTAAACCCTCCCCCCACCATTCTGACCAGATTTTCTCCATCATTTTCTATACTTGTATCAAATCCTCCCTTATCATTCCCTTCTCCAAAGAAAATGCTTTCTCATCCTGCCTTGTCACCAATAATTTTGTGCACACATGCTCTTGGTCACTTCTCCTGCACCCATTTTAGAATAGTATCCTTTATTCAATATCATCTTCCCCTCAACCTACATGTATCACCTCACATTTCTCAGCATTAAACATCATTTGCCATGCACCTGTCCATTTCACCATCCTTTATATAATTCATAATCCTGCCATAATCTATCCTTCAAAGTTCATAATACTATCAGGTTTTATGCAATCCACAAATTTAGAAATTGTGATTTGCACCCACAAGTCTGGGTCATTAAAACCAATAAAGCAATCGCCCCAACACAAATACAGAGAATGCCTCTAGTATGAAAATACAACCCTAAGTGTGACACTTTTAGCTACTTAACCAACTTTGCATCTTAACCATCTGCCACACCTGCACATTTGCTTTGACTAGTGTAAAAGGACACTCAGATGCTTTTATAAATCACAATTCTACCTTCGCTTTTCCTACTAAAGTGATTCCTGCACATTGATGCAAATGATGTGCATTGCCCACTCATTCAATTGGAGTAAATCACCATGAGGCTTCTTGTCAACTTGGTTTATTATTGTCACATGTACTGAGGTACAGTGAAAAACTTTGTTCTGCATGCCATTCATACAGATTATTTCATCACATCAGTACAACGAGCTATTACAAGGAAAAGCAACAACAGAATGCAGAATAGTGTTACAATAACCGAGAAAAAGTTCAGTGCAGACAGACAATAAGGTGCAAGGCCATGACAAGGTAGATTCTTTGCACTCTCTTCACAATGCCAACAAGTTTTGTCTCATTGGAAAACATAGAAATGTTATATTTGGTTCTATGAGCCAAATTATTGATACATATTTTGATCAGTAGAGTTCTAAACACTCATCCCTGCATCACCTCTATAAACATAGCTTGGCATCCCAAAAAAGACCCATTCATTCATACCACTTATTCAATCCATGCCAGTACATTAAAATCCCTCACAAGAAGCTAATATGCCAAAGGAAAGAACATGCAATTAGGGATAAAGGCCTTCTGAAAATCCAAATACACCACATGCACTGGCTCTCCCTGATGGGTTCCACCAGTCATATCCTCAACAAACTCCAGGAGGCATTTAACCCCATTAATATTTTCTACAGGTCTCATCACAACATCCTTTAAAATAGACTCTAGCATTTTCCCCAATTACTTATGTTAGGCCAACTGGTCTGTAGTTCCACATTTTTCTTTGCTCCCTTCAATTCCCAGGAATCATTCCATAGTTACAGATTTTGGAAGATGACGACTATGCATCTGCTATTTCCATAATTAACTCTTTTAGTATTCTGGGATACAGATTATTTGGCCCTGTGGATTGATCTGCTTGCACTCATTCATTTCTCTGTTATTAATTTTAAAAAATACATTGTGTGCATTTCCTTCAATCACTCCTTTTTGTTACATTCCTGGTTTCCTAGCATTTCTGGACATCATTTGTGTCCTCTTCCATGACAACTGAACCAAAGTATTTGTTTAATTGCTCTGCCATGGTTTTTGTTTCCCCATTATAAATTCTTCTGTTTCTGACAGCAAGGGATCTAAAATTTGTCTTTCCTAATCTTTTTGTTTCTGTAGAATATTTTACGCTCCATTTGTGTTCCTTGCAAATTCAGTCTTGTACTCTATTTTTGCTCTCTTAATCAACCCCTTGGGTCCATTTTTTCCTAAATTCTAAACTGCTCCCAACCCCAAGGTTTTCTACTTTTTCTGGTAAAATGCAACAACCCTTTAGATCTAGCCTCAACCTCTTTGGTTAGCCATGGTTGGGTCACTTTTCCATGAGTTTATGGGTCAGAAAGTAATGTATACTTGTTGCAGTTCCTGCTTTCATTCTTTAAAATTTCAGTTATTGCCAATCCTTTCAATGAAGTTCCCTAATCTACTGCAGCCAACTCACTCCTTGCAGTTTCCTGTTTTTATATTTAGGACCCCAGAAATAAACTGCTTCATTTTCTAACTTATTGAAGAATTCCAACATGTCATGGCTACTTTTCCCTGAAGGTCTCCTTGCAACAAGATGAACAACTAACCCCTTCTCATTAGAGAACACCCAATCTTGGATAACCTGATCCTTAATTGGCTCCTCAAAGTACTGGACTAACAAAACACCATCCCATATACATGGCAGAAATTTATCCTCCACAGTTTGACCAGTCTATATGTAGATTAAAATTACCCATTAAAAAAATCTTATTGCTGCTAAAGTTAATGTCACATCTTTCATATTCAAAAATCAAATCAGATACAGAAGAGGGGTAAAACAAAGATTTTGTTTTTAAATTTACAGCTCTAACAATTGACATGCAGGAATGAGAAAGAACAGTGCTCAAATGCTGGGCCAGAGAAATAGAAATGTATTACTTGTCAGTTTGTTAATTGGTAATTAACAATTAAATACCCTGAGTCAAATTTGACAATTTCAATAGTCAATTAACATGCAAATCCAGCAATTTCTTAAAATCAGCAAGGAGATGAAATTTGTGTTAATCTACAAAACAAATTTTGAAATTTACAATATAATACTTTCACTTAAATAAAGCAAATTTACTGGACATCTAATTTGTACAAAGTAGTAAGAGTCACTGATCCTATTTCACAGAATGCACTATTGCACATTAACAATACCAATTGGTTTAAATAAAAACCTAGTCAAATTTTACCTGCAAGTGGGTGAAGCAGAGATAAAAGTGTAGCCTCACCAATAAACAGCCCAGATAAAATTAATTAATTTAAATACAAGAACCGAATGCTTAATCTGTTTTTACTTTTTCAGCTCAACTCCACACTGGACAACGAACAGGCAAGGCTGTTACTGAGTCCATCAGTCAGAGTCAAAGTGATACAGCATGGAAAAGTGCCCTTCAGCCCAACAAGTTCATACCAACCATTGAGTACCTATTTACACCAATCCTACACTGATCCCATTTTATTTTCCCACATTTCCATCAACTTCCCCCAGATTCTGCCATTCATTTGCACACTCAGGGCAAACTACAGCAGCCAATTAACCTACCAACATGTCTTTGGGATGTGGAACATAACTGGATCAAATGGGGAAAACAGTGACACAGAGAACATGCAAACTTCATCTAGACAGCACCAGAAATCTGGACTGAACCCAGTTTGTTGGAGTTGAGAGGCAACAGCTCTACTCACTACGCCACCATGCCACCCACTGTCCCAATGCACCACCCACAAAGCAAAGCAAATGTTATACAAAGCTGTATGCAGTACTTGGCAGTTTGGTAACTAAATGAGGTTCTCTGAACACAAAAAAAACAAGATTACATCCCAACTTAACTACACCAAATTCTTAACCATTGAAAGATCACTCACACTTCAGACTGAGTGATTGTCTTATTCAAATCTTCAACTTTCTCAGATGCGCCTTTATAGCTATAAAGATAAAGAGAATTTATTCAGTAATCATTAAAAACAGAATACTGCAGATACACTACAAGTAACAAGGTAGTACTGTAATTAGTAGACTACACATATGCTGCAAATATCTGTGATACTTGATGAATGTCCACCTCTAAGTTCTAGCAAACTTAAGTATCCACAACTTTTACTAGTCTTCTACATCATAATCAGAATTTACCACACAAGATACATAATATTTGGAAAATACTATTTCTAGAGATAGATCAGACAGAGCTTTTAATAGGCTTCCTAAATCACTAACTTATTCTCAGGACAATATTTGGCAAATAAGTTGTAGGAGTTGAGGAAAATTAGAGAGAAAGAATGAGGCTAATGGAATTGTCCCCTGTCGCCCAGGAGATAGCATGGACTGATCAGATCACATGGCCTCCTCCAAGAACATGATGCATTTTTTAAACTAAGAATCCTAAGCAAAAAATTTCATCTCAGAAAAAGTTTTACACAAGGATTATCACATCGTTTAAATGAGTGTTTTTGAAGAACCAAATGGAGCCTGTAG
>JAUZTB010000048.1:24321375-24340976 GCA_034780895.1 Rhynchobatus australiae | reverse complement strand
CCGGAGCACCCGGAGGAAACCCACGCAGACACGGGAGAACGTACAAACTCCTTACAGACAGCAACGGGAATCGAACCCCGATCGCTGGCGCTGTAATAGCGTCGCGCTAACCGCTATGCTACCGTGCCGCCCCAAAGTCACTGTAAGTCACTATATTCACAAATAATTATCAGATGACTGAAATGAAGGACCACACTCCTAATAACATCCCAAAATAATACTGGTTCCAACTGCAAGTTTCAATTGCACAAGAATTCTTCATTACAAATACCTTGCAAGGAGACATCACTATAATCTTTGAATATGGAAACTACTGGATCACTTGGGCTTAGGCAGCAATCAATTTTAAAATGAATTAATACGTTTCAGGAATGCATCAAATGAGTCTGTTAAGAGTCTATGTAAATATAGAATGGATGACTGAAAATGGTACAGATGGCATGATACAGATATAATACTTCAAATTTTAATAACAAAAGATGCAAGGATACAGCAGCAATTTAAAAGAGGCCATGTCACAGCCTCTCATTTTAAATGCTAGTGATTCAAACCTACCCCAAGTGGAGTGTGCGTACATGTTTCTGTATCCCTGATGACGTACTTAGAACTTTCCCACAATTCTTCCACAAACATTTAAACATGACCTTCATGGAGTTCTGCAAGAATGGAACAGATGGAGCCAAGTGAAAAAAGCATTGGTACGAAATCCCAACTAGGACCACAGGAAAATTCAGCAAGGTGCACTCCTGGCACAAAATGGCTAAGAGAATCATTATTATGATATTTTATAGCTTTTTGCTGGAAGTCTTACTGAAGTTAGCCCATAGGAACAGAAAAAAGATAAAAGTTCAATCAGGCTCAACCTGCTTCAGAAAATCTTTCTTTGACAATATGTCAGGAACTTTCTTTGTGGTGTTATTGCTGGCAGAAGTGCAAAATAATGCATTATTTAATATCTTCTTTAAGTACTTCAGTGGTTCTCCAATCTGATTCTCACTAACGTTTGAGAGGGAAGATGAAGACCTTTACTGCAGGCTTTGTGTACAGGCTCAGTGGGCCAGCCAGCAACCTCAAATCAAAATAAGCCTTCAGTCTTAGAAATTCCTCTGGTATTGCACAGAGATTTTGCTGGTTAAGATTCACATACAACTGTAGTTCAGACACCAGGTGCTATTTGTATGCAGCTTTGCTGTACTGGTAATGATGAAAACCAGGGCTTGTGACAGGTAGGAAAGGTACAGGGATTTGGCCAGTATGGATCCCAATTCAATTTACAACCCTGAAACTGCATCTAAATACAAGGAGAATCTCGCCTCACTTCTTAATCCCTTCTTTCTTCCCAAATATATGAAACAATCTACTGAATTCAACACGGCTTGTTTTTGTAACAGACACTCAACTTTTACTCCTTTGGTGGCACCATTCCCAAACTCCATTGAGCACGAGTTTAAGCTCTACACATCGCAGTGTTCTATTTAGAGGAGCATAATTATTCAGTGGATAACTTTTATATGAATTTGCATAACAGGAATGGAAGAAAGCTACTGTGTTAGGAAATAGTGCTAATGTTGCCCTCCAGGAACCAAGTACAATTCTGCCCCGGTGCAGTATAAACGCACCCTCCCTCAAGGGCCATTGTGTACACAAAAACCGGATTCCAGAAGTGCAGGAAAAGGACTGATACTCTACAAACAACTAAACCATATGAAAGCTTTATTATTTCTTCAGCCCACATGCAGCTGCAAGTACTTGGAGGATATTTTAAATCTATGCCTTGGGTTCGTCCAAATTTGGATAACACACACAAATTGTCTATGCCAAAATTATGCAAAAGAGGAAACTTTAGTTTATGCTACTCCACCTGCTGATATCCTCAAACCAAACTTAAACAAGAGCATTTGCAAAGCACGAGGCTCTCTAGAGTTCTCTGACAGGCTGGGTTTCTGATGGAGAAGGGCTATGAGGAAAATGGATGTTAAGAAAAATGTATTCCTAAATGCTATTTTACTGTTGTAAAGAAAAGCATTACACTGCACCTTACTTAACCTGCACTAGACACAAGAACACAGCATTACAGTACAGTGCACAAAGAGCAGAAAGGTGGACACGGCTTCTGCCCAAGACAACAACCTTTGCTTGAAGAATTTAAAAAATATTGAGCATTACACTTTGTTTGCTGTTTCTTCTTCCTTATCTCACGTCTGTACAAATCTTAGCTTTTATTTTTATAATACATTAATGTTCAAAATTCTTCAGCGGCGATGTTTTAACCTCACCCACGAGAAAAAACTCAATATATGCTTTAAGAAAGATAATTACAATGAGATGCAGTTACACCCTCCCACCTTATTAATCTAGTCCAGGAAAGAGCAAATGAAGTCTCCTCCCATTGTCAACAAAAGATTTGCAAAGGAATATGAAAGGCAACCAAAAAAAACCCAGAAGAAATTAAGTTTGTTGCTGAACACAAGATACTTTTGTGGTTGCTGCAGAGATTAATTGCTGGGGTAATTCCAGAATGCTAGCCCTCAAATTAAACTTTCAGAGAAGACTAAAAACAAAAAAATTATTCAAGTGTACATGTAGAGATAATTTAAGACTAGCCTAAAAACTATGAAAGGGAGTTACTGATGCAATTTTACAAAGAAAAACTGCACTGTAAGTTGCATTGGCAGTAGATTAACAAAAGGAAGTGGAAATTCCAGTCACATTTTTCCAGCCACGACAGAATTATGTAGATGGTTTAGGAAATGAAAATAACATTTAAGAGGAAAAAAAAGTGGGTTGAATTCTGCTAATTTACATAACAATTTTCCTGAAAATAGAATAATTTAAATAGTAATTGAGTAACATAAATATCCAAGAATAAACCTCATTTTAATTTCATTTTTAAGAATACATCTTTTCTCTTTTTTATAATAATGTTTCTCTTTTTTAAAGAATGGAAGCATAGTGTTCATTGGACATCAATGCAAGGATGGGCTTTAAATGCATGAAGGATGAAAGAAAGTCCTGCCATCACCCTACTTATGCAAAAATTCAAATCTGGTCAGTAACATGTTACTAATCCAAAGGAGCTGCATTTGCATTTCCAATGTAATTTTTCCTGAGGTGCTGTTTTTCCACTTGCCAGAATGCTTGCAGGTAGGCTACATTTCTGGAACAGAATAATTAAAAACACACCAATATCACCATGTATATTGCCAAGAACAAACAGTCTGCAGTACATCCCAAACTTAAACCTTTGTTATCATAATTGTTTTCATTATCTAACATTCTTTGAAGATGGATAAAGTGATTATTTTTTTTATTTATGCAGTAGGGCACACTAAACAATTCTTACTACTTCTTCCAGCTTCCTAAATTACTTCATACTTCTAATGAAGTTTTGTTCCAATAGAACTTTATTAGTATAAAGCCTATTAAGTTTCTAAATCTAAATTAAATTTCTAAAGAGTGAAACTTCAAGTACTAAAGCTTTAAAATTATCAAATGATTATTTTTTAAAATAAAAATGGCAATTTTTTGACGTAAAACAGTAACTCAATGTGCAAAAATTATGGATTTCAACAATTAAAATAAGTAATTCAAGATCAAGGTCTTATTGTCAAAGTACCTTCTTACATAGGTTATTTACTTAAAGATATTTTCTGAACTCTACCTGCTAAGATACAGCTGATGCAGGAATAACCTTTCTACATTAGGACAATATAATTTAGTGCACAATGTAATTTATTTGCCGAATAGTATCCAATTTGCCTCATCGCAAACTAATTGACAAATTGTTTCATTGTTTCCCTCCACTCTAGTTCTCCACCTTTTCCTAGCATCACATCGCTGCTTAGATAACCCACTTAGGTGTCCTTCATTCCTTTCCAGCGTCAATGGCCATCTTCAATCATCACAACACTGAACTAAAGAACTTTAATGCACCCCCTCTTGCTTTGTTACCTACTTATAACCTCCCCTTTGGCACCCTCCATCCTACAGATCTTTCATCACAATGCTCCTTTTCAATTAATCCCTCCCTCCCACAAAGTGCCTTAGGACGTTTTGCAGCACTTAAGGTTCTGAACAATTGTGATCTGTGACTAGAGGAAAGACAGAAATAACAGACGTCCATCTTACTAAGTTTTTGTGTTGCACCAATATAAAAACTTTCAGAAGGAGAATAGAGAGAGTGAAGAAACCCAAGCAGCTGGAATTCCTCTTTATCCAAGTGAAAATATCCACTAAACTTGAGTCACCAAGTTTGGATGGATGGAAGACATCCAGTTCAGGTGGTTTTGGGGTAGTTACAATATTTATCCAGGGTTGCAAAACCATTATAAAGAGAATGAGAAGAATACCATAGAGTTCAGAGAAAAAGTTGCAACATTCATACCGAGTCAATAAAAACAAAGTCGGTTGACTCAGTCAGAGAAAAGCTGAACACAACATTGAAACATCAATAAGGTTAACAATGATGTGGCTTTGAGGTCCAAAATAAAAAACTGAGCAGATCTGGTTCAGTAATAAAAAGTAAACCAAACCTTTCTTTTCCTAGGAGTAGGTTCTTCAAACAGGAAGTGAGATGCTTCTGGTTCATCAATACCATCATCTGATTGTCCAGACAATGGGAAGGGTTTGGAGCCATCACCTGGCAATGGTGGCGATGGTGTAGATGGATTGGAGTGGTCACTTGGAATGTCCCAACTCCAGTTACCACTAGTAGTGCTGCTGCCATAGCTGACAGATAAAGCTGGCCCCTCCTTTGATACTTTACAGTTATCTAGAAAGGAAACAAAGAATTTACTACATTGCAATGGGACACTTCGAGAACACTGCAAATATAAAAAAAAGCAATGTTTGAAATTTGCATACATATCTAATATATCAGAAAATAAATGCAAAGTAATGAAAATCCACTTATTTCCTTCCCACAAGATGCAAAGCAAAATGAGTTATTGTAGCCAAGGTGGACAAAACTATTTGGTTCCAGAGTTCTTTCCAAAGCTGCTATTTAGCAGACTTCTTAGAGCTGTGCTGAAATAAAAAACAAAGATAAATCCTGCTATAAACTTTCCCACCCCAATGGGAATTTAGTAGAGACTTTAGCAAAGTATGGAATGTCTGCCTAGCTGTAATGCCATACAATAGGCCAGAAAACCATGGGGAGGAGTTTATTTTGTTTTCAAACTGATGCCTTCTTAAAAAGGACTATCCAAGATATTTATATCTGGATCCGACCATCTGTTAGGATAATTGCTGGCGATGAACACGATTGCAGAATCAAACTAATGGCTTCCAAGAAAACAAACTACAAGAATAATTTAATCATAAAACTAGCAAGATATTTTCAAAATCTGAATGATCGTTAATGGGACAAAACCTTTTGGGTTGAATTTTTTTTTCTCTAAATAGTTGATTTCTGTAATATAAACACGTCATCAGTCACCTCAAACACAGAAATGGAGTGGAACCAAGTCATCCTTGACTCAAAGGACTGCCTCCAGAGAAAAGAAAATATGTAACGTGTGTAGGGTTAGATTAACACACAGGACTATCAAAGGGGCTGATATAGTACTTATTATAGAATGACTAAACGAACAATATTAAAGTACTACATCAGGAAAACTCTGGTATTACTAGACTGCAGAAGTGTGGAAGAAAAGGTGATAATAAAACAATTATAAAGATAGATCAGAGCAGAAAAATTTGAAAAGAAAGGAGAGGTACATTTTCTGACTTGGTGTTGCCTTGTATAAACGCCAACAGTTATTTGAAATTATTCTGTGCACATCACTTGTTAATGTGTTGAGATGGGTTAGCACTAGTAGGACATAGAAGAATTCAGTACATGTTCATTTCAGTACAAGTTTGGTTGGACAATACATAATATTATATTTTAGACCATTCCATTCTGCCAAATTAAACCTGGATATTTACAGTGAAGTTGGACAGTCCTGGAGATCAATCTCACAAGTCAGACCTGCGAGATGCAATGCTATTGCACATGTGGTCAAATAAGCGAATATCTGTCACCTGCTATATAGATGTATTCTGTCTCTCCCAACTATACATCTAGGCTCAGACGCTGCTCAATTCAACAAGTTTTCACTCAATTACCAAGAATCTCCATCAAATCAGAACTCAGTTATAACATCCATAGGCTTCACCACATCCTCACACACTTGGTGCTGTTGTAAGGCTGCCATTCACATCGCACAGCCTGAGCACACTGCCAGTTTTTCAACCTCAGCAGTCGCATGGAATAAATTGCATTTCACTCACTAATTAACTTCACTCTCTTAGAGAGAGAGAGTCACACAACATTGAAAAAAAGCCATGCCAACCAGTGGGGACCCATCCATATTAATCCCACTTTCTAGCGCTTGGCCCCAGCCTTCTATGCCTTGGTGATTCAAGTGCTTAACACTTCTTGAATGCTGTTGGCAGCTCTGCTTCCACCACTCCTCCAGGCAATGTATTCCAGACACTCACCACTCTGGGTGAAAAAGGTCCACCTTAGATCCTCTCTAAATCTCTGACCCTTTACTCTAAATTTGTATCCTTTAATTTTATCTACCCCTGATATGGGGAAAATAGTTTCCTGTGATCTAACCTACTTATGCCCTCACAATTTTATATACTCGTATCTCCACTGCTCCAGGAAAAACAAGACTAGCCTCTCCTCATAACTGAAATGCCCTATCTTAGGCAACATCCTGGTGAATCTCTTCTGCAAGCTCTCCAGCACATCTTTTCTAGACTGAGGTGACTAGAACTGCATGAGGTACTCCAACTCTGACAAATGTTTCATGAAGTTGGATGATTTATGTTTCTTGCAGAATGAAGTGGCAACACCCAGAGACAGCATGCCTGAATTATCTTAATCTCTGAAGGGGACAGCACTGGTTTTTATCACTATATTGGTCTGAATTAATCAAAGATATAGCATCCTCAAACTATTTTCCATTCTCACATCCCACTAACATTCAGCTCTTGCACTTCTGAATTAGAAGCTGCAGATGGTGCAGTTTTATTCTTTCCATCGCAACCTTTCCTTTTAACTTTGTTATTTTAGATTCCAAAGAACTCTGATTTGGACAGGTTATCAACTGCAGGAAAACAGTGATTATGAACACTCACCCCTACTCAGCTTCACATAGCAAAATGTTATATGCATTAGGAAGCCCATGTTCACAGTCAAGAATCATGGAAGAACCTGGCACGAATTTGGCATAGAACTTTGTGCAGAGTTTGGAGCTCATCCTATCCAATGCAGACATGGAGGACAATTCCATCTTCACCACAATGGAACTAACCATCATGATAGCGCTCGATAGTCAATCTCAAACTATGAAAAGCAGTCATTTTATTTCAGAAACAATTTTATCATCCCTACATAATTAATACTGATGGAGCATAAAGACCATTCAGGTTTAAAAACCTACCCAATATGTGTGTTCCTGAGGATGGACTGCGGACCAGTGGACTGGTGGAGAGACTGGTCAAAACTGTAGCTGCCATAACTTCATCCATGTCAGCTTCTTCAGAAGGCTTCCTGAAAGAACACAAATTATACCATGAATTAAAAACTCTGGGAACTAAAAATATTTTTTGGACTTTTACATTATAAAAAAATGGGTAGAGTTGCATCTTAATGTACCTCTGCCCAACATTCTTCCACACAAAAAAAGTTACAGATAGCTGTTAAACTGAATCAGATTTTTCTATATTCCATGATAATGAATGCAGGCTTCCTAATACATAATTACTTAATACGTGAAGCATTTGTGCCAGAACTTTAAACAAAAACATGCAAGGTATGGATGCATGTTCATACTATGGAATATACAGACTGAACACTTGTGCTTCTTCAAACTGCACACAATTTGAAACAGCCATTAGTGCTTAGCTTCTAATGCACAGAACTTCCAAGATAGACGATCAACTTATTGTGCAACCTGTGTGAATTTGCCTTCAAATAATTCATACTGTTCTCTAGCCTCAGCAATAATATCTGCACCAACAAATGTATAAAAAACCCTCAGCACTAATGCAAATAAATCACAAGATAAATTATAAATTCCAGTTGTTCCCACTGAAATTTTTTTTTAAACAGCCCTCCATCCTTGGATTAATTGTTTTAGTTCTCAATGAAGCTAACTTTTGTACATTTGCTCCAGTACACTTTGCTTTACAGGAACAGGAATAACTGTGAACTGGATTACATGGACAATATGCTACCCTCTTGGAGATAGAAACTTCAACTGCACCCACAGTGAGGGCTCACAGCCATCAAAACTAATCCTCATTTATAAAGTGGATGAACTCTCATTTTCGCAAGACTGTATTATTAGGGCCATTAAGCTAGGTTTCATATGCACAAGGCCAGCAAAACCTGCCATAAGTGGGGAAAGATTTATCTGATCTTGCACAAGAAGAGAACTAGTATCTTCAGATTTGGAGTTGCTGCTTGACCAGAAAAGAATCCTTGGGTGCCAATTTTCAATGTAAGCATTAGCAAACATTGATTTGAGGTCCTGGATGGAAGCAAAAATATACCTGGGAAAGGAAAAGTCGGGATGATTTTTATTGAAAAGTACTTTAAAGGAATGAAAATTGGTCAGAACATGATACATTGGTTGGAAAGGATCTAAAAGCACAAATTAAAATAAAGAGTGAACAGCATGGAAAGAAAATTTGAACAAATGACAAACAAAAATATGGTTTAACACTACAATAAAAGTGTCAAGAAAGCAGCATTTTAAATGTTTATTTTGTGGTAATAGAACTGTAACCCTAATAAAGTTATTCACATTCAAGTAGTAATTTCTTACAACTGAGATCATGTTGTGTGGATTGATGACTTAAGAGCAATTTATGGCAAGTGGATACTCAGAACCTGCAATGAATCAGAGGGCTAACATTTATCTTCTGTATTTGAAGGAATGTTTTTATTTGCACATGAAGCAAAAAAACTTCAGAAGCTCAATCATGAGTCACTTAGAGCTCCAAAATAAAGTCAAGGTTATCACAGATATAATCCACATGGATCATACAGCACATATTTTCCTTGGATACAAGTTTCAGTTGAAGTTTAATGCTACCCTTTACAAATGTAATTGTATATTTCTGAACAGCATGCTGGATGCATAGCACGATGTTTTACCAAGCTCTTGGGTTACATTTATTCCGGATACATTTGGCAACGTTGACAAGTGTGAAACTATGTCACACAAACTGTATGTGATGCAAATTAAGAATAAAGGAGAAACAGGAACAGGAGCTGACAGTTTAGTCCCATGAGTCTGTTTAGTACCAATTAGCCAGATTCCTGAAAATGCTGGTCACTAGGTATTTTGCAGCCACACTGCATGCCATTCTCTTACTCCTTGTCAAGCTCTCTATGGAGCTTGGCCGTTAATTCGAGTGGCAGTCGCAGCAAGGTGCTGGCTTCATCAACGCACACCACACAACTGGTCTACGCGTGCACTAATGGTGCAAGTCAAAAGGTACATTCCTAAAACCAGTAGATTGCTCAGGAACAGGGGGAATATTGACAGTAAAGTTGACTTCAGCTACCAAGTTCCCAGTTAATATTAACAGGGATTTGAATATGTGATGTATGTTTGCTTAAAAAACCCATCACTAGTAAATTATATTATTCTGAAAAGATCTAGACTGTCAGGGTTGAGTAATTTACCAGTTCAATGACACAGTCAACTCACCCTACACCTTGAAATCTGTATAAATAGCCTTGATGAAATTAGCACCACAGAGTCCCTTTAATATCAACTCTTCTGTGAAAATATTCTACACCAAGGATTGGTGTAAACAAAAGATTCTAAGTTGGAGGATGCTGTGGTGCTAATGTCATCCAAGCTTGTTTGTACAGAATCCACAGGCTGGTGAAAACCAACATGAGCCTCACTACTGGAGAAGGAAGAAAAATTATATGGTAATAATGATGACTTTTTTTTGGATAGAGATAAATCCACTATGACTTGGCAAAGTTTTAGAAACTGCTGTACCCCAATAATAGCAGTGAATCCCTTGAGTTATCATAATGTCAGAGTGTTGTACAGCACAGAAACAGGCCCCTTGACCCACCACATCCATGACAACCTTTTTGACCATCTACACTAATCCCATACACCTTCATTAGGGCCACATGTTTCTATGCCTTGCCTGTTTAAGTGTCTGCCCAAATGCCTTTTAAACACAGTAATCGGACCCGATTCCAACACCTCCTCTGACAGCACATTCCAGATATCAAGCACTGTGCAAAAAAACTTTCCCCTTGGATCCCCTTTAAAACTCCTTTCTCTCACCTTAAACCCATGACCTCTGGTTTCTGATACCCCTACCGTGGGGAAAAAGATTTTGACTATTTACCCCATCTATGCCTCTCAATCTTCTAAACTTCCATCAGGTTACTCCTCAGCCTCCTTTGCTCAGACCCAGCCTATCCAATGACTCCCCATAACTCACATCCTCCAATCCAGGCACCATCCTGGTGAATCCCTTCTGCACTCTCACTAACACAATCACATCCTATGGCCAGAACCACAATATTCCAGCTGCAGCCTAACCAGTGTTTTGTAAAGTTGTAACATAAAGTCCTATGTCCTATATTCTCTGCCCTGAACTATTATGGCAAGCACGTCATATGCCTTCTTCACTGCCCTATCGACCTGTGTTACCACTTTCAGGCAACCATGAACTTTGAACCCTAGGTCTTCCTGTTCATCAACATTCCTTACTGCCCTAATATACATGTCCTACTTCCCAAAAGGCATTACCTTGCACGTCCAGATTAAATTTCCATCTGATCCATCCTGCTGTAGCCATAGACAACCTTTCCCACTACATATAGGTCCAACATGGTGCACCACTAGTCACAGACATCCAAATCACTACTCTGTCATCAAGCCAATTTTGAATCCAATCAGCCTGACGGCCTTGGAGCTCACACAACTTAACCTTCTGGATCAGCCTATCATACTGACCTTGTCAAATACTTTATAAAAGTATTAAGGTCCTGTCCCCTATAATTTGCCAATAATTTTCCAACTAACGATGCACAGCTCACCGGCCTGTAGTTAATTGGCTTATCCCTGCTCCTCTTAAATAAAAGAACAACATTTGCTATTCTACAGTCTTCTGGTACCTCACCTGTTGCTAAGGAAGATGGAACAATCTTTGTCGGGGTTCCAGAAATATCCTCCCTCGTTTTCCATAGCATACTGGTCCTGGGAATTTTTTGATCGTCATACATTCCAAGTCACCTAATGCCTCCACCTTCATAATACTTGCATGGTCCAGAGTACCAGCACACCCCTCCCCAAACTCACCATCTTCCATGTCGTTGTCTTTGGTGACTACAGACGAGAAGTCACCCACATCCCCTGGCTCCACACACAGATTACCCCTTTGGTTTCTAAGGGGACCCAATCTTTCCCTGGCTACCCTCTTGCTATTAATACACTTATAGAATGACTTAGGATTATCCTTAACTTTATCTGCCGAAGATTTCATAGCCTCTTTTCACCATCCTCATTTCTTGAAGTACTTTACTGCACCCTCTATGCAGGCAGTCCTTAGGTAACATGAGGGTTCTGTTCCTCAAAAGGGTCCATCGGCAGAGTTCTCCACAAGTCAGGAACATCAGTTTTCTACAGCTACCCATGTCATATTGCTTTACATACAGTTATTATTATTCTTTCATTTCATTGAATGATCACCCTAACACTACCCAAATTAAACTAATGGAATAATGTATCCAGTTATTAATGAATACCATGAAACATTTCATTATTATCACTAGCTTGAAAAATGCTTTAAATAGGTATGGGAAAATTTGCATAAAGTCAAATTTCCATAAATCAGATAAGCTGTAACCCCTGTATTCCTCAAGGGACTCACTTGATTGTAATTTCCCATATCCACTGTGTGCTTATTTTCTCCCTCTACCTCAAAAAGGTTATTTAAAGTTTGATCAACTCTTCAGGTCTGGACCCTCCATCAGGATCTGATGGCAGGTTTTTGACCCAGTATGTTGACCTTCCCTTTTCATCCACAATGTTGCTCAGCCCATCGAGTTCTTCCAGCAGCTTATTTCTTTGCTCCAGATTCCAGTATTTGTAGTCTCCTGCATCTTCAGTAACCTGGGCCACCCAAGGTTCCCTAGTGTTGCCATCTTTCCCTTTGACTCTTACCAGAATATGCTGGCCCAGCACTCAGCTAACTCTTTTAAAAGACTTCTGCTCTTCAGATTTTTTTTTAAAACATGCAAGCATCTGTCCCTAATCGACTCTGCCAAGTCTTCTCTTGCAGTATTGAAATTAGTCTTCCCCCAATTTAAAATGTTAACTTGAGGACCAACCTTATCCCTTTCAATAACTGCCTTGAAACTCACAGAATTATGGTCACTGTTCCAAAAGTATTTCCCAACTGACCCTTTCACCACCCGCCCAATTTCATTTCCCAAGATCAAATACAGCCTCCTCTAGTAGGATTATCTACACATTGTCTCAGAAAAGAACCATCTTGGATGTACTTAAATTCTGCCCCATCTACACCCCTTGCACTAAGGCAATTCCAGTCAATACTGGGAAAGTTAACATCCCCCACTATTATAAACCCTACTGCTTTTACACCTTTCTGCAATTTTCTTACACATCTGTTCCTGCTGACTATTAGAGGCCTATGCTATAGCTCCAGCAAAGTGATCAGTCCTCTCTTACTCTCAAGTTCCATCCATATGGCCTCGTTCAAGGATCCCTCCAGGATATTCTATTAGTGTTGTGATGTTCTCTCTAATCAAAAGTGTAATTTCCCCTCCTCTTTTGCACCCTCCTGTCACGTCTGAAAATTCTGTACCCCAGAGCATTAAATCATCAGTCCTGCCCTTCATCCAACCACATTTCTCTGACTGCTATAACACTGTAGTTCCATCTGTTGCTCTAAGTTTATATGATTTACTTGCGAGACAACTCGAATTAAAGTAAATGCAGTTGAGCCTACCAGCCTCCTTCACCCCCATCTGTCTGCTCTGACCACTGGACCTGCTCAATTTGTCCTCTACCTCTGTTAGAAGATAGAATTCCCATTTTTCCAACACTGAGATTATGGGACAAATTACTGGGGAATAACCTACTCCATTGTGTACAGGGGACTAGGCTGAGACACTCACCAACTTTCCAGGTGTTACCTGCTACCTTGAAACACCAACTTTGGTTGAGCTTTCATCAAGATCAAGGCAGATTTGTGACCCACAACACATCATCCAACTGTATATTTTCTCCCCCCCCTCCTTAATATGGTTGGTAAACTTTGATAATCATAAAATATCTCAATTAAAATTAACAAATGGAATTTATGAAAAAGTTATAAACATCTACCAACTTATGCAAAATCATTTGTTCAATTCATTCCTGACAGATTTAAATTTTGTATCCTGGTGCTAAACACCCAGGAAGCAGAAATAGTTTATTCCATCTACCTTATAAGCTGGTTGTTAATTCTTGAAAATTTCAATTAAATCACCTAATTTCCTGGGAAAATAACATTCAGAAACTCCTTAGTTTAGGTAACATCCTAGTAAACCTTCCTCCCAAATACATCTTTCTATTAAGTGCTTCAGTACTGAGATTAGGTTGTAAATTGAGCAAGGTAAACAAATCCATAGAATTTATTAAGCTTCTACACCCCGATAAAAACTTGCATTTACACATGTGCCTTCAGGGGTTAAATTAAGGGCACAGGTTGCATGAATTTGGCAGACATTCCCCAGAGTTAAGATAATTGAAGAGTGACATGATCAATGTCTAGAGACAAGCAAACATCTGATTGTGCTAACAGAATAGGCCCAAGGCATTAAGTGGTAGACAACAACTATTTTCTAATACACATCTATCAAAATTATTTGAAATATGGAATATAAAATATGAAAGTGGACATGGACGGTAACAAACTTGGGAGCAGTGATCCTCAGTCTGCAACTTTTCAGATAGTTATGGATAAGGCTAGTCCTCTATATTCTACACAAACTGAAATGGGGTCAAATTTGTACAAAAAAAACATTTAGATAAAAATTTGAAATGAGGACCTGCATCCCCCTCCCCCACCTCTTTTGTGATATCAAATTTCAACAGCTCTCAAATTCCAATATTGCTCTGGATCCTTTCACCTCCCAACCCCACCTTCCTTCAGCTACAATTCTCCAGCCAATTCCTCACCCCAGTAGAAATTTTCCCCACTCTGATCTTAAACAATTAGTCCTCAGCAGAGGCATTAGCTTTGTCCCCCTCCATCCCCATCAAAATGGATTCCAACATGATGTTGAATTCTTTTTCTGTCATCTATACGTTAATGCTTATTTCTTTGGCCAGGAATCTTCACCCCAGACCTGGATCCCTCCTTACGCTCTCTAGATCAAGTCATTGCTTTTTCTTTGCAAACTTCTGACGAGCGTCTTTGACCTGAAAAAGTAACTGTTTCCCTTTCCACAAAGGCTTCTGACCTAGTGATAGTTTTCAGCATTTTCTGTGTTTATACAAGAGGATATCATTCATCAAAACTGGGATCAGATTCCAATGCAAGACCCATTGAAACAAGAACTACAATTATAACAGTGAAGCGAAAAGCTCAAGTGCAGCTATCGGGATCAATTTTCTAAGGCATATGTTGGAAGAGGGGAAACAGTGTCCACCATATGCACGCATCAGAAAGCCACAAGTAAAAAACACAATTTTCTAAGTTTTGGCACTGGACAAGGTATTGCCACTACAGCATATATGGAAGGTTCACCTTACTGTATGTACTTGCATACCAAAGCTGTACTCACATTCTAAAGCAACAACACTGGTTAAACCACAGAAACTGAATCCGAAGTCAAAACAGAAAGTGCTGGAAAAACTCAGTAGTTTATGCAGCATCTGATGAAAGGCCTCTGATTTAAAACATCAACTGTTTCTCTTTCCACAGATACTGCCTGACCTGCTGAGTTTTCCCAGAATTTTGGTTTTTTTTTTAAATTTTCAGATTTTCTACATCTGCAAAATTTCCTACAAAGTTTTTGTTTGACTTTTACAAACAATCTGAACTCACAATAAACAACTTTTCAACACAGCAGCACCCCGGTCAAAATGAAGAAAAATCCCATTAGCACCAAAATAGAAAGTGATTTAAAATATTTTCATCTGACATTGCTTACTCTCCACCCCCAAAAATAAAAATATAAACAATGAACCAAGGTTAGAGTTGCAGTCCGAGGAAGAAGTGATGAGACTGGGGTAACAAATGGTTACGGAAGTTCACTGGAAATTCTGTAGCAACAAACCGGAGGACTGCAAGATCAAAATGGATTCCTATTTAGCAAGCCCGAAGAATAGAACAAGAAAGCTACTTGTCCAAGATGCAGAGTGGCCCACAACAGAAGGGCATGTTAATTGACACACGCTGAAAAGTACAAATGGCAAAAAAAATACTTTGAGCCACATGATCCAAAATTGATTTTACTCAAAGTAAATCATGTTGGCAATCATTTCTGAATGAAATTATGGCAATCACAAAAATGGACTATTGCTTCTGGTCGCGATCCTCTTTACTGTGCCCAATGTTTTTCATGCATTGCTATTAACTGTTGGGCAACGACACATTTTAATCCCTTCTGATGTAAATTGGAGCTCAAAGCTCCAGATGTCAACTGTTGTGGAACAATTACAGGAGAACTGGGAGCACAGCAGAGCAAGTTCTTTTCTTATTTGCCATTTCAAAAAAAAGGACACACTGGCACCTCACAAAACGCTCTCAGAACTGACTGTGGACTGCTCAAACACCTCCTAAAATCCTCAGGTAGTGTTTAAACAGCAGGTACTACTCAGTAGCACCTGGCTGCCAAGCTACTCATTCGCTTGGTGCCTCAATGGTAACTCCGCAGGAGGCACTGAGACATGCATACCTGAAAGCATAGATCACCAGGCTCAAGGACAGCTTCTATCCGCTGTTATAAGACTGTTGAACAGACCTCTTGACCTCACAATCTAACTCATCATGGCCTTGCACCTTATTGTCTGCCTGCACTACTTCTGTGACTGTAACACTTTATTCAACATTCTGTCATTGTTTTCCTTTTTATTACCTCAATGTACTGATGTGATGAAATGATCTGCATGGATGGCATGCAAAACAAAGTTTTTCACTGTACCTTGGCACATGTGACAATAATGAACCAATTTATCAAATTGTAGATAACTTGGGAAAGGTTGGAAGCGGAGCAAGAGGCACAGCAATGCTGTAAAGACCAATATGTACACTCTTTAACAATACCCAAATCTCTCTGATAAAGTAGCTGCAGGCTCAGGTTTCCCCAAAGGCTGTAACAACATTCTGCAGGATGAGCTTCAACAACATTGGGCAAAGTAACTCTCAGCTTGGCCTTCTGGATCATTGTAGCTGCCACTGCTAATCCATCATATTTTGATGTTTTCTGCTCACCACAGCATCAGAGGGATCACTCAGGTTCTTTACCCATAGAAGACAACTCAATTTGATTTGACTGAAGTGAAGAGGGAACCAGTATTCGCTAGCATTCCTGGCTTCTCAAGACCGTAGGCAGCCATTGGTTACACTCATCTTCCCAAAAAGCTCTTTTGAATAACCCACACCTGCTCATTTACCCAAAGGATTTTGGCTGAGTAGATGGGCAGGTTGTCACAGATCATGAGAAAAATGTTATAACGGTTAATGTCATGTCATGTTTCCTTATAGATTCTGTTACTCCTTTGCCCTTAGGGAGTAGCCACTGCCTGACATTTTCCAGTACTGCCTTGAGATGGCTCCTGATGGAACAAGGTCCACCTTCCATAAAGGAAAAAAAAGAACTGGCCTGATGGAAATTTGTAAAGGAAACAGAACACTGTAAATACTCAGATCAGGCAGCATCTGTGGAGAGAGAAACAAAGTTAATGTTTTACGTTGGTGATCTTTCATTGGGATGGAGAAGAGTTGGAAATCAAGCATGCTAAGTTGCAGAGTAGGGGATGGAGTGAAGAAATCAAAGGGTGGAGTCCAAGACAGACCGAGCTAGGTCTCTGATCCTATATAAAAAAAGGATAAATTCATGTATGTCGCATCTCTGCTCATCTAGGACAACAATTGTTTAAGTGGTATTGGTAGGTGGTGGGAGGGTGGTGAAAGACTGACAAATGCCTGTAATGGTACTGAGCACCTTCTTCGACCACTGGCACTTCTGTGACTCAAACATTACCTGCTACTTTTCAGTCCAAGTCAGAATGTGGTTGAGGAGCAAATGCATAGGTGTGGACTGCTTCATTTGCTGGAGACAGCAATCTCCCCTCTTCTCTTACAGTCCAGATGAGGGGTTTCAATCCAAAATACTGACTATTTCCTCCAGAGATGCTGTCTGACCTGCTGAGTTTTTCCAGCATCTGCATTCTTTCAACCTCCAGTTCAGAGGCTGACTAACCCCAAATCACAGGTGAATGGGCCCTGTGCTGTGTTCACTTTTCTCCTTGGAATCATATCTCTGTGCAACCTGAGCAGGACCATACTCACAATGAAGGGATGAGTGCTGGTGGGGGATGAGGGGGGGGAAGAGTTAGGTCTCTAATCCTACAAAAATAAACAAATTCACATATGTTGCATTTCTGCTCATCTAGGAGAGTGATCTAATCATTCATGACATCTCTGCTCTCTGATGCATAGCAGCTGTTTGTACAGAACAGCTAGCTGCTCTTGGAGAACTCATGGATGGTCTCCTCAGCTCTACTGAGAGCAGCAATCTACTCACAGGTGGAATCTCTCTGTTCAATCACGGCATCAAGCTGTTCCCCGGCCAGCATAAGATGTTCCTTTAGAGTTTCAAGCTACTCTCCTGTGGCAGAGACCAATCCCTGTCTGGATCAGGGCGAGGCCAAATAGATGCAAAATGACATTCAGTGACCTCCCTCAGTACCTCCAAAACAGCTGTTATTTGAACCACTGGCACTGTGACAGATTTGTTGCCGATTTCTTGCAAAATAGTGTGCAGAGCGGAGATCATGGTCTCCTCGTGGATGAGCGCTTTAAATTATCTTTTCTTCAAATCCTGGAGCTCTCTTCATTTTCCCCGCTGTCTCTCTCACTTCAATGGATGTCTAGGGCACAGGGTTCTGTTGCTTTCTGGCTGCTGTGGATAATGTGCCTAAAGGGCTGACTCTCATCTGTTTCTATGACTTGGCTTAATTTGGATCAGTTCTAAAGCTTTGCAGCAATCCAGGAGATACAGCACAGAGACAGCCCCCCACCCAAGCACTACACACCAACTACCCCTTTTGACACTAACCCTACACTGAGTGCATTTTCTATTTGCCTCGCAGCCTCTTCAACTCCTCTCCCTGGCCCCCTTCCCCAGATTCTACTACACACCTACACACTGGGGGCAACTTAGTGGCTAATTAACCTATCATTCTGCACACCTTTGGGACGTGGGAGGAAACCGGAGCATCCAGAGTAAACCCACAAGGTGACAGGGAGAATATACAAACTCCACAAAGTCAGGACTTGAACTGTGGTACTGTGTGAAGCAGTGGCTTTCTTTGCTGTGTCATCCTGTTGCAAGCTGTGCAAACTGTACTTTAACTTGCTCTTCTGATGCAGTACACTTGTTCTTGATCACAAATTTTATAACATTCTCGGAGGAGGAACCCAAATTTATGCCCGTCTTAAGCAATGGTTTAGCACACCAAGAAACAGCAGCAACCCTGTCTCAATACTTAGTTCAGAGGTTTCTTTTGAAAAGCACTTACATTTTCTTTAATAATTGTGGCAGTACTAATGTGTTGAAAGACAAATTTGAGGCTGTGTGAAAGTCAGTGTCACACAGGATTAATTTCAGAGGATAAATGCTTTAATAAAATGAAGAAAAATGCCCAAGAAACATGTACATTACATGCAATTTCTGTGAAAATTCTGATATACAACATTATAGTGCTAGGATGTTTTACACTTGTCATGATTCAGTACTTTTTGACTGGTTTCTAAATCTAGTCATTTCTCCCAGCACAACAACTTCCAAAAGATGCCAGCAGCTATCTGCACTTAAGGCAGCTCCCTACCCATTCAAATGAAACCATGTCAGAGCACTGGAATGCTTTAATGGGGCAGAACAAGGAAGAAATACCAAGATCCCTGACTAAGCCCAAGGAATCAGCCTTCAATACCCTGATAACTCTTTTTCATGAAGTCCTCCTGTTTGAACCTTCAGCTTTAGAAAGGAGTCTCTGACACTAGGTATTCCAGAGATCTCTCACCAAGATTTTAAAATCTTGTAGTGACAGTAATACAGATTTCAGTTTACTTTGTTTACTGTTAAAGCTTAAGCTCTTTAGGTCATTGCTCTTCTATAATCTATTAATTTATTAGGGCTCAAAAGCTAAATTTCACTTTAAAAATTTTAATCTAAAAATGGATAAGAAATGAAATTTGTATCAACAGCAAGACAAACAATTTCTAGACAATAGTGTACATGAACATACACACAAACAGCACTTAAAGATTTTTTAATTTTTGGACCTTTTACACTCAAAGGCTCATCCATACCAAATATC
>JAUZTB010000048.1:24303423-24314723 GCA_034780895.1 Rhynchobatus australiae | reverse complement strand
GTGGAAGATATCCTTCAGCCTGAAAAATTCTCTATTTATTGTGTTGAAGCATATCCAAACCAAGACTGACAAGAGGCATAAAATACCAAGTACTTACCATCAAGAGATATTCAAGACATCACCCAATAACCTTCAACACACAATTCCTGGAGCTTTGCAGCATCCATATCAAAAAAAAACACTGCTTTTGTCAGCACTTGTTGATGTGGATCAGAGCAGTGCCTGAGCACTCTTAGGAGCCTTTAAAGCCTCTACAACACTTCAGTGTACACAATAGTTGCAAGACATTCTACATCTAGGTTCATCTGATCAAAATCAGTGCATGGTATCTGAAGTACAGATTGTGCTAATAAAAACTCAAGTTAATTTATTTGAAATACCTTCTAGTTCTACCACTTTTACCAGTGTGAAGAACAGGAGGAACAATGGTAAGAGAACATCATGCAGAATCATACATTATCTTATTGGCCTAAATTTCACGAACTGACAATCACAAGATAAACACCATTTTCAAGGCAACCACATATGGCCAAAGAATGGAGCCATTGCCAATATCAAATCATCTCTTTTTGTTTTACGAAGGGGAATTTACAAAATCTATGAACATAACAACTACTCCATTGCAATTCACACCAAAGCTCAACCCAGTTATGTTGATGTAAAGGAATTATTGAGTTGAACCTTTTAATTGCTCACCAAGGTCAAAAACAGTATTTGTACTTCACTAATTGTGAAGCATTTTGCCATTTCCTGAAGATACAGGAAGACGTGTTTTAAAATAAACATTAGACTTCAAAACTTGTTTTAAGCACCCCTAAGGAATGCATTTTGGAAACCCAGGCATAGAAGTTCCTTCACACAACATCCAAAATAAATGTTTAATGTGCAATTGTGCTGCGGATAGGGGGCAGCAGGTGGCAAACAATTCAGTTTTGTCAAGAGTAATATTGAGCCTATCTCTGGATGATGCAACACTAGTGAGGAGATTTCAGCAGGATTCTTCTTGTCTTTTTCCTGTCAGCAGAATTTTTCCCGTCTTTCAGCAGGATTTTTCTTTGTCCCGGCACCTTTCCCATCCCAAGATTTAAAGCTTCAAATGACTTCAACCATTGTGCAGCAAGTAGCTTTCACATTGTGTGAATTTCCACCTCCCTTCATCTAAATAAAACAGGTTTTAATAATCCTGCTTCCCATGAAACTTTGCTATTTAAAGGGCCAATGCTCAAGCAGCATTCTTTGTCGCCCTTGAGATCAACAACCTTCTTATAGATGTCTGAATTGCTTAAGGTCATAATAACTTGCACATTCCTAGCCTCAGGTTCATTTCATGCAGTTGCTATGGCTGTTATCTGCTACATTAGTTAGGTTATCCAAATTCCATACTCACAGAGAGAAGACCATATCTACTTTTTCTTCACCCACAGGAATAGGCAGAACTGAAAAAGGGATCTAACTGAATTCTGCGCTTTCACAAAATACAGGATTTCATAAACTGCACTCATGGTATTAGCTCTCAGACTCCCTGGCCACCTTCTGCCAGGAGTGCCCCCCTTGAAGGATCTCCATAGCCCCCTTTCACAAAGAACATACTTTCTGTGGTTATTGTTCATGACCTTTTGAACTCCAAGGAGCACTATCCCACCCCATTCTCTGCATCTCAACATTCATTCTTTGAGCTGCAATTCACTACTGTAACTGAAAGAGTATGGCTTG
Source organism: Rhynchobatus australiae (assembly GCA_034780895.1). Taxonomy (NCBI): domain Eukaryota; kingdom Metazoa; phylum Chordata; class Chondrichthyes; order Rhinopristiformes; family Rhynchobatidae; genus Rhynchobatus; species Rhynchobatus australiae. The sequence goes on along the minus strand of JAUZTB010000048.1, from coordinate 24,313,010 downwards.
CAAATGCTGCTTATCCCTTTGCGAGCTGGGTACAGAGATTGGACCTGCATGGCTACATGCTGACCTATTGTAAGAACTTGCAAAAGATTAACAGCAAACATCAACCTCAAACTGACATAATGTGGTGTAACACAAGGAAAAACCAAAACACTGCTCTGAACTTTGCAGCTGAAGATCTCAATCTTGAAGTGACTTTCACTATCAGCATCAAGGTGATCCACAACAATATTACATTATTGTTAAAGGATAGTAAAGCAATTTCTAGGCTCCAGAGTGTTTTAAAATCACATTTAGCATTTGCTTCATGCGTCACATTTTGATTTAATAAGCAACTTACTAATGACAATTAGTCCCTGCACTGATTAAAACATTTGGGATTAACTTTGTGTTCAATGTTATGAGTTATAATGAAAAGATCAGCAACTGCAACATTAATTCCAATTCTCTCTACAGATGCTGTTTGGTTTACTGAGTATTTCTAGCAGTTTCAGATTTCTAGCATTGGCAGAATTGTGCTACACAATGAAATACAAATCTCTGCTTAACTGCCACTAAGGAATAGCCATTTTGTTTCATTTCTTATTCCATTTCATTGAGCAAGCTTTACATAGCCATAAACAATTAGGTTAGTCCAACTTACCTCTAGCTGGACATGAGAAGGTATAGCATGGCCCTCTTCATCACTAAGTTCATCTCCAACTTGCACAACTGTGCTTTGAAATGTGGAAATCAGGGAAGGGCTGTCAAAAACATTCAAGGATTTCAGGAGCAGGCCCTCAGGATCACTGCCCGAGACCTAGTCACAGCCTGCAGCTCATCAATTTGTGGGATGGGTGTGGTAAGGTTATACACAGTGCAGAACCAGTAAAGGCAAGTCTGGTCATGGGAAAAGTGCCAATGGCAGGGGTGGCAGTGTTGATTGGACACAACTGAGCCCAATAGACAACCTCCTTTTCAGCATGGGTTCAGTTTTCTTCCATTTGCTAATATAATTACATCAAGTATTCTATGATAATAGATTTTATTTAAGAAAAGTTTTTCCACATTCAATACAAATAATTTGGGGCAGTTTTCTTTCCCTGATTATTTGTCCCATTGGTTTGTCAACATGATGCCTACAGACTCAATGGCAAGAGCAAATGGACTCTTCCATTTGCCTCATCAAATCTCAAGCTCCAATGCACCTTTTACCTACTCCAAACCCTGCAGCTTAAGATCTAACTCAATGCTGAAGGTGGGAAACATCATCTTGAAAGAGCCAATGTGGATTCCTCAACTTGCTACAGCATCTTCTCTTTCAAAAATTACAGAGAAAAAAGCCTTCCTTTTATTAAAAATATGAAACATGTTTTTAAGTTCATTTAAAAGAACTTAATTACTTTACTAAGGTTACTTTATTGAGAGACGCTGTCAGAATCCTATTGCTTGGGAGAGGAGGGAAGACAAACAACTCCTTGTCATCTATTAAGCACACCACACTTATGTTCTTTTCTACACTGTGTTCTGCTGTGCAAAATTTTAGTGGGCATGTTACTTGGTAACGAGTAAATTATAACCTATACAATTTAAAACAGCAAATACCCAAATAGTTTTGAAGATAGGATTTTCCATTTTGCTGTTACTATAGATTTTGCAACAGATACAGACATTACAACATCTGAGCATTTACCTTAGTGACCTCTATTCAATGCTCCAGTGCTATCTGGCCATTCTGTATGAAGGCAGATAAGTACATTTGACACTTGTATAGATAACTTTTTAAAAAGGTAAACTCAGGGTAGTTTTAAACTTTAGATCAAGTGCTGATTAAAGTTTTACCAAAGTCTTCAATAAACAACAACTGTAAAAAAAGACCTGTGTGTTTAAGAATAATTTATTTCCAAGATTCTGAGTGATATTGGAGAATAAAACGGGATGAGTCAAAGCACAAATGTTTGATCCTCAAGTATTAATATTCTAATCTCTCTGGTTTACAAAGTGGGTGCAAATGACTGAGGAATGAACCAGTACTTATAAAATTTAGTAAGGGCCAATTCCAGATTTCTAAAATCTAGTTTGCTTTTCTGCCAGGAAACTATGTAAATTATAACATAGGATGTCATTTTGGCCCCAATGCCTGGGTTGGTATTTGCTCTTTAGTTGAAACTAGTGTATTACCTTATATTAATTTGTTCTTAGGAAGAAGTGGCCTAAACCAACAAAGGCAACTATTTTCCAATTCTGGATGCTGTGAGGTCATTAAAATGGGAAACTACTCCATCAACATCACCTCCATTCCACAGCCACTCAAACCCAATCATTGAGCTGCAGTGCACACAACACTTATGTGCACTTCAAGGCCAACCTCCAAGTCAACACTAATTTATTCATGGAACATACAAGGGTAGCCCTTGCACTCAGTACCTGAAAACGAAAAAGGTCCTCCACTAACCTACCCCTGCTACACAAAACCATCCTTTGACAATATGGGTCCACAATGAGCCCTAAGAAACGTGGATGATTTTCTACATCTCAGGTGTCACTCATTGACGACACACACTGATGAAATTTATCACTGGCTCTAGTAAACCAGCATAGCTGTTGGTCATCTAAGGAAGAGAGATGAAAGATCAAGAACTCAAAGCTGTACATGGTCAACAGGGCTGCAGTGATCAGAAGCATGCTTTATGTACAGCTGGCACTGCAAATCAATGGAGGGGTGCCACCAATGTTGTCTCCACAAAATCCTCCCAATCCAGTGGCAGGATAAGAGAAGCAATGTCAACATTCTGTGCCAAGCCAAGACCCTAGTGTCAAGGCTTTGATTACACTCCTCTGCTTTGATGGGCAAACCACATGGTTTCACTTATCCTGCTAGTGGATTGGAGGATTTTATGGAGACAACATTAATAACATCTTGCTAATGCTTTACAGTGTGTATACTTGACACCAGATTCCTGAAAGAGGTAGTCTAATCCAAGCTCGGTCACAGCAATAGATTATGAGGAAGACAGCAGAAACAATTCAAGGATGTCCTCAGATTTCTTTCAAAACAAAGTGTAGCATCCCATTTGTGTGAATTCCTGCCCTATGGCCACTCAAAATGGAAGAGGATGATCCAGGAAGGCACTGTGACCTGAGGATTCTCTTCATTGGGAGCACATAGAAGGAAGCACAGTAAAGCAGTGCTTCCCCTCCCCATTCAACTCACTCTCAACCTGCTCCATGAAGCACCCATGGCTGGGTCTGCATGCCCCACAAAAGACTCCGTCACCTCACAACTGATAGAATTGGAGTGAAAGCAGTTGGTCTTAACCACAAGGTACTGCTGAAATTCATTTGCAGAAGAGTCAACCATGGAGTGACATGTGGGCCAAAAGGTTATCAGGAGGACAGATTTATAGCCAGGTCCACCAGGTTTCAAATCCAGCTCCCAGTCATTTCTGATATGTGCTCACAAATTCTACTTCACAAGTTACATTGATGGGATTTGAACTATTCACCACTGATTTACTAGTTTAGTATCATAACCATTGGGTTATTATTACACTTAATTTTTAAATACATAGACTTTAAATGCTGTCCTTATCTCTGCCTCAATGCTTTCTTCTGGTACAGTAATTCAACTGTGTGAAGAGGCATAGACTTGAGTATATCTGGCATACATCTGACTTAACCATCCATTGTCAGATCTGGCCGGATCCCACCAAATGCCAAAGGGCTGCACTTTTCTAGCATGAACGAATGAAGAAATTGGGACTAACTGGGTGGGCACCATGGTCAGCATGGACTGGTTGGGCTGAAGGACCTCTATCAGTGCTGTATTGCTCTATGACTCTATGAACCTACAGTGGCAGAACATGCCAAGAACTAATAACCTCCATTTATTTTCTCCATTACATAACATCCACTTACTGCCTAGTCTCCAATTATAGTACAAGGAACTCAAGGCTGTGTGTCATTTTGGTTTGAGAAAGTTCACCTGCTTACTCCACTTCCCTTACCACCATACTAAATTCCCCTGATGCACTTTTTAATAACAGTGCAATCAAACCACAACTTCAGTCAACATTATCCAAACATTACAATGTAACCAATGGAAGTCAAAGAAAATCAAGAGTAAACTTGAGGATCTCCTATGTAATAAGCAAGTAAACACCATCTTAAACAAGGAATGTCTTGCCTATCCCAAGACCTTCATTTCTTTGAAGTTGTGCCAAATCAAGTGGGCTGTTAAATCCAAGAATGAGAGAAGACTGAAGATTTTAATACTATTGTAAACTATTACACAGAGGGAAAAAAAGGAATAATTTTTCATATTCCACAAGTGGTGTTGCAATAGCTAATGAACTTGTTGAAAGAGCTAGGGGACTGGTAAACTACAACATTCTATTGGCTCTATACGACAACTAAAAGAGCAATTACAGGTCAGAGAAACTTGTGATCAGACTAGACAGTATCCTGGTCACCTACTCGTAGAATATGGTTTCTGACTTATTGCTGAGAAATGATGCTAAATGTTTAATAACAGGAGTTTGTGTGTAGACCAGGAAATATGCACTTGAGAGCAGTGATCCTAAAAAGGCATATAGATGGACAGATTGCACCAAACCCATCAGGTGTCTTAGATTCACCCCAAGCTAACCCACAGCTGCATTTCAGCAGTACGGCCTGAACAGGGCAAAGTCTCTCATGGCATAGTGAGTAAACTGTGGCCAATTACTCCTGAAAGCAGCAGGGATCTTTAAATATTTCAGTCATTCAGAAACATTTAAAAATACAACAAAGTAGAAAAGTAAACCTCAAAATGTTTTTAATTTCAAAATGGAAAAGGGAATTTTTAAGAATAAATTGTCTTTGATGTAGAGTAAAACAAAATATTGTACCAGCCCTCCAAAAATTCCCCAAAATCCACAATTCCTTCTCAAAGTTACAGGATACAAAAGATGCCCGTAAAAACAAACATTAAAGAGAACAACAACCCCCATCAAGAAAGCACCAACAAATTGCATCAAAGTCATATTTTTTAATTTGCAAAGAACATCAAGCATTGAAAACTGGGTCTATTTTCCAATGTATTATTATAAACCTATAATTTAGACAACTGCAAATTTCACTTAAAAGTGCAAGTCTTCACTTCAACATAGTTAAACAGCATTTGACATCACTGACAGTAAAGCAATGTTAAATCGATTTGTCATATCATTCACAATGATGACTAGTCCTTCAGAATGATTAGTCAAAGTCATCCTTCAGTTGCAGCAAAATCAACTTTGGATCTTAGGAAAGGCTCAAGAAGAGAAAAACAAGGCAATAAAAGAGATCTGTAGCACATGAAAATGCACACAATTCAGAAAATATTGGTGGTAGGATAATTAATAAAGCAGAAGATTATTTTACAAAAACATTACATTTTCAGAAATAAAAATAACAGACCCCAGTTTTTTTTTTAAAACTGCATCATTTATAATCTTATTTTACATGCATACTCTTAGACAGAACAAGGTGATGTGCAATGAAATTTCTCTCATCCTTACACTTTAGTGTTCTTTAATTGCCTTCTACATTCCCAAGCAGTAGCTTGTAAATCAAACCCTCTTTGCCGAACAGTTCCAAGGGCACAGATAGATGGTTGTTACATGCCAGTTAACAAGAGCAACTCAGAGTGCAGAAGTGAACCAGGACGTTGGCTGTATTCGGGTTTATTAGCTAAAAGGAGGATGGTGGACAAACTTGGTTTGATTTCTCTGGAGCATCAGAGGCTGAGGGGCAACCTGATAAGAGTATATACAATTGTGAAAGGCATAGGCAGTAGATAATTCAGAGATGTGCAAGGCAGGTGGTAGAAGCATATATGAAAGGAATGTTTAACAGGCATTTAGACAAATATGAAGAGGCAGGGAAGGAGGATATGGACCGTGAGCAGGCAGGTGGGATTAGTTAGATTGGCATCCTGGTCAGTTCAGACATCGTGGGCCAAAGGGCTTGTTCCTGTGCTGTACAGTTCTATGCTTTATGCTCTAGTTACTGATAGAACACTTGACTTATCTACCACCGAGAGGCCACAAAGCCAAAAGAGGGCTCCACAGCTTGTGCTCAACCTGTAGCAGGGAAAAAATCTATAGCACTATTGGTAAGAAATGACCATCACATGATGCTTGTGGAGATGAATAACCATGTTCACACTGTATACAACCCCATAAGGTTGCAAAGCATTATCACTCTGCTCAGTAGACTAAATTCAGAACAATTAACGGCCTAAATTGGGCATCCACAAGTTCTGTGGGCAATCAGCATCAATGGAATCATATTCCAATACAATTTATATCTGCCTGCCCCACATAATTCATCATTGTACTATTATCCCCAAAGCAAGTGACCAACTGGTTCAATAAAAGAGCATAGGAGGAACAACACGAAGCTTGTCCAAGTAGAAGATGCCAACTCAGTGAAGTTAAACAGAAGCATCAGGCTACTGGCATAGCTGAATACATGAACTCATCAAATCAAAGCTTGTTTATTATTCCACTGTCCTCTCCAAGCCTTTTGCCCTAATTCACAAGGAGAGCAATTTTAATAATTTTCATTTGTCATCTGTGCACCCCTCCTTCTGCTTGGTAACAGTATGCATGGTCAGTGAAGGAAGTGTGGCCAACAATTTGAACAGCTTAATTTGCTTGATAAATGCTTTAGATTTTAAATTATTAGCTTTGGAAAAGCTATTTTTGAGTGGTTTTCTTTTTGCCAGTTACTTTCCAGCTTGCAAATTAAATGAGGTAAACTAGTGAAGGATTAACCAATAGGATAAATGTAATCAAATAGGATTGATATGAAGAATGAAGGAAGATGAAAAACTTTGAATGCCAGATGATCATTTTCAGGTTGCAGACTTGAAAATGAAAAATGGTGCCAAAACTCAACATCATATGGTATTGGAGGAGGAAAATCCCAAATTCAGTCCAATAAGGATCAGTTCTTTCATGGTACCTATGAACAAGAGCAAAGCATTCAGCCCAATGAGTGTGAATCTCTAGAGAATGAAGTGCACAAGCTTTTGCAGATATCTGACCAGCCATTAAACTCAAACATTTGTTTTTAGTTTGAACAGTAATGACCACTATTGATATAGTATGTTTATAGCATCCTTGTGTCAACAATCAAGCTTACTGTTATATATAAAAATGTTTAGTGTAATATTGGCACAGCTTGACTGATTTTACCCTTTATGCTGTTTATGTAGCATTCTAAATCAATGAGCTCTATTTAAATTCTTTTATCAAACTTTACTATCTTGATGTTTTGCAACAGTAAGTGAATGATCAACTTCAAATCAATAGATTCAGATTGATTTTGCCCCAATTAATACTATGCAAAGACTAAATTTAGATTTTTCTATAAAACACAAATAACAGCTATTCAGAGATACACAATTATATGGGTTGTGTGTGAGCAATGATTCATGATAAAGCAGGAACTATACAAAATAAAAGGAAAGTTGCATAGACAGCTGATAAAAGTTAAACTTACAGACTTATTTCATTCGGTTATTTGTTAGTATTAACCACAGCTTTGCTTCAGATTTCCTGTAGTCCTGTTCATTTATGTAAACAGCATTTCCAGATTACATCTGGCCACTGATTCATGACAACCTTGACACAAGAGCAGAGACAGAGCCAGAGGATGGGGGCAGGAACAGACTGAGTGAGAGGTTTTGTGAATGCTTTATAACTGGAAAGGCATTTCTCAATAGAAAGACAAAATTGGCACCTTGTGCTTCTGTACTGGAACCAGCATTCCTCTGCCTCAATCAACATTAATGACCACTAATCCCGGTTGCTGATGATTACATACCCAAACTCATTTTTATTAGTAGTGCATAACTACTAAGCCAGAAATGCAAGAATGGTATTAAATTTAAGTAAAAACTGGCAAACATTTAACTCTCATTCCACCACTTTGTTTTGAATTCTTCTGCCTAATTTGGCTGCCTCCCACTCTCAAAAGGGAGTGAGGCAAGTAGTTCATCCTACTCCTAAAAAGCAAACTGCAAGGTAGTGTATGAGCAATGTTGATTAGCTCCTTCCTTCCCTCAATCTCTCTCTTCCCCCCCACTTGGTTGAGAATAGGTACAGCAAAAAGGAAAAGGTACATTATTTTTCCACACAACTAGGTGAAAAGCCCACGTGGGTAAACAGAGGAAAATGTGCAGTTAAGCACAATGATAATGTTCACTTTCCCTTCTCACCCACCACCCCCATGCCCTTTCCCCAAACATTACTACTTTTGATTTTTTTTTGTTCAACCAACAGAACTGCCCATCTACCAACCCTTTTATTTGGAACTCCGGTTTTGAATCATGCTTCATCACCTTTTCCACCATACTTTTCATCACCTCTCAATTCTGCCAACAGGCCTCAAAGTCCATTTCTTCCTCCTAACATTGTATATACAAGCATGCATATACAGTTAAGCAAATAAACACACACCTTCATTTGATTCAGCTAGCTTTGCTAGCTGATCTTTTAAACTACTAAAATCTATAGCCCAAATTAGTAAACTGGTACACAAGCTAGCTTTTGTAACATAACCTTCCCAAACCCCCAAGTCTTCCAAAACCTCACCAATGAAACCTTTTATATTCTCTGCAGAATGCGGTAACAAAAAGGTGGCTAAGCATCTGAACTCTTTAAAAAAAAACTGGACTAAAATCTGTGAAGAGGTTAATTAAAAACTGTGCACCGTGTACCCCACAGTTTGACACTGATAACTAGCATAGTAGGCCAGAGCACCAAATATATTCATTAGAATAGAAATTGCAAAACAAAAAACTTAGTTCAAGAGGCTGGTGCCTATAAATATCATCCAAAACCCAAATGTATGGGGAAATCCCCACAAAACTGTATATTTTAATTCTGCTCTGACAGAAGCTAAAAACCACACATTAGAGATTAGTAAGAATCCAGAGTATATTTCTTGATTAGAATTTTTTATTGCAAACCATAATGGCATACACAGCAAAGTTTAAAGTTAAACTATGAAATGCAAATACTGTATGCAAAAGGGTATTTTACTGCCATGTTATATTAATATTTACAGACTGAAGGGGTTTGTTTCCTTGCAAACCACATCCTCCTCCAAAGTTGTGAAACGAACAAGCTCCTGAGCACCAGTGAAAACTTCACTAGATTATGTCCTTGCATTTCTTCAACAAAATATTTATACTACAAACTGAAGTACCAATCAACTCTCAGTTGTGCATTATTGCAGATGTGGCAATGTGACAGCAGCATCTACTGCTGACAATTTGATGGTAGAACAAAAAAGTAGTGCCAAGCCCCAATCAAAATGTTCCATTAGGGAAAGAAAATTGTTGAGGGACAAAAGGAAAGCAACATGAAGGAAAAGCACAAGTTAATAAGAAAATCTGAATGTGCCTTGTCTTTTGTCATGCCACAATAACTTTTGGCAAAAACACATGCATGGGAAGAGGATGCTTGGTGCACTGCCTTTTACCCATATTAACATCCATTTGAACTGGTACCAACAGAAATTGTTCCCACCAAATACTGCCAATTGAATTCTCCCTTCCCCCGGGGGGGGGGGGGGGG
>JAUZTB010000048.1:24233986-24247606 GCA_034780895.1 Rhynchobatus australiae | reverse complement strand
GCTGAAACTCTTCACAGGGGAGGATCTGAGAATGAATGATAGGAGCAATGAAACAGGGAGAGGGACTGGGGATGGGGGGGGAGGGGATGGGGGGGGGGGGGCAGGCATGTGGGCAGTGAGAAAATTAGGTTAGATACTGGAAGGTTGAAAGACACAGGGAGAGTTGCACAACAACAAGGTTTCTCAGTCTGTTTCACCGCAGCTCCCTCTTAGACGGTGGTTCAGGGTGAGGCACTGAGGTATAGAGAGGCCTCGAGGAAGAACAGATTAAAAGAAACAGATGTTGAGGAATTGGGGATGAGTGAGAGACATCAGGTTCAGTCCATCAGCTAACAAAAACAGCCTGTCACGATGGAAGGAATCCCCATGGTGCCCCCCCTCTTCATGCTGTGTCACCAGCTAGATCAAAGCCACCTGCTCTCCCCTCCATCCAGCACTTGATAGCGAGATTCCCAGGAACCATTCGGCTCCCAATCCACTCAGCCAGTCCACATTCCCCAACCATTCTCCCAACCTTCCCTCTTAGTCACCCAACTCAATGTAAAGGGCCATCTGAGAGAGATCCCCAAGGGCTTCACAACACTTTTAAATGCTACAGCTGTGGGCAAAGGAACTCATCGGTACACAGAAAGATCCCATTGCCTCATAGGTGGGTGACCAACCAATCCATTCATATTGTGATCAATGATTGAGAGAAGAATATACAAGGAAATAGGAGCAGGAGTAGGCCACTCGGCCCCTCAAACCTGCCCCACCATTCAATACGATCTTGGTTGATCTACACTGGCCACAACTCCCCTTCTACATCCATTCCCAGGTTCGATCCTGGCCCCTGGCTCCATCCATGCTGAGCTTGCACACTCCCCTTCCAACCACAGAGGAGGCCCAGAGTACCCAAAGTGTACTAGTTGGCAAGTTAATTGGCAACTGTAAATTAGTGCGGGTGGCTGACAGCGGCGAGTGAAACAAGCAGGGGATTGGATTGATGGGACAGCTCGGGAGTCGACATGGATGCTGTGGAGATCACTGGTTAAATCTGACACCTGATCTCCCGCTGCACATCCCTCCCACATCCAGACCACCACAGCACGTGGCCAGGCAACCTTGGTGCAACATCTGTAAGTAAAGCCTGAGCTGGGCTGCGCAAACAGCTCCGAGCCGTACAGTCCATCCAAACCGTTCACTCGGGTATCTGGAGTGTGGCTCGAACCCGAATTCATGACGGGGCAAGGGGAACGTTGCCCACAGTCCACATAATCATTTCATCATGGCTGTCCTCTCCAGTTCCCCCTATGCCACACCCACCCCCTGCAACCTAGCCAACCCTTGTTACCATGTCGAAACCCCATGGTTACCTCCTGCGTCCAATGTCTCCCCAGCAGTCTGGCCAATGATGAAGCCCAAAACCAATGCAACTTGAACCCAACTATCTATGATTACAATGCTGTCTGCGTGACCTTGCTGTGTGCCTTTCCAACAACAGTGTCCACATTTGTCAATGAAGTGCCTCAGGAGGTGAAAGGAAAATTCTTTCTTCTGTGCCTCCACTGCTCCAATAGTCAGTCATTCGTCATGGAGTCACATACCATATGGATTCACACGGTCATGCACCAAAGCAGGCCCGATGGGCAGGGATGTCCTCTGTGAGGTAACGGGACCTTGCAGCAATCACACCCATCAATGACAGATGCATCTGCCACAGGTACAAGATGAGGCCAAGTAGGTTTATCCCGTGTGTTGCTTCGCTCCCCACCTATCACAGGCTCCAGCTGGCAGCCGTGTCCTTCAGCATTCGGCTAGCTTAGTCAGTGGCAAGCGAGCCACCCTTGGCGGTGGACAGTGAAGTCTCCCACGTGGAGTACATTCTGCCGAGGGAATGAAGGAACACTGACCAGCTGAGGGTCAACAGTGGCCCTGTGCTCTGGAATATTTCTTCTTCCAGAGGGTAGTGAATCTCTGGAATTCTCTGCCCTCGAGAGTTGTGGAGGCTGGATCATTAGATATACTTAAAGCAGAGATAGATAATTATTTGAAAGATCAAGGAGCTGACGGAAATGGAGAACTGGCACAGAAAAAGACTTGAGGCTAGTGCAGATTACCCTAGTCATACTGAGTGGTAGGGCAGGCTTGACGGACCTGGTTGTCTGCTCCTGTTTTCTTGTGCACTCTCTCTAAACCTCTGATTAAACCCTGGACCTTTTCCCCGCCTCTGGGCCACTTCCCTCTCTGCCTCGCCCTCCATTTCTTGACTGCACCCATCACGAATCAACTTGGAACACTTTGTAATCTTACAATATCCAAAGTAAGTGCTGTTCCGCGAGTGCTCCTATTATTTACACTAGACGTGCAGCAGTGCTCTTGCACAGATGTCAAACAGTAGATCATTCTGCACCAGTCCAGTAATTATTCTGCCTGTGCCACCGACTCAAAACAACATGTTATTAACTGGAGGTTGCCAGAACTGGCTGGGAGTAGGGCAGGAGAAGTTTGCAAGGTCTGTTATTTACACAGCAAACAAGGATCCTATCAAATTGATGACTTAGGCTGTGACTCAAAATTTAAGGTTCAAAACAGTGCAGTAAAGTCAGGCAGATTAAGATCATGAGCAAAAGGCATCCAGAGAAAGCAAGAAGGCTGGGCCCCTCTCTCTGGAGCAAAGCGAGGTCTCTAACCCCTTTGATAGGACACAAAGATACATTTCCTCTTGTGGCAGATAACGGCAAAAGAGATTTGTAAACATTAAACAGTTGCTAATAAATCTGATGTGAAATTCATGAGATATCTCTTTACCCAGATGTTGGTGGGAATGTGGAACTCGAGCCCACGGGGTGTGCTTGACGTGATCAGAAATGATTAAAAGAGGAAAACTAGATTATGGAGGGAGTGGAAGGGAGCAAGATGGGGAGGAGTAGGAGGCACATCACACAGAGCATAAAAACCAACTAGGACTAAGTGGCCTGATACCGTGCCACCTGAACAATGGAGCAATATTTAAAGTGAAAGCCCATTGATTATAGAAAACTGAAGGCTGATAAGGCACAGGAACACTAACTTCTACCAAGTTGCCCTCGAGTTTAAGAAATAGGAGGCGGGTGTTGGTAAAGGGCACCTTTTCTTTTAAGCCAGATTCATTCTCACGCAGGGTTTCAACTCTGCTGAATACACTCACAGAACAACGTGCGGATCTCACTGGAAAAAGTGACCCCGAAATATGGAGGGCTTATTCTACTCTACAATTTACAGTCAAAAAGGTTCTGGCAAATACAACGTGGAGTTGATGGGGACTCCGCCCCCAGGGCTGTTTACCACATTGGATAGATTATTATTACTGGCAGAATTCTATTTCAGCAAAAAAAAGTAAAGTGTGTAAAACTGGCACCAAGACAAACTTGCAGTGAAGTCATCAGCCTTGGAATTAACAGACACTGTTTTTTCCACAGGTAATTGGTCAGGAAGATTGAGACCTAGAGGGAAGGAAGACATATTCGCAAGGCTAGAGGCTTAAAACACCCAAATTTGCTACAGTTATTAAACACACAAACACACCGCAGTCAGCGTACACCACAGCAACATCAACCAGCCCCATACTCCACCCCTCCTTTCCCGAGTCACTTCCACTACATTTGTAACCAACATATTTTACCTCCACAATATCCCAAGTTAGCAGATATCCAGCCACAGATCCCAAGCCCTCCAAAAATCACAAATCCTCAGAAGGTCCCAGATTCTGCGCAATCTTAAAGACACTCCAGTCATTCCAGCCTCAGCTTCATACTGCTGTCGTCTCTAGATTGGCAATTCAATACAGTCCTGGCTGGTGTGCCTCATTCTGTTCCCTGTACTCTTGAGGTCATCCGAAACTCACAACAACTTCCGCTGATCACTGTCCTTTCACACAAACAAAGCAGCACTCGGTGCGGACCTCCCAACATATGTATCCTCTGACCTACGTCAAATCCCAGTTAATCAGGGCCTCAGGTTTAAAACCTTGTATTCAAATTCCTCTTTGGTCTGCGTTTCCAACCTCATTCAATCCAATGACATAAATCTGACCCCTGGTGATATTGTGCTGCCCTAATTCTGACCTCTTGGTCACCTTTTAATCACTCCTGGTTCTGTCTTCAGCTCTGGAAGTCTCTCCCTGCACCCCTCTATCTCTCTTTTACCTTTCCTGCAAAGGATTTTCAACCTGAAACCTTAACCCTTTGCTCCTTCCACAGATGCTGTCTGACCTGCTGAAGTTCCAGCATTTTCTGATTTCCATCCCTCCCCCCCCACACACACACAATCAATTTTTGCAAATACCTCAGATCCTCTGCCAAAAGATTCCCTTATTCACATCTTACGTCACGACACAGTTAAAAGGCGCTGCACAAATGCAACTTGTGTGTTTACCACCAACATCAGGACACCACTCTGTTGCCCACAACAAGGGAAGCATATGCCCAGATTAAGTAATTTAGAAGCAAATAAACTCTGCAATTAGCAAATTTGGGAGCTGGAATAGATCTTTCAAGCAAAAGCAAAGAGTGTCACAAGAACTTTTTTTTGCACACTTTGCAGATTAGTTTATTTTTACGTGCACCAGGGTGCAATGAAATTCCTTGCTCGAGGAAATGCTGGATCCTCAGGGGAAATGGGAACGGCTGCCCATTTGGAGAGTGGGCCAACAATGTTGAGCCCTAAACATCCTTGGCCGGGTGCGCTGGAATTCAGGGCTGGGATCACAACGCTCAGCCTGACCTCCGCCACAGGACAAGCCGAGGAGTGGCAGGACAAACAGAGAAAAGGAGACAAGACTCACAGACAGCACTGGCACTCGGTGTCCCCCACCGGCTGAAGGTCCCTGACCGGTGCCTTCCTTCCACCAGACCACAGCCAGCAGGAGCACCCACGATCCTGCAGCCTGCCTTGCCCGTCAGGCAGGGCAGGGCAGGGCCAAGCCGGGCCTTCCCCCGCCCCCCGACGCTCATTGGCTCCTTCGGAAGCCAACAGCGTTCCCATTGGATGTCTCGCCCCCCTTGCGCCAATTCTATTGACTCGCAGAGCCGTCAGTCGAGGGGACGGGCCCCGCAAGGCGGGAGGCGGATCCTGATGACCGCGGAGGGGGTGGCCGCGTGTTTGGATTCTCGACAGTGATTGGTGCGGGGCCGGTGTCAATCTCGGCAGCTGTTGTTGTTCGTTGCCTGTCTGTTGGCGGCAATCAGGGAAGGTGCGTGTGCAGCCCGCGTGCTCGCCCGATGCGACCAATCAGCGGCGGGGAAGGTAATGACTGGCCCCAGATGGGGCGGGGTCAGGACAGGGGAGCCAATGAGGAGCGGGGACTGCTGGCATGGGACCAGGGCGAGGGAATAAAGGGCAGAAAATGCTGGACAGACTCAGAAGGTCGGGCAGCGGTTGTGAATATAAACGCAAGGAGCAGGAGGAGACCATCTAGGACTTCATCTAGATCATGGCTGGTAGTCCTCAGCACCATTTTCCTGCACTATCCCTGGATTCCCTCAGAGACTAGTTACCTGTGGATCACCACTTGGAATGAACTCATTGACTGAGTCTCCAGAGACCCAGGGTAGAGAATTCCAAAGGTTCCCTCTTCATGGACAATTTTCCTCATCTAAGCTCCAAACAGCCTTATAGTGAGGCAGTGACCCTGAGCCTAGACTCCTCAGCCAGGGAAAGCATCTTTCCTGCATCAAGCCTGTTCAACTTTGTAAGTTTCAATGAGATTTTCTTCCTTAAGTCATGTTGCAGCTGTATAAAACGTTGCTCAGGCCACATTTGGAGTGTTGTGCACAGTCCTGCTCACTGCAGTACAGGAAGGACGTGGAGGGTTTGGAGAGGATGCAGAAGAGGTTTGCCAGGATGCTCAAAACGCTGGAGAAACTAAGCAGGTCAGGCAGCATCTATAGAGGGAAATGGACAGTCAATATTTTGGGTTCAGTGTCTCTACCCAAAACATCGACTGCCTATTTCCTTCCATAAATGCTGCCTTACCCATTGAGTTCCTTCAGCTTTTTGTGTGTTGCTCCAGATTCCAACAACTGCAGTCTCTTGTCTCTTCACCAGGATGCTCCCTGGGTTAGAGAGTATTAGCCATGAGGTGAGGTTGGACAAACTTGGGTTGTTTTCTTGGAGTTCTGGTCGCTAAACTACAGGATGGATGTCAGTAAGATTGAAAGAGTGCAGAGGAGATTTACTAGAATATTGCCAGGTCCCAGGAGTTGAGTTACAGGGAAAGATTGAGCAAATTAGGACTTTATTCCTTGGAGCACAGAAGAATGAGGGGAGATATGATAGAGGTTTACAAAATGATGAGAGGCATAGACAGAGTTAATACAAGTAGACTCTTTCCACCTAGATTAGGAGAGATAAATACGAGAGGACATGGCTTTAGGGTGAAAGAGGAAAGGTTTAGGGGGAACATTAGGGGGAACTTCTTCGCTGAAAGAGTGTGGAACGGGCTGCCATCTGATGTAGTCAATGCGGGCTCTCTCTTAACTTTTATGAGTAAATTGGATAGATACATGGATGGGAGTGGTCTGGAGGGTTATGGGCTGCGTGCAGGTAAGTGGGACAAGCAGAATAATGTTTCAGCACAGACTAGAAGGGCTGAATGGCCTGTTTTCTGTGCTGTAGTCTTCTATGGTTCTAAAAGGCCCCCCTGTCATGGAATTGCTGAGAAAGCCATGACAGCTGACCACACTGTTCCCCTGGCTTAATCATTTGTGAAAGCTGTTATAACAGTGTAGCCTAGAAATTGGATATGGATGGGAAAATATCATTAAAACATTGTGCACCCGCTTGTGTTGGTACAATTTCCATCACAATATTCTACTGATGGCATTTAAACGTGATGTTGTTGTGTTTGAAATGTTAAAAACTTGCTTATGTGGCAAGTAATGCTCTGAAACAGTGGTCGCATTCCCATCCCAAGCACCTGCCAGCTGTTTATTACAGCAACCAAACAGAACTGGTTACAACACTCACAGGGGCCGTTCCATCAACACCAAACACAATTGGTGTTTGTTTGTTAATGCAATGCAAAGGAGATCCTGACGCCAGAGAGCATGTCCCAAGGTTCAGGGATATGCGGAAGTCCTGATGGAAACATTGAAAAAAGAGATCTGCTTTGTGTAAGAGCAGCGTCCAGCTCCCATGCATGATGATGAACAGTAGTAGAAGTGACTAGGTGGAATCCTCAGCTTGAGATATTTGCAGAGCTTTGCGCAGCAGCCTGCATAGGTTGCGAGTGGTCCTTTAAATGGTGATGCTACACAAGAAACAAAGCAAATAAAATGGTCTTGGTGGAAGTGACAATTGACTTGGAAAGCAAATGGAGGATGGTGGATAGTAAAACAACATGTTGCAATTAATCATACTTAGGATTTAAAGTCCTGCAAGATGGAAAGTGACATTATCAGGCCTGTGACAAAAGCTATTATAACCTCATCAGCCTGAACACTAAGCAGATGGGAATCTCTAAATCCAATATACAGAGCAGTGCCAATCTCATCAGAAAACACTGTGGGGTCCATTTTGTCATTTAACAGTCTGGATTGGATACAGTTCTGCTGAAAGAAATGAGGTTGGGTATCCAGGCCAAAGTTTATGCATGTTGCTGGATTTGGGAAACATTCCAAAACTACTTAAATCAGGCTATTGAAGAAATTGAAAATGACTAAAGTGTACAGAAAACTAAAATACATATGTACTCAAGGTCAAGCAAGTAAAACAAATCTAAAAATACTGACTTATGGGTGATACAGCTGGTGGAGCTGCTGCCTCACAGCTCCAGCATCTGGAGTTAATCCTGACCTCCAGTGTTGTCTGTGTGGAATTTGCATGTTCTCCCTGTGACTGCATGGGTTTCCTTCAGGTACTCTGGTTTCTTCTCACATTGAAAAGACATGCGGGTTGTTGGGTTAATTAAGTATTCTAAATTGCTCCTAGTGTGTAGGTCTGATGGTAGAATCTGGGGAGCAGTAATGGGAATGTGGTGAGAATAAAATTGGATTAATGTAGAATCCGTGCAAGTGGATGCTTGATGGTCAGAGCAGACTCAGTAGGCTGAAGGACCTGTTTCCATGCTATATCTCATGCTTAGTCCCTCAAAGCATTCTTCTCCCATGCAGGTTATTCAAGCAGAACCCTGGGGGATTGCTGAAATTTTATTCTTTCATTGGGATCCCTGAAGAATCTAATGGTGGATGTAGCCAGTAACCAACCATTATATTTCATGTAAAGAAAACTTTGTGCAGCATAAGTTGAAAGACAATTTTACCCTTCTAAGAATTAAACATTCACCATATCATAAATTACTTCCACAGTACCACAGATTATTTTCAACAATAAATCCATCTAATTAACAACAGCAAATATAAAGTTAGTAATTGATCCATGGTTTTGAAAATATTCTAAAACACAAAAGAAATTTTAAAAAATTTTGTTTTCAACTAAAGTTCAACAGTGCAGGTTTTCTTTCCCCCCAATTTTTCTTAGTGATTTGCTTCAACAATACATATAAAGTTTAGAACCTGATAACATTGTGCTAGGAATTGTGGACATGAGTTTACATTATCATGTTCTATTATTACAAGTGAACTCTTCTGCTGACTAGTATTTAGAAGTAGATGTAGTCCAGATTAATTACATACAGTTAGTTGCATGAATCACATTAGATTTAACGTTTAGTTGGTACAAAAGCATTCTATTAACCCCCAGTATGTAATTTGATGCACGATTAAGTAATCAATGGGTGACTAATGAATGATCTTTACTTTGATGTGTGATTATAAGTAAGTAATTAATATTAGGCTACCATCTCTATCATAGGATTTGTAATTAAAGATCTACAGTATTTTTCTTCAAAGTTCTTGTCTAATTTGACTATGATGAAATCTTAGCTGGTTGCTACTGGATAGACTATACCAAAATCTGTCCACTTTTTAAGTTGGAGTAATTGGTATCGGTATTGGTTCATTATTGTCACTTGTACCGAGATACAGTGAAAAACGTGTCTTGCATACCGTTCGTACAGATCAACACATTACACAATGTGTTGAGGTAGTACAGGGTAAAAACAATAACAGAATACAGAGTAAAGTGTCACAGCTACGGAGAAGTGCATTGTAATGCTTACTTTGGTGTTCCTTGAATTTACAGTTTAGCTACACGTCTCCCCATTCTCTCTTCTTTTGTACTAAATCAACTATTCAATTCATCTATACTCTTGGGATTTAGGCTTTTTCTTAGTAACTGGAAGATGCAGCTTTTAAATTCTTGGCAAAGTAGTGAAAGGAAAGGAGATGAAAAAAAATCTCAACAATTTGCTGTGTTCTGGAATGCATCACCAGAAAGGATGGTGAAAGAAAGCTTAACAGTAACATTTAAAAGTGAATTAAGTATATTGTTAACAAAGAGAAACAAATGGAAAGTATGTAGCAAAGAGTAGAAGAATGGAACTGATAGGTAGGTCTTTATAACAAATATGGTACAGATATAGTGAGTCAAGTGGCCTCACTCTGGGCCTTATGATTCAATAATCCAGCAGTTCAGGTGCACCTTTTTGCTGTCTTCCAGAAAGCCCACATAGGTCAAACTGTAATAGGTTCTGTATCTCTGCCATTTTTACATGAACTTACTTTTAAGGATGGCATTTTCAAGCTATCTGCTGTCCAAATTTATTTTGTGGAAAATAGATTAATGCCAAAATGTAATATGAATAATTTCTCAATACATTTTTAAGGCCAAGTAACTACTTATGTTATCAGCATTCTCATGATTGTCAGCTCACCTCTCAGCTTTTCCTCATCATCTTTCACATTAACCACCCATTCTATTTTGAAGCTATACAAACACAATTTTTTAGTTCTTTGTCTCTAGCAACCAAAGAATCTTGTCGATATTCTCCTGAGAAGCATTGACTATGATATTATCCATTTACTCATTTCTAAAAGTAAGATTCTTTTCAGTTTCAACCTTGGACTCCTTGATCTCAATGGGTGCCAAATTTATAGAAAACCATTTGCATGGATCCATTGAATAATGGTCTTACTCATCTATATTTTGCAAAGCAACTGTTTACTTTGAGTTACATATACCTTTCTAGTGCTGAAAGATCTCTGCTTGGTAGGTAGTGAATAAAGGGAAACAACATTGTTTCCGTAGACTCCCTTGGGATTGCACACAGCATGTTTGATACACTTCATCCAGTATAGGCACATAGGAATGCCTCTCAACCATAAGATTTTAACACAATCATGAACTATGTAGCTCTATATTGAGAGTTTTAATCCTGGAACTGTTAATTTACAAGGAGCTATTGAGGATCAGCAAAAATGCTTCAACATTTTGTATCAATACAGAAAGATCACAAGGAATACATTTCTCTTACCTCCTAAACTATTTCTCAGATTGTATTGCAGCCTGGATTTTTGTGGTTTCAATGAAAAATAAATCAACTTGCTGAACCAGAATTGTTGCCACATGTTCTGGCTTGCTCTATAACACTCAATAGCATTTGTCCAGATTTATTAAAAAAAAACAGGTTGATTATGCGTTGATGACATTAGCTTTTTTCAATAAAATGAAAGCATTCAAGAGAAAAAAAAATGAATTTATGAAGTAATGCAAGGAAAGTAGCCGGGAAAAGGATATTTCAATACATGTAGTCAGAAAAATCTACCAATAAGAGAGAGACACTTCAAAATGTTTTGAAAAGCCGCTTGAAGGCAACTTTGTTTTCTCAGCAAGAAGTATCTAGTTTGTAACATCATGAGGATATTAGCATTGTATAATTTCACAACATGCTTAACCTTTCCGATGAAGTTTTCATTTTGTACTTTTGTAAACAATATTACTTAAAGACTTCATTCTATTTAAAATATGGAATCAGAGAATATTCTCTCCATAATTGTTAATCTTTCTTGGTATGAGATTCTTTATTTCTAATGCCCAAAGCATATCACTTTGATTTTCTCAGGTAATTGTGCACCAATTAAAGCATGTATTTTGTTAGACTACAATGGAAATTAAGCATTTTGCCAAGTGATTTCAAATGCATTAAAATAAAGACATATGGATGAGTGAAGGAAGAAGTGATAATTAATGATACGCACAACAATACTCAGTGAGAAATTAAGCCAGGAAGAAATATATAGAGATACAGAATTGAATCCTAAAATGTGACTATTGTCCATGACTGAGAATGCACAAATCATTGTACTTACAAATTAGCTTATTTACACAGCTGTGGACCTTATTTAACTGCCTTCAGTAATGGACAAAAATTATGAAAGAAAGCACTTAAAACTGTATTTGATCTGGTGTTGTAATGCAAGGTCAGCTCCTATAATACGTATTTGACTCATAGACCTCCTTTAAACTTTCTCTCTCTCACCTTAAAGCTATGCCCTCTTATATTTCACTTTTGCAACATGGAAAAAGGACACTACCTATCTCTGCCTCTCATAATTTTATATACTTCTATCAGGTTGGCTTCCCTCAGCCTCTGTTGCTCCAGAGACAACAATCTAAGTTTGTCCAACTTCTCCTTATAGTCAATACTCTCTAATTCAGGCAACATTCTGGAGAACCTCTTCTGCAGCCCCTCCAAAGCCTCCACGTCCTTTGTGTAATGTGGTGACCAGAACAGCACACAATACTCCAAATGTGGCCTAACCAATGTTTTTAATAACCACAACGTTACTTCCCACTTTTATATTCAACAGGTGAAGGCGAGAATGCCATATGCCTTCTTTGCCACTCTATCTACTTGTGTTGCCATTTTCGGGGAAAAATGGCCCAAGATCCCTCTGTACATCAATACTCCAAAGGGCTCTGCCATTTACTGTATATTTTCTTCTTACATTTGTCCTCCCAAAGCACAACAGCTCACACTTGTCCGGTTTCAACTCCAGCTACCATTTGTCTTCCATATTTCCAACTGATCTATATCCTGCTGTATCCTGTGACAGCTGCCTCACAATCCACAATTCTACCAATTGTGTCATTTGCAAACTTACTAATCACCCACCTACATTTTTGTCCAAATCATATATCACAACAGAGGCCCCTGCACTGATCCCTGCAGAACTTCAGTAGCCACAGACCTCCAGTCAGAATTACACACTTTCGCACTCATCTCTGTCTTTTATGGCCAAGCCAATTTTGAATCCAATCTACCAAGTCATTGTGGATCCTGTGTGCCTTAATATTCTGGATCAACCTACCAGGAGAGGCCTTGTCGAAAGCTTTATTGAAGTCTGTGTCTACAACATCCATTGACCTACCCTCATCAATCAGACTGATCATGTCCCTCGCACAAATCCATGCTGAACGTCAATGCTTTTCCAGATGTGAGTAGATCCTATCCCTAAGAACCTGATGTAAGGCTCACCAGCCTACAATATGCTAGATTATCTCTATCGCCCTTCTTAAACAATGAACAACTTTGGCTACTCTCCAATCCTTTGGGACCTTGGTGACGATGTACCAAATTTACAGTGAAATCATTATTTCTGATTTAAGCCATAAAGCTTGAAAAATTAACTCTGCAAGCAAATTTCTTCCTCATCTGCTTCCAAATTCAGCACACAGTTGAGAAATCCACCTCCAACTAAACAGTATCAATAAGACTGCTCTCCCAGTTTGACAACTTCCAGCCATCTCCCCTTTTAGCTGCAGTAATGTTGAAGGCTAATTTTTCATCCCTTAAGATCAGACTATACTTCACAATCCATCCACTTATCTTGTACATGAGGCAAGTTTATTTTATATTTGCAGAGAGTGGTAGGTGCTTGGAATGCACTGCCGGAGGAAGTGGTTGAAGCAGATACGATGGCAATGTTTAAGAGGCATTTAGACAGGCACATGAACAGACAGGGAATTGAGGGATATAGACAATGTACAGGCAGAATGGAATAATTTAAATTGGCATCATGTTTGGTACAGACACTGTGGGCTGAAGGGCCTTTTCCTGTGCTGTACTGTTCTATGTTCAAGGGAGAACATGCTCTTATTTCTAGGTAATTTGTACTGTAGGACTCATTTAAACAACAGATGTTTAAATGCTATAACCAAGGATGTTCCTAATGTAAATAATGTGAAATACTTCTTATACTAGCTTTAATTTTCACTATAAATCTTCTGACAACCATAAAGAAACATAACCATACCTTGTTCTCAAAATTTCCATTACATTTAAAATCTTTTGGAATGGGAGATTCTTCCACAGATGGGACAGGGGCAGCTGACAGGGCAGCTGGGTGGATAGTTGGTGAGGTGATGCATTCCTTCTGCCTCTTACTCAGGTACTCCATGTGCTCCCAAAGAATGCTCCTCTTCACAATGAACATTCTTTGGCTCCAGATTTCCAGCAGCTGGTGGGGTTCTTGCATTTCTTCAAAGGGGCTCTGAGCAAATCTTTTCCTCTGTCCCCCTTGGTAATCTCTTCCCAAGACACAGCTCAGAATAGAGTGTCTGTTCGGGTGTCTGGCTTTGGGTATGTGAACAACATGGTCTGCCCACCATAGCTGACTGTGTGTAGCGAGAGCTTCACTACCCTGAAGTACTCTCTCTGTTGCAGCCACAGTATAGTAGCATAAAGACTGCCATAGGAAT
>JAUZTB010000048.1:24209582-24219796 GCA_034780895.1 Rhynchobatus australiae | reverse complement strand
GAATTAAAGCTCTTTAAGACCAGCTGTTTCATTAGTTTATCTAACTAACTAATTATATTTTCTAATTTAACAATTTAAATTTATTTAAATATAGATTATTGGCTGTTCTGCTTTCCTGGTTAACCCAAAGACCTAACTTTGTCCAGAACAAACCATGCTAGTTACCAACCAATCAACTTTCTCTGATGTCATTGGTTGATTTTTATATTTTTCTGACTCCCAGTACTTCTCAGCACCGCAGCCTCTGCTGGTCTAAGGGAAGCCTGAGCCTCAAACTCCCAGCTGTATGTATGTTCTCTGACTGCCACAGATTTCTGTCTCAGGTCGGCACCTGTTGCTGCACCCAAGTAGATTGTTATTGATCGTTTGTGACCTTGATCATTCAGGTGATGTTATTTGCAGTACTTTGTCCAGGACCAAGGCCACGTGGCTTGACTCCTGAACTGGATGTCCATGGTCCTCTGCTCTCACCACTCTGGTGCATCTAGAGTGCTTCCAGCAGCAGCTGCTGGATGTGTCTCTTCCTCCACTGTGGCCTTACGTGCAACATTTAGAAACTTTGGAGCATGCATTCTCCTACCTGCTCTGGTCTGTGTTGCTGGGTCAACTTCACCTGATAGCATCTGGATGAACTAGTGTATCCCTCTTCTTTAAAATGTTCAGACTAGCTTTAAACAGTGCAGACTATTTTCGCCCGAAGCTGGCCACTTACATTCCTGGTCCTCTACTGACGTGATTAGCCTGTGAACAGCACAGTTAGCTCTGACATGATGCAACAACCAGACTGAAGTTGACAGCATACCTGTGTTCCATTCAGTGGGTGAACTTTAATAGAGCATTGCGAATCCAAACAAGTTTTTGAAGGTTGTCAAAATTTACCTCTGTATAATTCAAGTGAATCAGCAATTTTGTTCTGTTTGTAGATTCTGATTGTGGTTTAGTGTCAATAAATTATTAAAACCCACAACATTACTTGTTAAACTGAACTTTGAAAAGTCAATATATTAATTGTTATTAGACATTGTTTACTCATTGGACATGGTTTAATATTTAACAGCAGAGTGTGAAACCAATAATAAGTGAGAACATAGGGCTGAAGGGGTAAAAGCTCAATTACTTTTATTCACTTTTGTTTGTCTCAAGAACCTTCAACATAAGTTGTCTGAAAACAAAAATAAAAGTATTCTGTGATTAGAATCCTTTGCAGGAATTCAGTAATTTATTCAAGTCCCTAAAATTATACCATTGAAATGTTCAATTATTGGCTCAATGGGTTGATCTGTAATTTCTCTAACTTAAAATAAATTGTTTATATAGATTATTTGTGGAAACTCAGCATGATATCTCAGCAGTGCTTTTTTTGGTATGGCCCCACCTTTTAGAATAATTGCTATCAATTAGAATTCTTATTTCTCAACATCATTCTGTGTACTAAGTGTTATTTATTGTTTTTTTCAAGCATTGTTTAAAAAGTTGCATATAAATATCCCAAAACATTCAATGAATTACTTCAAAATGTTACATGAAGGATATCCAACAGTTGCAGTTCTGTGCACTGGTGTTTATTTCATTATGCAAATACATAAGGAGAAAGCTACATTTGAACAGTGCCTTTCACAACCCAAAAACATCTCAACATTTTACAGTAAATATCCCAAAGCATTTAATGAATTACTTTAAAATGTTACATAAAGGATATCCTGCAGTTGAAGTTCTCTGCACTGGTGTTTATTTCATTACACAAATCCATAAAATGTATTTGAACAGTGCCTTTCCCAACCTGAAAACATCTCATTTTACAGCCAATAATGTACTTTTGAAATGTAATCACTGTTGCAAAATAAGGAGTCGTAACAGTTAATATATGTACAATACGGTCCCAAAAGAAATGAGATAAGTGATCTTTCTGGTGATGTTGGCTGAGTTATGAATAGGGGCCAGAACCAAGGGGTTTCTCCTGCTCCCCAGGTGCTGTGGATCTTTTATTTCAGCCAGAAAACAGATGAGGCCTGGGTTTGAGGTCCCTTCCGAAGGATGCCTCCAACAGTGCAGTTCTCCTTCACTTTGCTTTCAGCCCTGATTAGGTAATAGGTATAAAACTGAGCTAAGACTAAGGTTGAAAGCCTATTAAGGGAGCTTTGATTTTACTGTATATATGCAACTGGATAATGCATACCATTGTGGAGACACAAGAGACTGCAGATGCTGGAATCTGGAGCAACACACAAAAAGCTCTGGAGGAACTCAATGGGTCAGGCAGTATCGATGGAGGGAAATGGACCAGAAGGGTCAGTCCAGATGAAAGGTTTTGACCCAAAACGTTGTCTGTCCATTTCCCTCCTTAGATACTGCCTGACCTGCTGAGTTCCTCCAGCTCTCTATATGTGTTAATACCTATCATTGTGCCATTATCAAAACACAACATATCCCCTATAAGAATGCAAGGACTGTTATTTGTTGTAGAATTGCCAAAACGCGGAAGACTTTCATTTCACTTTGATTCTTAAACCACATTATTGAATACAAACCAAAAAATCTCCAATAATAACAGCTGTCTACAAATATAAAGATATGCATTGATATTTTGAAGAGGCAGAGATAACTGAGGACATAAAGGTCAAAACATTATCGAAAAAGTTTCAGTTTTGTAAAGCAACAAACATCTGCTGCTTTGCTATTTAGGCTCTTTGCTCCAGTATATCACTGCAGCATTCCTTCCACGTGAAATATGCAAACTATCTATGCAAATTCTTAGCATGGTTTTCTGGTCAAATTCCTTAATTTGGTCAATTTTCTTTCATTTGATTCAGTTATATTTTTTGTTTTCTCTTTTTAAAGTTTGCTTAGCTGTATGCAATTTCAAAAATTCTACTTTGATACAAGTTCCTTTACCTAAATTGCACCATGTAGACAACTGAACATAATTCTGTGAAGAATAATCTGAGTATACCTCCAATTTAATCATAAAAGTAACTATTTGATGTTGTTGTAACAGGCAATATAACATGTAAGAAATGTCATTAGGTGTTTATGTGGACCAAGAATGCCATTTTAAAAATTGTGGCCTGGAAATTAGACCATTACTTTATATATTTATATGAATTCTTTATGAAGAATGTTCTTCGATTGATTAAACATGAGCAAATTCATTTGTGTTTTAGAAAACCATCTCCAAATTAAAGAGAGGGGTTTGAAAACAAACTTGCTGGTGCAGTTTCAAACAGAAAAAGTCACTTACAAAGCTGAGGTGAAAACAAAATTCTTGGTCTGAGATCTTAACTGACACAACTTAAAATAAAAAATAATTTAAAATGGCACTGAAAGAACATTACACAAAATTGATATGAAATCAAATATTTATGATTATGCCTTAAATCATTTCAATGGCAGCAAGTCACGTAATTTGGACCCAATTATTACTTTGGTCTTCCGATTCAGAAAAAAATAGTCATCAATCTAAAAAAATTCAAATAATATTTAGGTTCTTTCATCTCAGTGTTAAACTATAATTTTAAGTACAGTGAAACTTTGATAATCTACCTTCCTATTGTTCGGCATCTGGCTCACCTGGTTCTGTGTCCCAAGCTCCTTTTAAACTCATCAGTTCCCTGCATTCCTTTTAAACCCACTGGCTCTCTGCTTCCACACTCCCTTTAACTCACCGAATTTTGTTTCCAGTGCTTCCTTTAAACACACCTGGCTTGCAGGAAAAATGTATTATACTACTAAGTAACATTAAAAAGTGACTTTAAAGTGTAACTGTGTATTAATAAGACTAATATCTAATAGTCTAGAAAATGTGCCAGTTAGCACCACCAAAGTCCCGAGATTGCTGGATTATCGGATTTTTACTGTATATGTTACTTCTGAGCTAACATAGGCTATGACGTGACACATTAAACTTATTTTTTTAATAAACTAAACCAATTAAAAATATCAAATTTTGTAATACAAAATTTGAAGAAATTACTTTAATGGATCACTTAAACTAGCTCTGACAACAAAACATGCCAGTTTAATTTTCAGCAAACATGGATATCTCGTGGGTTTACAAACTATTTTCAACTAGAAAGGTTAAATGTTGATCCTGTGTGTTTATTTTGTTCATCAGTGCATTTATTTTTCTCTACTGCTATGTACAAACAACATTAAAGCCACATTACGTGTTAAAATTCCTGAAGGAGAAACTGAATAAGATGTCCCTTCATTGCTAATCATTGTTTTAGAAAAGTAATGCCAAACAAGGGATTTTCAAACCACTTTAAAACAGAACAAATGATTTTCAAACCAAGCTGTGCTGAATACAAAATTTTTGTGAACCTTGCGCTGAACCTAGCTCATGCCTCAGGTTTGCCCTCAACATTTGCCCCATGGTCATAGTTATCTTTTACTGCTGCACAAGTCCTAATGTCTCCTTGTCATTGTTGCCACAGCTCATCCATAAAGTGGAGTAACCTCCGAGGACCAAGCCAAAGGGACAAACCAAAGCCTTGCACCTCAGCCTCCTGGCAGCTCCTACTGCCAGGTTTCGAAATGTTTCCAATGATCAGAAACATTTAGAAGCAACTGAAAAACATTTAAATAATCATTATTGAAAGTGGTACATTCACTTAAAACTGCATTTATGTAAATTAAAACATTAATTAAAATAAAAATAACTCTTTCTGGGGAAGGTTGGTGACCCCAGTTAAATGAATGGGGCTGTGCTGGATGTGCCACCTACAGCGGATATAAAGTGCATCTGGGTCCTCAGCTCAATATGTTGGGGAATGCCCCAGACTCAATAGCAAGTCCAGTGGTGCAGTGGGAGGTCAGATTTCCAGTGCATCGTGTACAACTATAATGCAGTGTGCAGACGTAGAAGCCCAGAAATTGCCCACACATTCACACTCACACACTCTATCTCTACAGAACCACTAGTTAGTCAATATTTAAAGAGGTTGATTCATTATAAGGATTGCAGATCTGTATCTTAAAGTTCAAGTTAATCCTTTTCAGAGAGAAAAAGACTTTTACTAATTAGATAAAATGGAACTGCCCTGATGTAGAATAATGGCTTTGTACAACCAGTTGGTCAGGAATTACATGAAAAGTTTCACCATAAATATGGTGTAAGAACACCAATGTATTTTTTTACTTGAGGAAATCCTGTAGTAGGTTTGCACAGGATTTATGCTTAAAAGACTTTGTAAATTTTCTTGATCGTTTACATGATTTCCAAGAAATGTCCAACAAAACCCTATTCCATTCTTTGTATAGTTCCAACCAATTGCATATGACCTGCTGCTGCTGTATCTCGGATCAGATGTGTGGCATAAATTCATGTTGAGACACTTAGATGTAGCATAGCAACAAGTTGTCTTAAGTTTAATAAAAATTGCTGGATTTTATCAGTGCATTTCTATATGTTTTAAATAAAACCTTAGGGAGACATACACCACGTTAAGCTAAAGGTCTATGGTAGGAAACAGACACTAAACTCCCTAAAGGTGATGTTGCATCTGCAATTATTTTAAGTCAGTTTTCATGTTCCAGTGTAGGTAAATGAGTTTCACAGGAAATTTGCTCAAGTTTCTGTGGCAAAATGGACACAAAAACAAGCATAAATTTCAGCATAGTTTCTGTGTAGAAACAATTCAGAAATTGAGTCAACAAGAGTAAATTACCGAAGGTTACCAGTTTATGATGAAGATTAATTACTCCTTTGAAGACTACTAATAATAAACATGCTGACCCAGAAATGATAATTGCTGATAATTGTAGGGGATGCTTAATGCACATCCTGATTTTTTGCTCTCACCACTACTTTAAAGTAGGTGGGTTAAAGTTTTATTTGACTTTCCACTGTTTATTATTTTAAGTGTTCATCCATGAAAATGACAGCAGTAATCTGAAGGTCTGTTGTGTATTCCAGCAATTGAATTTAAAATTTAAAGGTCATCTCATAAGGTGAAAGTCTCAACTTCTCTAAAATTATCAAATTATATCATGCTGTATAATGAGACTTCTTTCGAAAAAGATCTCAATTTGATCAATAAGATATTTGGTTTAGATATAATGACTTCACCATCCTTGCAAAAACCCTAGAGTCCTGTTATAAAGACCTCTTTGCCATCATTAGATGTCAGCACTCGTGTACAAATATGACTCTGTTGCAGTTCATTGATACTTTCATAATAATTTTCTGTCTGCCTCTCATGAGCAACCTTTTGTGCTTTGTTTCTTCTAACAGAAAAATCGATTCTCTTCCATTTTATATTAATTGCTTCGTAAGCTGGTTCTGCTTCTTCTTCATCTTCATCATCATCATCATCATCCTGGAATCTCATTTGCCAGGTCCTTTCATTAACTGGAACATAACCAGGTTTCTCCCCCAGGATTTGACTGCCTGTGTGCCATCGTGGACTCTTGATTGATTCATAATCAGATTCTTCTTCATTTATATTCCCTGTTGACCAGGAGTAGAATTTTGGATTGTCCTCTCTTTGAAGTCCAATGTTTATTGGTAATGGCATTTCCTTTCTGAGAGCTTTTTTTGCTACCTTAGAGTACATTCCAGCAATCTGTAAAAGAATATGTATATTAATCAGTGAAGTGGATAACACAGATTTTGCAGAAAGTGATAACCAAGAACTTATAACTGGTGGAATATGAAGTCCATAGTTCTGGATATCTGACACCAGAAGAGTTAGCTAATGTTCTTTTCTGATATTTGCAATGATATGAAGTTCTTTAATGATTCACAATTAATTAAAACATCTATATCAATTTCCACTGCCTCTAATTTTCAAGTAAGGCAGTTAACAATGTTAAATGAAAGTAGTTTACAATAACAAAATAAACAATTCTTGATGTATTATGTTAATATGCCTCAATTTCAGACCAATTATTTTTCCTTTTACATAGAACAAACAATGACTACCTAGAATCGAGTCATGCTTCTACGTGAAGATATTTAGAAATAAACAGCATAAACTGAAGGGAGGTAATTCCTGTAAAAGGTAAAGCCTGGAATAATGACTAAATTTGATACTGGATTCCCAAAATACTTCTTTATTCCAATATTGATATTAATTTCCTTGTGTGAATGATGCTTGATTAGTCTACAGCCTTTTGGTCACATTGTCTCACAGGCGCATGAACCGAAAGGATACTTAAAAAACAATGATAATTGGTCTCTGGTGAACTTAATGTACAGAGTCTATGACTGTTGACTCATTTGGGTTGGATGGGCTGTCAATGATCTATAAATTCAATGTAATTAATAGTCCAATAACCTTCCAACCTCAAGTCATTCATTAGAAAGCAGATCATTGATATCATTTATCAAAATCCAAGTAGTACATCCCAGTCGTAGATTTCTTGTATGCTAGTTCCCTGATGTGCTCATGCAACTAACCCCTTGTTCTAGTTCACTTGGAAATTACCTGTCAAATAAGGCAAAGACAGTAAAGATCCCTGATCACAAGCCAAACATGGTACGGGATTGGAGATGCAACTGCCCAACATTACACGGGGAAATCCCAACAAGGTTGGGCTCTACTGTTGGAATCTGTGACTCCAAGACTTACACAACTGGAACCACCAATTTTAGCCTGCAAGATTTGACCCAACAATTGTTAATGATGTTTGCTTTTTGAATAGCTGTTTTCTAACGTGGAAAATTATATATTATCCCCTCTTGCTATTCTGCCTTCAATTATAGTACACAACTGGACTAACTGACTGGCTCTCTCTTTATATACAGCATACCAAAGGCACCAGTTACAGAACTATGAAGTAATAGGGCTGCTTAAAACAGCTTTGTTTGCACAATCTCACCCCTGATCTCACAGTATTGTTACTAAAATAAAATTACATGTAATTTTTATTAATTGCATGGAGGTTATTAAGATACCTTGGCCTACCAAACAAGAAAAATATCAGAGTATGTATTAACACACAGTATCTTATTTCTCCAGTATAGCACTGCTGGTAAACCATCTTTAGCTTTCCTGTGGGAAAGTGATTTTGGCTCCAGTATTTTTTAATATATTTTATAACAAAGATAAGCTTCCAAAAGCAAATCAAGTAATTTCCGTTGTGTATGTCCAATTTCTGTTATTAGAGCAGGTCCAAAACACTTAAAGCGTTACTTGTTATGCATGATTTAGTTGAATTTAAAATTATTTAGTGCCAGAAACACAAAATTCTGTTAAGATTCAAATCAAATAATTGTATTAATAACTGATTATTTGTTTTGCGGCATTAAGAAAAAAAACAAAAAAAGCACAAGTTGGAAATATGAAGCAATTCTAGAAAATGCTGGAAATACACAACAAACTAATCAACATCTGTCAAGAAAAATGCCGAGCCAACAAGTTGGGTTTGCAAAGTAACCACATATTTTTTTAATTAACCTCATCTTTTTCTATTGGCTCAGAAGTGACTAGTAAAAGCTACGTTCTCCCTTTTTGCCTTTTTAACCTATTGCTCCTTCGCTACCATTCCAAGTTGAAGGCTAATTTGGAAGCTTTACTTTGATTTCAATTTAATTTTAAAACTGATCCATCTTCATTGAAGCAATGTAGGATGGGAGTTGAGGGAGCGGCTAAGCTAAGGATGCAGTGCAGGGCACAAAATAACGGTAAGATCTGCATTATTAATTAGCATTATTTGTATCTAGCAAACTAACAAATCCACATGTAACAAGTAATGTTTTAATTCTTTTTGAAATGTTCAGTGACAGAGATTGTCCATGCAAATGCCCACAAAGAAAGTAACCTACTTTCCCCTGTAGGGACAAGGGAAAGTAAAGCAGTGTCCATTGACCATGCTCTACCATTCAAAAGGTCATTAGTAAATATCTAAATGAATTCCACTTTCCAGCCTAATTGTCAAATCCCTTGGTTGCTTTTGTTTAATTGACTTCAATGACGAATATACTAATTCACTGAACATTCAGAGACTCATGGGATAGAGACTTCCAAAGGTTCTCAGCCCTCTGAGTGCAAACAATTTTAGATGCTCAGCCAGGGGAAGCAACCTGTCAGCATCTGTAATGGTTTATACTCTTTTATTAAAAGCCAACATACTATTTATTTGTCGTCTTAATTGCCTGTTGTACCTGCAATGTTAACTTCTTGTGATTCATGTGTTGCTATACACAAAAACATCTACACTTGGGTGTCCTTGGTTAAATTGTTCAAAACACAGGTTTAGGATGTTGGCTTCTCGAAAGCTTTAATTTAACATCTCAGAAGTAATGAATTAATGCCTTTTAGATATACTATGCATGACTCCATTAATGCTGTAATTCTAGTTATCAATATCTGTGGTTTACATGTTAATGAAAGCTTAACTGTAGAGATGCATAGTTGCCATTCTGCGTGTTTGTTAGTCTATTATTTCCTACTATTATACAATGTAAAGGCATGGGTTTAAGATTTCACACAAGTAATTAACTGGGTGGTTCGAGAACTTCTCAAAACAGATGGCAGTTATAATGTAGAATTCGCTACCATTAACTGTTGATGTAGATTCTATCAGTCTTTTTAAAAAAAATAAGAAAGTTGCTTGAAAAAAAGGAATACTAAGGATGGTACGAGGATTTAGAAAGAGATGGAGACCTATTAAGGCACTTTTGTACTATAACATTCAGATAATTGTATTACTGTTAAGCCTTTGTTCGTCTTTCTAATAATTGGTTATTTGGTTTAGTTAAACTATTCTTATCAGAATTTATAAAGACAAAAATGTAGTTAGGGATACCTATTTTCCAAGTTTCTTTATAAGGCAGAATGTCCTGGCTCCCTCCCAGGAGAACAGCAACCTCCACCCCCATCCCTTACATAATTGCTAATCATCAGAGAACTTGGGGTCAAATACTGAAAGGAAACATTGCATCATTGCAGCAAATGCTTTTAAAACTTAGTTTATAGCTACAGCAATAGTGTTAGTAAATCCACATTAATAACAAGAACCAACTACAAACATCTGACTGCACAGGGACAGAAATTTGCAAGTTTTGTAAACTCAATCCAATATTTTACTTGAACCTCCTGGGTACAAGGAGGTGATTTATAAAGTTGTCTTTTCAAAGAGACTGCAAAAAGATATTGATAGGTTACATGTGCGAACAAGATGTTCTCAGATGGAACATGATGTGGGAAAACGTGGAGGCATCTACTTTAGAAGAAAAAAAATGAAAAAAAAAAAATAATTATTATTTTGCT
>JAUZTB010000048.1:23303571-23317048 GCA_034780895.1 Rhynchobatus australiae | reverse complement strand
CTTGTGTGTTCAGGCATCACCCAGAACTTGAATGTGTAATCCATATTCAGTGGATGATTTTACCTTCCTGATTTTTTAAAAAATGTTAAACACCTGGAAAAATAAGTTATTCTCCTGATATCTTGTTTGGCATTCCTTTTTCAACTAAAAACAGATTAACTGATTATTTATCTCATTCCTTGTTTTTGACATCTTGCTGTGCGCAAATTGGCTAGCGAATGCATTTGCTGTTATGATGCCACTTTTGAAGTACTCTGGATAGTTTGAGATAAGTTATTCTTTAAATGTAAATTCTAATTTCCTTGTGTGTTTAAAATATATATGATTTTCACACAGTAAATATGAATGGATATAGGGAACTAGGCTTAGAAAAACTATTTCCTGTAGAAATGATGTACATTGTTCTGTCATTAAAATTTACTAGATAAAATGCAGAAGGCTGACTTTCAGCCCATGCCAGCTCTCAGGAGAGAAATCCCTGGTTTATGATTCTGTATGTGGTAGAATATAGTTGTGTAAACTCGTTGGATTTTCAGTGGTGCAGCCTTTTATGCTAGAAAAGTATGTCTTAATTTCCCCTGGTAGTTTGATTAGTCTGGTGAGGTATTAAGCTACACAGATGGGGAAAAGTGCAGGTTTAATCATCAGTCCATGCTGCTTTAGCTCGCCTCTGCTCAGGAAGTTATTAATCTGTAAATAAAAATAACGTCAGTACCTCCTGGTTAGGGAGGGCAGGGGAATCTTCTATCTCGCGTGCTGGCTGATCACTGTTGCTAGAAACTGTTGCATAGGTGAATATTAGTTGGACACAAAACCACACTTGGTTCTGATGCCCTCTTCCTGTTTCTTTGCCTGTTGAAGAGTCTTCTAAGAATTGCTGCACTTGAGCTAAATGTGGGTAAAGTATTAACGGGCTCCCAGTACTTGTGAATTCACAATCTGATGTGGGTCAGAATCTTTGGAGGCGAAAAGTGGGAGAGGAATAAAACAAAACCATGTTGAGAGAAATTGTGTGTTAGATTGCCAGTATTTTGTCCTTGCACAATGTCCTCAATCACAATATTCTTGTTCAAAAAGTGTAGTCCTGACCTTTCATTGTCCATGTGAGTATTGAAGGGCTTTCTGAGAACAGTCAGTGATGGAGGAGGTTTCTGCTTTGTACATACAGGTATCCATTGATTTACAAATGCTCCATTTAAGAAGATTTGGTAAAACACAATTGACTTTATAAGGTATGTGTCCTTGATTTAGGAGTTTTTTCACTATAATGAGTAATGCTTAATAGCAATAAACAGTAATTTAAATGCCAAGCTATTGAAATCCCAGTGGAGTGGAGAGCAATCTTTGTTGACACAACTGCTCAGCTGTGTCAACAAAGATCCAATTCATTTGACTCTCAGCTGCTTAAATGAGTTATGGGAGTAATGGGTAGAGGGAATGGGGGACTGAGGATTGAGAGGGAGAAAGAGATAGATGGGAAGAGCTGGGAGAGAGAGATGGTGGTGAGAGATGTGTGTTTCACTTGGTGAGTATCCACAATGGGTACATTATGAATTAATACATTATGTATCTTTCTGCTTATTTTAAGATTTATTTGTTAATAATATTTTATTATTTCAGCTACTTCTATTGATGTGTTTTTTATTTGCTTATGTATTTTTGACTGAAATTCTTGAGCATTGGAACACAGCCAGAGTTTTTAGATTAAAAGCATTCTTGATTTACAAATTTTCACTTAGCACAATATTTTCCTGGAACATAACCACTTCAGAAATCAAGGGATATCTCTATTCCAAAATATGGGAATGTACTTGGCATGATATGCATGTTGTAGTCTACCACTAAAATTCTGATTTGCCACCCAAGCTGAGCAATTGAACTGCATGTCATTCCCTATACTTCCCTACGTACTATAATTTTTTAAAACCTGCTTATGACATTTGTAAGCCTGTTGATGGTTTCAATGGGCTCTTTCACAGAGGAAGGAAAATGGGACCTTTTTTAATGTATTACTGAGTGTTGTGGCTGCCTTAGATCAGCTGATAATAACATACTTTAGCCTATCTGAGATCAATTGCTAGAGTACACATCCCTGTATGAGACAGGTTAAATGACAATGCCACCTTTTCAGTGATAAGCAGGTACTTTACCAAGCAACCAGAAATAAAATGTTATTTTGAAGGCATTCATATCTGAAGAATTCAACCTAATCAGATGCCTTAGCATAGATAGGCCTTTGACAATCAGGCAGATACCATTTTGTGTCTAGTACTGGCTGCTTTCAGATCATCTGAGGCCCGAAGCATTAATTAGGCCCACATGGTGGTCTTGCATCTTGTATCTCTTTTTTTCCCTCTGAATTCTTTCTTCAAAGTTATGTGCTCATTCCACAAACACAGCTTCCATTGTTGCTGATAAAGCCCATTCAAGTACCAATACTTCAGGTGAAGGCTTAGACAATGAGCATTATGGGGCTATCCATTCTAGGATGTCACAGCTGAGCCCAAAACTGACTTGAGTCATTGAACCCCAGCAGCAGTTGTAAGAGAGACCACATGTGTAGTAGCTATGTGAGCACAATAACTGAAATCAGCTAATCGCACAGGCCAGATTTTGAATATGTGAATTTGCAAATCCATACATTTCAAACTAGGAAAACAATTGGAGATCACCTGTTGCAAAGTGATATCTCAGTTAGAGACTCATTGCTTTTTCTTTATTTGGATACTGTGAGCTTTGAAATAACTCATCCATCTGAGGTAGACAAAACCCAAACTATTACCACTTTGTTCTGCAATGCCAAGCAGATAATAACGAGTATATTTATTTCTGTTGAATTTCAGCGCTGTAAGGATAAAGTGAATTCACTAGCAATCTCTGTGATGAACCAGTGGCCAGGGGTGAAGCTCCGAGTGACAGAGGGCTGGGACGAGGATGGACATCATTCAAAGGAATCCTTACATTATGAGGGTCGAGCAGTAGACATCACCACCTCTGACAGGGATCGCACAAAGTATGGTATGCTGGCCCGCTTGGCAGTGGAGGCAGGATTTGACTGGGTTTATTATGAGTCAAAAGCTCACATTCACTGTTCAGTGAAATCAGGTAAGAGTCAGAGTTTCATCTGGGCTTCAAAAGGATTCAGATGTGGAATACTTAAGAGTGCTCTTTACACAAATTTATCAGATGAAATCTCTATCAATAGACAAATCTCATCAAAGAATAATTGAGTTGTTGGACTCCCCTCTGCTTAGCAGATTGTCTGCCAAATGCCATTTTACAACATGGAAAATTGGCAATTAAGTAAGGTTCGAGAGACTGTTGGGATGTGTGAAACAACATACGTGAAGGGGGAAAAAAGTCAGAAAACTCAGGCCTGCTCTTGCTCCCAAAGTTTCCCCTTGCCTGGCTATGTCTAATTCTGGAAAAGGGGAGAAAGGGAGCCATATCCTCCCATAGTGAAGGAGCCAGGAATGATAAATGAGATACCCTGAACTTCCATGGCAATATCCTGGGCACTCAGCTCAGTCATTTTGTGAATTGACCAATAATTTCTAAATAGTTATATTAGATGCACACAATCAGCAATTTTTTTTTGTGGAGTCTGTACTCTATTAGCTGCAGCTTAATTGGTAGAACTCTCACCTCAGAGTTAAGGTCATGATTTTACATTCTACTTCAGAGACTTGAGCATTTAATCTAGGATGATACCTAACTCATGAGGGAGAGTTGTTCTGCCAATCGCTTTCAGATCAGACTTCAAACCAAAGCCCTGTCTGCACTTTCAGATTGACATAATAGTTCTCATAGCACCATTTGAAAGAAGAGTACGAGAATTTTTCCCAGTTTCCTGGCCAATTTATCCCTCACCAATATCAATAAAATCAATATCTGATCTATATCATTGGTTTAAATGGGACTTTGCTGTGTGCAAATTGACTGGGCTGTTTCTACAATCCAGAAAGGTATGACACTTGAAACCTAATACATTGGTTATGTTTGCTTTGGGACATGCTGAGGCCCTGAATGGCATGATATAAGTATGTTATTTTTTTGCCTCATGGCCCAAGGATATGGAACACACAATGACTGCAGCCAGAAGGGTGGATAGGCATTTTGTTTTCCTGTCACTAGGTGGTACCCAAGGGCAGCTCAGCTTTGAACCATTTAGATTTTATTTTGATTTTATTTGATCCCTGACTTTACCCTCCCACTCAGCACCTTCCCATAAGAGCATTGCTGAGATTGGCAATTCAGCAGAGTGGAGAACTTGAACCAGTCGACCAACACTCCACTGCACAGTGTATTGGTGCTCTGACAGGCTGCTACACAATGGCAAATATTATTTGGCTGGCATTTACAGGTTCTATATATACAGACTTGATTGAAAAGCTGTGCATGGCGGCAATAATTTAAATGCAATACACAGATCTGTTGCTTCTGGACAATGTTTTTGAACACACAGTTAAATTTAATGCTCGTACTTGGTTGGAATCATTACATTTGTCTGATGTTTTGACATTTTAATTATCAAGTTTAGTGTGCATTCATTTATTTTGTGTATTTATCTTGTTTATTTTTGCATTTTTTTAAAAAAGCTTTTATTCTTATCTTGCTCTAGATCACATTCAGTTGAATCTAGCTTCACTCCATTTCAGTACAATGGTGAATTGATAAACATTCAGCAGTTGTATCCTCCTGGGTTCCAGGAGACACCAGATTAAGCTGTCAGCTCTAACTCAATGTGTAGTAAATTTGCCTCTCAGTCAGAAGGTTCAAGGTCCTACTCCAGAGAAATGAGGACAAAAACTTAAGGCTGACACTCCAGTGATGAGGGAGCCATGCACTCTCAGTTGTACCCTTTCAGATAAGACATTAAGTAGAGTCCCCATCTACCCCATGGCAGTGGGAAGGAGGGGGGTGGAAAGCAGGGTGGCTGCAGAAAAGATCTTATTGCCCTATTTCAAAGAAAACTAAGGAAGTTCACCCCAGAGTTCTGGTCAGTAGTTATCCCTATAACAATGGCACGAAAACAGACTACGCGGTCTTTACGTTATTGCTGTTTATGAGAGCTTCCTGTGTGCAAATTGGTTACTGTGTTTGTTACATTATAATAGTAATTGCAAATCAAAAGTATTACCTTGGGTTTAAAACACTTTGGGATGACTGAGATCATGAAAAGGGGGAAAATTCATTCTGGTCCACAAGTGTCCTCCTCTGGGGTTAAGGAACCTTGCTGAGGAAGTCATTAATTTGGATTTCATACATTCTGATAGGTTTGAGTTCATAAGACTTTGGGAGATTATACATGGAGAAGGGGATCTTGTTCTTCTATTTGTTCTTAGCTATGTGGTATAATTGGCAGCTGAATTTCATTTGACATTTTTTTTATGTTCCCAACATTTTAAACCCCACTCACACCAGGTTCCCTGATGCTAACATGATTAAAAATTAATTTTTGATTTTTATGTTCCAGAGAGCCAAATAAAAATCTTACTGTGATCAGCTTGCTTGGAAACCCTAAATTGTTCCCGAAATCCTTTTTATCTCAAAGCTTTCTGTTTTCCTTGACACCCACTCTGTTTATCTTATAAATTAATGAATCAAAAGCATGCATTCTCAAAGTATTTCATTTGCATTCTAATCTGGTTACAGCAAAGTGAGACTACAAAAAGATACTTCGAGATTACCTCCACTGTGCTTGTAATTGCTGATTTGTGATGCACGTTGGCTCTGAGAAACTTCATGTTGAGTTTATGAATGCTATGTGGTGCCGGGGATTTAAGCTCTTCTGACATTCATGGTATATGACAATGTGGTATTGATTTATCCTTGATGTAAATAGAGTCGTACAGTATGGAAACAGCCCTTTCAGCTCAACAAGTCCATGTCGACTATCAACCACCTATTTACACCAATTCTATACAAATCCCTTTTATTCTTCCCACGTCCCATCAACTCCCAGGTTCACCCCTCACCTACACACAAGGGGCAAATTTACAGTGGCCAATTAACCCTGCATTCTGCATGCCTTTGGGATCTGGGAGGAAAACCATGCAGTCACAGAGAGAATGTCCAAACTCCACACAGCACCTGAGGAATAAACCCAGGTTACTGGCACTGTGAGGCAGCAACTCTACTTGTGTCCTTGTGTAACCCTGTTTGCCCTGACACAGAAATCTAACTCTTTGAAACTTCCACCGTTATTTTTCTTTCCAAGTAAAAGCCTATGTGGTCAATGCCTGTTTGATCCACTTGAGAGCTGCTTCCCTTGGGTTCATGAACTTATCCAGTGAGTAGCTACAATATACAGGACAGGAAAATCCCAGGTTCCATTGTGTAGATTACCTGATCTCAGCTGTGTTGATAGTAGGAGCTGTACAATTAGCCTCAGTGCTTTGTGCGAAAGAGGTGAAAGACAGCCAGGGTTCCTGTTCATTATTGTTATCCAGCCATCCCTGCTGCCATCAGGTGACTGCAGAATCAGCCTTGTTCTTATGTTTCAACAGCTCCCAACATAACTCAAAACCCAAACATAAATTGGCACCCGAGTCATCACATCCAGCAGACCAGATAACGACAGGAAAATTAACAAAAGAGTCAGGTGATAAAAGGAAAAGTGCTCAAATATGCTGCATAACACAGGAAGTTACATCACAACGAGCCCTCCAGATATACGATCCAATTTGTTAGTACTAACTGATTAAGTGGGCAATGTCCCATGGTGATTCCCTCAGGTCTTAGAAAAACAGCTATATCATATTTCCTCAAGCCAGTGCATTGGCTGTTAATGTTTTGAGCAGGAGTAAAGTAATGGTATAATGCTGCCCATGGAAGCAGCAGAAGGCGGTGGAAAGATATTTTACAAAATTTCCAGTTTCCACTCTGTAACCTATGTATAAAAGTATATCCATAGATTAATTCTAATAAAATGTTTATTTATCATACTTGAGACTCAAAGGAAGCCTGGTCTTAATTATTCATTGATGATAAAATACAAATGATAAATGAAAGAAAAGTATCTATAACCAGCAGCTTTACATTCAAAAGTTTCCACTGGGCATAATCAAAATTTCAAACACTTACCTAAGCTGTTCTGGTTACACCTAGGCTGCTTCACTGACACTGTTAAGAAGTATTTTAGTTGTAAAATTTTAGCACATTTCCCATGTTGTTTTGGGTAAATACAAGGTAACAGATGGCCCA
Source organism: Rhynchobatus australiae (assembly GCA_034780895.1). NCBI lineage: Eukaryota > Metazoa > Chordata > Chondrichthyes > Rhinopristiformes > Rhynchobatidae > Rhynchobatus > Rhynchobatus australiae. Next base: position 23,309,842 of record JAUZTB010000048.1, on the reverse strand, counting down.
TCTGTCTGAAGATATGGTCCGACTGAACGTATGCAAATCTTCATATAAAACAGCCCAGGATGTTCTTTAATAGATACTACAGCCTTAGGACACATTTCCAAATCCTCATTTACTATCAGCCAATGCTTTTTATCAGCCAACTGCCTAGAGCATTATGTCAGTGTGGACATCTGGGTGAATATTTGAACATTTTCATTCGTTAAAATATTTAGTGCGACATGCAGGCATTAAGCAGGGAACAGCAGGTCACTGAACATATGATTAAACAACCCATTTATATGCAGCAAATAGACAACTACCAATGGACAGACTGGAGTAAGCTGGAAATCATGTTCTTTTCCTTTAAAAACAATGTTATTCCTGTTTAGGTACACAGAATATCATCATGCACTCTTCATATCAAAACTGATTAAAAACAATTGCCTGAAAGAATAAATGACACAATCATCATTTTAGACAAGACAATTATGTTTCTCAGTTATGCAAAAAGAATTGTATTCTTTTGTAATGCAAGAAAATAAGTATAAATTTTAGAGTTACACTAAATGGACATTACTTATTCTGGTTCCCCTTCCATCTCTTTGACAAAGCCAGCAAAGAGTGGAATGTGCAAGGGTTGGCTTCTGAACAGGCATCCTTGTTTACGCTGATAATTTCAGGGCCATCTATATCCCCCACCCCCCAACCTCCATCACCAGAGAGCGTACAATGACAGTTTTGAAATATGACAGCTGATTTTATATATTTATTATTTTTAATTGTTTATTTCATTATTAATAGTCGTTTGAAGTATTTGAGTATCAGAGACATTAAGAAACATTGAAAAACCTCCACAACTTTAAGATACATCAAGGCTGGGGCTGGAGCTGGGACTTTGCTGCACTCGCTCTGGTCCATTCCTGGCATTCAATTACATCAGTCGAGACTCTGTTGCCACTCAGGACCTTGCTGCTACTCTCTAGGAAGATCAACGCTCTGCATCAAAAGAAGTTTGGGGGAATAGTGAATGCAGATGCAGGCAGTGGACCCCACCGAGAATAATCCAGGCTATCGTGTGGAAAAGTGCAAGGAGGATTCCTGCTTTTTGCTGGGAACTATTTGAATGTAATAACCTATACATTGCCACTGAGCCCTCAAAGCTAATATGAAAAAGGAAACACTGAAAACCAAAATAGAAATTGCTGGAATTTTCAATAAGACCAATCAGTATTTGTAAAAAGGGCAAATATACTGAGCTTCTTTAACTAAAACCTCAGCCTGTACTTTATCCTTAAAAACACTGATAATTTGCTGTGATTTCAAGTGTCTTCAAGATTACATTTGCTACAGTTCTCTTGGGATTTAACAAATGCCTTATTTTGTCAATGATTTTGAAAAACTTAACAGGTGGCTATATGACAATCTGATGCTCAATGATGTCATTTCACACAATGAAAGATAGGAAACCTAGACTGTCTTACAAGACACTTCTTCCTGATGATATTGTCCCTTAAATACAGCACTTTGAAAGATGTGACTTAAAATCACTACATGTGGTGCTTCTCCTGCATCACAAACATTACTTTCTATTTCTTCTGGGTTCATTCAGAAGGTAAGTATTTGAAGTGGCACATTGTTCGAGTGACTGATTGTTTCCTGCCCAGAAGATTCGGCCTGTCATTCAAACTTGTTTGACTGAGTTGAGAGGAGTTCATCACCTTTCGGTGCAGCAGTCAGTTGGTACACTTTACAGAACCAAAAATCTGCGACACATAAAGCTGGGAAGTCAATGTCTGGGACAATGGGTATAAGCAATCCTTTATTACTTGCCCTGCCTTTAGCTGAGCTAACTTTGAAGATCTCTCAGGTCACCTTTTCACCTTAAACCAAAATAGAATATGCTGGAACTACTCAGCAAGTCAGGCCACATCATTGGGAAGAAGTATTTTCTAGACGAGCAGTGCAAAGCTATTTTTATGCAGAATGCCAAATTTACAATTCACAGCAGGGCTGAGGATCATTCACAAGGAATAGGTTTAATGTTCACTGTACGGAGCCAGATGCTGATATTTTAGTGACGTTTAAAACCATTGATGCTGCAATCACTGCTGCTCAAGTCTCTGCCACTCCTCTGCTTCCGTATTGACACTCAGCTATCACCTCAGTACAACCTCACAACCTCCCTGCTACCTCCTCACTTCTCCACTCACTATCCCCTCATGGCTCTAGACACTCCCCTGATTACTCCATTTACCAGCCCTCACTAACCCCTCACTACCTCACTCACTGGCCTTCACTGCCCCCTCACTACCTCCCTCATTGGCCCCTTGCTGGCACCTCTCCTCTACAGTCATCATATCACCAGTGCCTCCTTTCCACCTTCCCAACAATCTCTTCATTTACCATAAAACAGAAATAGCTGGAAATATTTGTGGAGAAAAATAGCAGTAGCCATGTTTCAGATTAATGGCTTTACATCACAACTAATGAAATATCATTGACCTGAAACTTTGCCTCGGTTTCTCTTTGACCCAATGAATATTTCCAAAATAGTCTACCTTATTTCAAGTTTCGAGCATCAGTAGTATTTTGTTTTTCTGTGTTATATTCTATTTTGGGTTCTTCTCATCTCTGTCCCGAATTGCAGAACCCTCATTGTGAGATTGTGATATCTGGTCATAGATACACTGGCCAGAAAAATATCAACTCTACATATACCCTGTCAATCCCTTGGAGAATTTTGTATTTTTTACTGAGATCACCTTTCATTCTTCCAAATTTAAGACAGCAGAGGCTCAGTTTCCTTAATATCTCTTGATATAACAAACCTACCATGCCAGGAATCATTCTGGTGAACCTCCATTGCTTTGTTCTATTACAAGTGTATCCTTCCTTTGGTAGGGAAACTAGACCTGTAATCAATATTCCAGACATGGTCTTACCAGAGCCTTGTACGATTAGAGTTAAAGGTCTCTACACTTGTACTCAAATCCTCTTGGTCTGAAATCCAACGTAAAATTGTCTTCCAAATTGCTTATTGAGAGTGCATCACATGACTTCACATCTTTCTCTTTAAAGGGGAAATAGTGTGATGTGCTGCGACAAGCAATAAGGGAACAGATTGATACTTGAGACATCAGTACACTGACAAGTCAACACAAATAATATATTTACATTCACAAACTTACTCTACATAATAACTCAACACCTTCAAAATTGTGCTGAAAACTTGTAGCAAACTCTAGAATACGCACATTCAATATATCTACAAGCATAAACTTTAACGTGTTAATATTGCAGAGATGCTAAATATTATGATCCTGACACAAACCCTTGAGGCTACTTGGAAGATTTTTGAAGAAGCAAGAGCTACTAGCACTTCCTTAGTCTGGGGAATATTCCTCTACAACCATTTTATTTCGTTTGGACTTTCCAGATCTTTTTGTGTCATCTCTCTTTTGCATTTTGCTTTATCTTTCACTTGTCTCTCCAGATTTCGCGCTTCTTTAACTTTTCTCTTTGGACTCCTGCTGTCAACTATTCCTCTTCCTCTTTTACTTTCCCTTCCATAATGAAAGGCTTAACATACGAGGAGCATTTGATGTCTCTGGGCCTGTACTCAATGGAGTTCAGAAGGATGAGGGGGGATCTCATTGAAACCTACTAGATACTGAAAGGCCTGGATAGAGTGGATGTAGACAGGATGTTTCCATTAGTGAGAGACTCTAGGATTCGAGGGCACAGACTGAGATGAGGAGGAATTTCCTCAGCCAGAGGGTGGTGAATCTGTGCAATTTGTGCCACAGAGGGTTGTGGAGGCCAAATCATTAGGTGTATTTAAGGCAGGTTCTTAATTGGTAAGGGGATTAAGGGTTATAGGGAGAAGGCAGGAGAATGGGGTTGAAAAAAAATCAGCCATGATTGAATGGTGTAGCAGACTCAGTAGGTCAAATGGCCTAATTCTACTCCTATTTCTCAAGGTCTTATAGTCTTATAATTTGACTTTTGTCTTTCTCAAGCTGCTTTGTACTGAACAGATAGCATCAAAATTATGTCTATGTCTTCAGAGAGATTGGTTAAGAGGTGCCATGTAATGACCATCATCTACAAAAGTGAATCTAACCATCTATCTTTGACAATTAAAATCAATACAATCAACAAGTCCTCTACCATCAACATCATAATTGACATAATAGAGTCATAATAGAAACTCAGTTGAACTAGCCACATAAATACCAACCAAAAGCTTAAAAGCCTTTCTGCCACCTATAAGACACAGGTCAGGAAGTGATGGAATACTCTCCAATTGCCTGGATGAATACAGCTCTAACAATATTAAGAACATAGACATGACCCATTGACACTCCATCCACCACCCTAACTACTCATCCCCTCCACCACCAGTAGACCATGGCTGCAGCACATACCATCTATACAATGTACTGCAGCTACTCACCTCTGCTACTCCAGTAGCACCTAACAAAACTTTCGTCTATACCACCAAAAAAAAGGGCAACAGGTGCATGGGAATGCCACTCTCCGCAGGTTCCCCTCCAAGTCACACACTCTCCCATCTTGGAAATATGACACCAGTCCTTCATTGTTCCTGGGTCTAAGTTCTGGAAATCCCTACTTCAGCACTGTGACAGTATTGTCAGCAGGGGTACTATAGCCTTCAAGGGCATTAAGGGATGGGCATTAATTCTGCCCAGACAGCAATGTCCACATCCTAAAAAATTAAGGTAAAAAAATAACCGGCTCTGTTGAGACTTTGAAGTTGTCTCCATTTTATTTATTCTCAGCATTTGGACACTTGTCAGCAGTTATTACCCATCCCTAATTGTCCATGAGAAGGTGGTGGTGAGCTGTGTTCTTGAAGCCCTGCAGTCCCACAGTGCTGTTGGGCAGGGAGTTCCAGGATGTCAACCCAGTGACAGTGAAGGAACAGCACCATATTCCCAAATCAGGATGATACGTGACTTTGTGAGGAACATGTGGGGTAGTGGTGTTCCATGCACTTGCTGCCCTGTCCTCCTTCGTGGTAGAGCAGGCAGGTTCAGAAAGTGTTGTCAGAGTAGCTTAGGCAAATACCTGCCATGCATTTTGCAGATGGTACACAATGTAGCCACTCGGTACTGGTGGTAGAGAGACTGTATGCTTAGGGTTGTGGATGGGATGTCAGACAAGTGGGCCACTCTGTCCTGGATGGAGCTTTGTTTCTTAAGGATTGTTGACAGTCCTGTCATGTAGATAAGTGTAGAATACAGTAGACTATCACACTATTGACTTGTTCCTTGTAGACGGTGAGAAAACTTTGGGAGGTAAGTCACTCACCAGAGGCTATCCAGACTCTGACCTGTTCTTATAGTGATTGTATTGTATGTGGCTGGTTCAGTAGAATTTCTGGTCAATGGTGAATCCAGGATATTGATGGTGAGGGAACCAGTGTTGATAATGTCATTGAATGATAATGGTGGGTGGTTAGACTCTGTTGTTGCAGGTGATAACCGATTGGTATTTGTGTGGAAGATTCTTGGCAGAGTATGTTCTGTATCCACTCCCAGCATTGGTTTTCCTACTGTGTGTCTCCATCTGCTTCATTCTATTTAGTTTTGCAGCTTGAATCATGTTCTTAGGCAGTTCTCTCTCCATCATTGTATTTACCTACCGCTGGGACTTCTTTTTAACTTCTTACACCAAAGCATTAACTAGCTTCTCCATAAGACCATGCTGTTGGAAACTCTTGTCTAAAATATTTTTTTGGAAACCCCTGAAGTTCACATTTGTAGACCTGTCCCTACTGAGGAGACTGTATTATCTGTGCCAGTACCAGCTATTTAAAAAATCTCTTTGAAATTGTTAGTACCGGTGGGAGACCTGTATCCAACATTATTCTACTCTGTATTAAGCAGTTACAGTTCTGCACTCACAAGCTTTGCATCCCTGCATTATAAAGTGACAGATCACTGCCCACCAGTACCAAACTCCAGTGTTATACAATGACAGATATCACCACCAACATTGTGCCGCAGGGATATACAGTGACATACTTGTGCTTACCAGTATTGTATACTGCTGTTATATAGTGACAGACCTGTGCCAACCAATACTCTACCCCAGTGTTAATCCTAACTCTAACTCACCACTAATGAACCTAATTTAATAATGATAACATTGTGTCCATCAGCAACACACATAAATGCTGGAGGAACTCAGCAGGTCAGGCAGCTTCTATGGAGACAAATAAACAGTTGACATTTCTGGTCAAGACCCTTCATCAGGACTGTGCCTC
>JAUZTB010000048.1:23099271-23110196 GCA_034780895.1 Rhynchobatus australiae | reverse complement strand
CAGAAAATAGTGCATTGCAATTTAGTTTTCTGCCATTTGTTTCCTGTGAAATAATAACTTTGTGTCCATTACGATTTAAAACTTTTTTCTGGAATTTTACCACAATTTGCAAAACATCTCAAATATTATTATGAACACAAATGTGGTGATGGTTTATTTATTGAGCTCACAATTTCTTTAGTTAGGAGTGACAAAAACATTTGATTTCCCTGAAGTGTTTTCTTTGAAAATGCAAAACTACGTCTGAGCCACCTATGCAGTTATTAATACAGACATGTCAATAGTGCTCATTACCACAGGGAACTCAAAATTATAGAAGGTTTTATTTTTTTCTTGATATGGAATGCAAAACACAAAATCTAATGATCTACTCCACCACACACAACTGCTTCTTCCAAGCCTAGATGCTTTCATTTTCTTTCCTTCATTAAAAAAAGTGATTTCTCTTTGGAAATACATATTTTATTATCAAATTCAAATATTAGTTTTGACACTACAAATTGAATCAACATATGAAAATATGAAAGTTTTAGAATGGTAATAGAACTTTGTGTTTTGATGTGGGTTTATTCATCAGTGATAAAAGACCCTTGTGGAAATCACCAGACTCAGATTTGAATTAGACAATTTGGATTGAACAATTATTAGATACATAATGAGAATGGTTGAATGTGGATAGTTCGCTAGAAGATCAGAAGAGAAGTGACCTCTGTGGAGAGAATAGGAGGAGGTTACTGAAGGAGGGAACAATGAAGGTTTGAAGGAAGTCAAAGCTCAATGTAATGATGAACTGGGTCAAAGCATTGAGTGATAAACTAGGTAATCCATGAGTGGGATTTGTTGCATTTGGTTGGTTGGAAGATATGAGACAGTAAAGCAAAGCACAGGAATAGTTAAGCGTGGAAGTAAATAAAGAGTTGTTGAGGGTTTGATCAGCAGAGCAGGCTGAATCTACATAACTGGAAGTAAGTAATTATTATGAGAGAGAAAATATGGTAATAGAAGCTCAGCTCAGGGTCTTAATGCTGAGGAAGTGAACAGTTTGGTTCAGTTTGAGGAAATGGTTAAGGATGCAGATGAAATTGGTGGTGAATCATCATTTCTACTTTAACTTTAGTACTTGCCAATACCTAACAGATAGAAAGTGCAGCCCATCCATGGGATAGTACATGGATAAGCTATACAAAGGGCTAAACCATACCAAAGAAAACAGTGTGAAGAACAGCCACTGCAGAAGATTTCCTAGCTCTGCCTTAATAATTCTCACTGAGCTGGAGGAGAGGCATTAGAACTGATGGCGTGGTCAACATATTGAAGACTGCAGAAAACTCTAGAAGGGTAAAAACTGGCAAATTGTTTTTCATTATTTCAAAAGATTCCATTGTGACTTGGTGTAGAGATGTTTTGCCAATGTGGAAAAGATGGAAATTTAACTGGAAAGATTCAATCGTGGAATTGTGGAAAAGATGAGGCAACATGGAATGTTTGGGGACATTCAAGGGGAAACCAAGGAGATGAGGTGTTAGTTTAGAATGGGGCAAAATGGTTTTAAAGAGAAAGATGATAGCAGAATATAAAGAGGGGAAAAAAGAACAGTTCCTGTGGAGAACCAACCATTTACAATATAATCTAGGAAAGTGAATTTAATATGAGAGGGAAGGCAATAGGTTTCATTGTCAAGGTGAGCTCACTGAGGGCAAATAGGAAATACAAGGGAAATAGAAATGTTGCACTTTTGAGGAACAGATTGCCAGGGTTGAAGAATAATATGGCTTACATTATTGAAGTATTAATACTGACGGAGACTTCCGAGTCAATATTTTGCATTAGAATGTTATTCCTGCTTTTACCAGCTGCCTGAGTGGCACTATTAACTCATTCTAAAACTAAATGGTTTGGAGTTGTACATTTTGCCCAAAGTTTAGTTTAGCTGCTTCAATTCACACTTAATTGCAGAAATTGGTCATTTATTGTAACCACCATACAAACCTGGTGAAAAGTGCCATTGCTCACCATTGAGACTGCATACAACTAGTTCTCTTGCTTCATTTTTAGGGAATATATTTTACAAGTTTCCCCTGCAGAAACTCAAAGCAACCAGTCGGTCCTCTGGCTGACACAAAAGTAAACTGGGGCCTCTTTACCCTGTGCTGCTTCTTCAACCATGAACACAATCCTCCTGCAACACGCTCCTCACCCACAGCTACTGTTAGCTGCATCAAGGACAAGTCACATGCCAATTCCAAGAACAGATCCCAGGCCTCAGAGCGACACCAGCCTTCTAGTCTCATTGTTGCTGAGATGACACAGTGTAGCAGTTGGCTGACTGAAAACTGAAGTTGATGGCAGGCATAACAATTCGGGCAAGAAAAAAGTTTCCAATAAAGTTAAGGCAACATAGTAGGATTAACCCCAGAAAATACATTTAATTGTGAATGTTTCCTTGAAGATTATAAAACTGGCTGTGCATTGATGTAAGTGAAATACAAATGTATCGTATTTCTCAATCTGATTTATTGACTGACATGCTAACAATTAAAACACTACCTGTTTGTTTTTAATAAAAGTGACATATAAATACTCTCAATACATTGTGGAATAATGCAAATAAGCACAAATTTAACTTGTGTTGGAATGACTAAATACATGAAACTGTAATCTTCATAAATTTATAACCATCTTCTTATGTTCTACATATCATTTAAAAGTAGACAGTGCTTCAAGGAAAGTTATTTAATAATGCAGCTTACAAAGTATTGTACAGGGAATGCAGCTCCATATTTCAATTAATTGCTAAACTCTTAATTAACAAAGGTTTAGCAAGTTGAAATTAAAAATATAAACTCTGGGTGGGATATAATTAGTTTGTACTATCAGAATGAGATCTTCTCAAAACAGTTATGTACTGACTACATGTAAATTAGTTAATCATTATTAACTTTATTGCAGATAATTGTTCTCTTAAACACATCCGAATATTTTAGTAACTCCAAAGGCACTAATGTAAATGTAAGTTGCTGTTATAATAAATGTCATGGACTTCCTTGTCCCTTTTTTTGTTGCAATATTATTTGAGGTTATAGAAGAAACTACTGGCGTTTACATTAAAAAATCAAAATTGCATCATTTATTGTTTGTCTTCAAGTAAACACGGGAAATAATCATACAATATTGCACCGATGGTAATTAGCATACTAGTAGTATTACGTGCTACAGCATTAATTAATGTAATATAGATATGGAACAATTTCATACGAAGTTTAGAACTGGTTATACAAGGATTACTTCTCGATCGCGAATGAAAGAAGGACACTCCGTTCCTGTCCCCATGCCACCAAGTTGTTTTTAAATAAAACTTTGGTTTAACATCTTGAAGTCATCAGCTGGTGTGATCTGGGGAGGGAACACCGAAGAACATTGGGTGGTTACTGCTGACTAATTCTCGATAAGATCCTTCAGAAGTTCCGGGACCCCTGGTTATTGAATGACCTCGTGTTTAATCTAGGCTTCAATCATGTCACCACCTTTTAAAAAAAGTTTAACAGCGGAACCGACGCCCTTGCGGATTGGTTCCAGCCTATTCCAATGCTAAATTGATAGATTTTGCACCTGTTTAAGACCCTAAATCCTTTTGTTTTGTAATGAGTTCGTTGACACGCAGCAAACTGGTTATTGACAGGGTAACTGTAATAAACTAGTGCGCTCTCATTTTGCGCTCTGTAGTCTGATTGGTACCGTTCAAGTCAGTCCCAGCTGGTGGGGCCATTGTCACCTGGAGCACCCGATTGAACCTGCCCTTAGATCTTGTGCACATTGCAAATTTTGGGCCTTGTGTTTGCCAGATTGGTTGTGTTTTCTCCCACAACAAAAGGAGATTGCGGCCAGAAAGGTAAGTCAAAGATTTATTTTAAATTAAGAGTATAGCCAGGAGTGCTCTGTACCACATGATGGGATCACTTAAAGGGACCGCTAGACTGTCACCAAAAGGGAATAAGTCTTTAACTCACTAAAATAGTTCAAGAAGTGGCCTTGCATATCCATAACTAAAACTGTACTCTGTTACCATCCTGTGTCGTTCCACTATTTCCGTAAGCCCGTAATAATAAGTTGGATCCGGTTTAAAATAAAAGAACTCGTCACCCAACAACATGTGGTCGGCGAACCGGTTTCGATTGTTCTTCCACCAACCACTTCAGGGGCGCGTCGCGTTTCTAAACAGTAGTATGGACGAGGGTGGAGTGGAGAACTTCAGTTCGGTTCTCTGAACAACCTAGGCTGTGAATTGTCAGGCTGGCAGCTTTGAGCAGTGAGGTACAGTTATCTAAATGGCCATGATCTCTTTCCGAATGTTGCCTTGGCCCAGGCACTCATGTCAGTGCTGAACTGCCAACGTGCGCAGACTGCGCCACTGATTTGGCCGACCGAATTTTGAGGGTGACAAATGTCTCCGGGAAAGGCTACACGCACACCACAAACAACAGAACTAGTTTTGAAGAATGTCAAATACCATTGCACTTTTACTGGTTTTTATTAGCCGAGTGATTAAGTACAAGCATTTATATACTAAAGAGCAGGGGGGAAAGAAACAAATAACATGGCGAAAGTTGGTTAATTGCGATTTAAGTTAACCTGCTGTGCAAACATTTGCTACATATTTAGAACAACAACAATTTGTACTGTATGGGTGAGTGTTGGATTCAAATTGTGTTTTAACATAATACACGTTACACAACCATTGGATAAATAATTCTAACAGACTGACGGCGGGTTTGAATTATTTTCCTATGCTTTCCATAATCAGTCTGTTACTCTCTGCTTTCTGGGCCATTTTTTCAGCTTTGGCCATTCCCAGAAATTCTCTCAGTAGGTGAAAGGTAAGGTCGAGAGAGTTGGGTTTAGTGTTGAATCTTTTATATCGATGTGTGTCATCTTCACCTCCTTGACGATCTTGTGCACTCTGGCTATTTAAAAGTACATAGCCCAGAGTAACCAGGGATGGCTCCTGCACCATGGTCCTTGATTCGTCCGAAGGTGCTTGAAGCAGATTCTGGTGATATGGCAACTTTACACTGTGCTCCCACTGTTCCAGATCTGGTCCAAGCTCTTTGCTGTTGTAGGTGTCAAACCGTTTGGTGTTTGTTATGGGAAGCGACTCTTTCGCAGGAAGAAAGCACAGCACGAAAAAGGATGTTGCCAAGAAGAGTGCATTCATGTTGACAGGCTGTTACCCTAGATCTTGAACTCTACAAATACAAAAAAACATCACAAGCGCTCATGTACGCAGCGTCAATAACTTCTCAGTCTATCGCTGATTGCTATTCAACCTTAATGAGAACGGGCTTTCTGCACAAGCCAGGCAATTGCTACTGCTGCTCTTGTTCGGCTGGTGTTGAAATTGCGGAGTTAAACTCTAGAAGAGCCAATTGATAGTTTGTTAATTAAGGCCCAGTTTTAAAGAAATTTGGAAGTTGAGTATATTAATGACCTGTCCTCAAACCGACGTAAAATTTGTTATCCATAGCTTGACAACTAAAGCGCATCCCCCTTAACCCAATTTATAAAGGCAACCAAAAAACATCAAAGCACCTAATCATTGGTGGGGGAAATAATCGCCTTCAAGTTTCTGCAAAAGTAACGTGCAGTCTGATAAAGAAATGTTGACAATTTGCTTCAGATCACTGTGCTATCCGTTAGATTTTATTTGGAGCAGTTTATGTAGGTTGATAGCAATTCAGCCCCATTACCCTCGCTCATGTCCTCATCAACTTACAGTACCGAATTCTTCAGATTCTTTGGGTTTTCTTGTCTGTATTTTCTCCCCGATCCAAGTGCTGCAAGTGAAGTGATTCCAAATGGATTGCAGCGGCATAGCGGCGTTTTATATAGAAGTAAAAGTCCGGCAACTTTCAACATGTCACTGAGCGTGTGTCCCAAGTGAAGCTACTGCGTGCCGGAGCGTAGAAATCAAGGCAATCCCGATGTGACTTTTGCCATTTTTAAAATGTTTACATAACAGTGACGCCAATCAAGCGGCAGAGTTCGTGGTCATTGACGTAAGAAAACGTTTCCCTGTTGTCGAGGTCCAAAATAAGATGACTTTCCCTGCAATTTCCTGCGGAAGGTAAATTAGGAGAGAGAGGTTTCATTAAACAAAGCGAGCGCTGTCCTTGGTAGTGAAAGGCGCCGGCCACTGGAGTGAGCATCTCGATGGCACCTCCAGTAAAACATCGGCTCAGATGTTGGCAGAAATGTGTACGATTCGCGGCGTAGTTTTAAGTAGGGAAATCTTGTGGCAGCAACAGAGTTGGGCTTTTACTGTGGCTGGCTCCGCTCTTGCCATTTTGCCCAGTCCAGCCCAGCCCATGTACTGAGACCTGAATTTAACGGGTTCCTCCCTGCTATCCAAAGAATCGTTCCTCGCCACCACACTCCTCCTCCCGCCCCTTTACTCGCTATCGGGATGCATTGCACCAAACACAACTGAATGCAAATACGGCAAGGGATCGCCGTCTTGAGATAATCGGATTGCAATGATTTCCCCTCAATAAAAGTCTCACAATTGTTCCCAAGGGTAGAATCCCCAGTGCCAGAGATTACGGGGCAAACAGAATAACGGGAGAGGGAGGCGAGTGGAAGAAGTTCTTTCTCCCGGCTGAAGAATCAAAGAAAATGTCATCATCTCTATGTACCCCTCAGAAGATGTGGTCGGACAGCTTTGAAGGTGTGAGAGACGCGGGTTTAGAAGTATCTGATCTCCTAAAACTTATGTTCTCCCTCTGTTCTTGGAGGGGTGGATATTAAAAGCATAAGGACTAGAATTTTAAAATCAGGGAGCCAGTTTAAGTCAGGGATTCTGCACTGGACAAAAATCCATTGCAGGCAATTCTCTGGCTAGTACTCCAAAGATAAAAACAAAATAAAACAAGCAAATGCAGTATATTCAGCTGGACTACATGGATAACTGCTGGAAGATGCAATATGGTCAAAGACTAGAAGAGAAAGATAACTTTTACCAAAATCAATTTCCATGAATGACCTTGATAACAATCATTTCATTCAATGCCTTTTCCAAATTCATCAAATTGGCTCAGGTTCAGGGTAACCACTGAAATAGCCTTGCACCTGGATGCAGAACAAATCAAGTTCATAAAGGCATGCGGAAAGATATGCTTCAACTAATGGACAGACAAACCAGAAGTCACAAAAGATATACTGCATGCCTCACTAAATGAAGACCCGCAAAGTAAAAGCTGCAATTCAATACTTGGATTCTGATTACAAATAATTATTTGTTGGATATCCAACCAGGTACTATTGAATTACAATCTTACTATTTTTTTAAGAAACAGTTTGATTATTTTCTCTGTTCCTAAATATATACAAACACTAAATGACACAAAATGAAAATCAAAACTGTAGACACTGAAAATCATAAGAGACTTATAAAATTCTGGAAACACCCAGCAAGTTGAGCAGTATCTGTGGAAAGAGAAACAGATCAATGACCTGCAGCTTTGACTTCAATTCTCTTTGAAGACCTGCTGGGTGTGTTCAGCATTTTCTGGTTTTCTACTAAATGGCAGCAGTTACCTTCTCCAACTTGGCAAACCTGTTATTCAGAGAACAGTAACAATGAGCTTTAGAAAATTACTTAACCGCAGGGTAACAACAAACCCATCCTCAGCAATGGAATGCACTTTAAGAATTTATTGGATAGCAATAAAGAACAATTTGATGATTTTCTGTTTCTAACTCTGAATATAACCCAGGTCACCCCTTCAGCTGAGACCAAGGTAGCAAGGAGAAATCAAGACCGAACTGAGCCTGTGTCAGCTGGTAGGAAAACTTGCTCATGGGATATATCTGCTGTTTCTTCCTCATTAACCTGTTGTGGATGCATCATCACAAGAGTATTTGGAAAAATAGCCATCACATAGTCTTTATGGGGACTAAATCCTAGAAACAAACTTGTATCAGTAAGGTGGCTAAATGGGATTGATGCAGAAAAAGATCCAGCAGTTAAAAGCCAGACACTCAAGACGTGACAGTTCATCAGCAGCAGCAAAGCTGCACTCCACCACAATCTGCACCCTTGTGGGCCAGCAGAGCATTCATTCTAACCCCAGCAACAAACCAGACTACCAGCTCCTTGGTCCACGTCCCATTCCACAGTCCAGCAGATGCTCCAATACAGTACTGTACCCTGCACTATCAGAGACAGACAAGATGTTAAGACAAGGTACTGTCTGCTCTCTTAGGTAGATGTAAAAGATTCATGATGCAGAGGAATCTACCTGGTGCCCTGGTCAATACTTTCCAACACCCTCTCCCCACAAACAACATCACAACCAAATCACCACATCATTAACTCATTACTTTATGCAGATTGGTCCCACTTCCTACATTACAGTGATAAGAATTCAAAAATACTTCACTGGCTGTACAATACTTTGTTCTGAAAGGGATGTTCAAGATGCAAAAAAAATACAAGTCCCTCTTTCACTGAACTGCAGAAAATCATGCTAGGAAAAGCACCAAAAATAAGATTTTGAATCAATGAAGCTGTAACTACTTTTTAGACAGTCCCACAAGATCGAGAATGACTTGCTGCCACTCCTGTATTGTGGGTTCCGAAGTTGCTAATGTAGGAATGCAGACTCTTCTTCAGGTGGGGCAGCACATAGCTGTTAGGTGGGTAATTTATAGATGATCCTTCAATATTTTCCTCTGTTGCTTGGGAATCTCTTCCCATGGCAGAGTCAGAACAGAGTGATTGTTTTGGGAGTCTGGTGCCAACATATGGTGTGCACAATGTAGCTGACTGTGTGTAACCATGGCGTCAGCGCTGGATGATGTTGACCTGAGAGAGGTTTTGGTCACCCTTTCAATGAATCTGGGGCACCTTGTAGACATAGCTCTGGTGATATTGTTTTCCCAATGCTAGTTGTAAGTAGCCCTTGTCTCAGAAACAAAGAGTAGGGCAGGATCACTGCTGCCTAGTAAACCATCAGCTTGTGCCAGGTCTGAGGTCTCGATCTTCAAGTGCCCTTTTCCTCAAATGACCAAAGACTGTGCTGACACAATGAAGTAGCAGTGAATTTCATCTTCAATGTCTGCCTTCAAGAGATGGAGCCTGAGAAAGGGATGCAGTCCACGTTTTACAGGGTCTCATTATGAACCTTTAATGTTGGAGGGCAGTGTGGTGCAGTGGGTGCAGGTTGGTAGAGGAATTTAGTCTTACAGATGTTGGGTACAAGGCCAATCCTCTCATATGCTTCTGTGAAAGAACTCAAAATTTGGAGAACAGCCTTGAGAGTGAGCAAACACAAGTGCATACTGTAGCTTGATTACCAACATCTAAGTGATCTTGGTTCTAGAGTGCAGTTAATAGCTTCCCATTGGTTCTGATGATCAACTCCACTCACATGAGAAATTTGTTGGCAGCAAGGTGCAACTTTGTAAGAAAGTCTGAGAAAGGGTTGGCACAATGATGCAGACTTGTTCGATGTAGGCCAATCTTCACAGAGAATGGTTCTGGAGTATACTCATTGATTAATATCAGGGCTTTCATATTATCATGGAACAAACATAAGATGGGGATGAATCTCTGTGGGCAGCCAAATTTGAAGAGGTCTTTTCATAGTCACTTATGGAGTTAATGAGGTTGAAAAAGGCCATTTTCCTTGAAATTGTTGTTGATTGAAGATCACATCTCCTCTGCCTCCTAATGGACAATCTATTTGGGGAGTAGCTCTTTGGTTACTGGGTAGAGACAGTTGAGGAGGATCATGCAGTGACCTATACTGATGATGTGCGGCAGGGAGACAGTAGCTGAGATTACAGACTTGCCTATCCTTGATGATGATCCTCACTCCATAAAGACAGCATTTTTCTTCCAATTTGTTCCTCCAAGAGATGTACTCAGCCTTGTTCTTAAACTGGCCATCTCCTACCCATCATGTCTCACGCAGTGCAATAATATTGATGTCAAACTCAGTGTCTGAGTTCCTGAAATTCGTCACTGTTGGAATTATTCACGAGGGTCCTGACATTCCAGGTCCCAAACTTCATGATGCACACCAGCTGCCACACGGACCATTTACAACGGGGCCAAGACGACTGGAGACCAGGTTATGCTGCATGGGTATTAATGCTCACATAGATGGGCCCACACTTCAGTGCAACCCAGTGTGTACCTATTTGCTACAACACAAGACTACATGAAAGCTATTTGTTGAAAGGAACAAGCCACATTCAGAGTTAAGCAGTCCCACAAAAAATCTTCAATAAATTTAGTATCAATTAACAGCTTACATCACTGGATAATACAAAGGCTAAGGACTCTTATCAATATCCTGATTGAGTACTCAGGACTTTTACTCCAAAATCTGACACATCTCTGATCAAGCTGTTCCACTGCAACTACAACACTGGCATTTATCCAAAGTGTAGGTATCCTGTATATTCTGTCCACAAAAGGCACGACACCACCAATCCATCCATTTTCTGCCCCATCAGTCTATTTTCAAATTAAAGAACTGGAAAAAATCTTTAACATTACTGTCAAGTAGCACTTTCTCACCAGTATGCAGCTGCAAAGCTCAGTTTGCTAGGACTACTAAGCTCCATACCACAATAACCCTGATCCAAACATAGACAAAGGAACTGAAATAGAAGTTAGCACCACAACATGATAGTCACATAAGGCTGTGTATTTGATCTTGTAAGATTATATGGGAATCAGAAGGGAAACTCTGCACATACCTTGTACAACTTTTACAAATGCACCATAGAAAGCATCCTATCTGGATGTGTCACAGCTTGGTATGGCAACTGCTCTGCCCGGGACCGCAAGAAACTGCAGAGAGTTGTGGATACAGCCCAGCGCATTACAGACACCAGCCTCCCCTCCTTGGACTCTGTCT
>JAUZTB010000048.1:22136755-22147457 GCA_034780895.1 Rhynchobatus australiae | reverse complement strand
CATCCCATCCAGTAGATTAAAGGGTAGCAAATGGGACTTCACAATTTAAGGAAGGGGGGAGAGAGAAGAGAGACGACTATTAACATGTTAGCCTGACATTGGTACTTGGGAAAATCCATTGTAAAAATGTGATATCAAAATTCTTAGAAAATAATAACATGTTCAAGTAGAGCTAATATGGATTTATGAAAGGGAAATCATGTTCGTCTATTCCATTGGAATGCTTTGAGAATATATCTCATGGAGTAAATAAAGTGGAACTGAAGATTGTGGTGTATTTAGATATTCAAAAAGCTTTTGACAATGTCTCACAAAGAGATTGAACATAGAATACCTGGAACTGGGGGTAATATACTCATGAACAGTGTGTTGGTTAACAGAAAGAAAACAAAGAGTTGAGGTAAAAGAATCCTTGACAGGTTGGCAGGTTGTCACCAGTGTGACATCAAAGGAATAGTTGCTTCAGCCCTGACTATTCACAATCAACATCAACAATTTGGCCGAGGAGACCAAACATTATATTTCAAAGTTTGCTGATGACACTAAAGTTGGAATGTAAGTAACAATGATGATACAAAGAAATTTTACATGGACACAGATAAGCTAAGTGATTGGACAACCACATGGAAGAAGGGGTACAATGTGTAAAAATTGAGGTGATCCACTTTGGTCGAGAAAACGGAAACGCTGAGTAATTTTCAAACAGTTAGAGTTTGGGAATTGTTGGTACTCAAAGGGATCTAGTTGTTCTTGCACATAAGTCATTAAAAGTTAAAGTAGAGGTATGAATGGCAATTAGGAAGGCAAATAGTACATCAATCTTTATTGGTAAAGGATTTGAGTATGAGTACAGATGACTTACTACAGTCATACTGGCCCATGGTGAGATTACACTTGGAGTATTGTGTACAGTTTTTGGAGTATTGTGTACTCTTTACCTAAAAAAATACACTTGCTACAGGAGGAATGCAACAGAGGTTCTCCTGACTAGTTTGTGGAATGCTGGGTCGGTCCTATGACGATAATAGGCTAGACCTCTATTCTCTAAACTTTGGAAGAATTCTTAGCAGGTTTGACAGGGTAGAAACGGAGCGGGGAGGGTGCAAGTTTCTCCTGGCTAGGGAGTGAACACAGTCTCAGGACAAGTGGTAGGCCATTTGGGATGGAAATAAGGTGAAATTTCTTCACTTAGAGGCTGGTGTATCTTTGGAATTCTGCACCTCAGAGGACTATGGAATCTCGAGCAATCAAAATAGACTGATGGATTTCTGGATATGGAACTGTGGTATTTGGAGAGTGTAGGCAGACTGTTGACACAGAAGATCAGCCATGATCTTCCTGAATGCGGAAGCAGGTTCAAAAGGCTAAAACAACTACTTCTGCTGCTATTTCTTATGGGAATAGTTGCAAGACACTTGAAATTAAGAGGGTTAACATAGCACATGGTTCACATAGGTACTAATGACTATTTGAATTTAAAGAGCTAGGCAGTAGATTAAAAAACAGGACCTCTAAAGTTGTAATCTCTGGATTAGTTCTGGTGCCAAGTGTTAATGAATGTAGGAAAAGGAGGACAGATCAGAATCAGTTGAAGAGATGATGCAGTGGGGGGCGGTGGGGGAAGTAGCTTTGAGTTTCTGGGAAAGTGGGACAGCTACATGCTGGACAGGTTGTATCTAAACTAAAATGGATTCAACGTTCTTGCTAGTGCTGAGAGGTAGCTTCTAACTAATTTGGCAAGGGAGTGGGACACAGAATAGAAGTAAGGAACAGACAAATATAGAAGGCAAATGTCAGTCTAGTACATAGGGCATGCATAGGTTTGAAAAGGCACACAAGGGGAATGCAAGGTGGAATTACATCTATTTTAATGCAAGGAGTCTGACAACCGAGGTAGACTAACTGAAGGTGTTGATTAACATATGGAACTACGATAATGGTTTGCTTTCAAAGACACATAGTTGAAAGATGGGCAGAACTTGCAATTCAGCATTCAAGGAAATAGAATCTTTAGGTACATCATGGGGAAGAGATGTAAAAGAGAGGAGGTGGCATTGCAGCATTAAACAAGGAGTGCATTACTTTAGAGTGGTCTGATGAAGGGTCTTTGACCTGAAGCATTAGTTCTGTTTCTCCTCCCACAATGTGGCCTGACCTGCTGAGTATTTCCAGCATTTTCAGGGTTTTTTTTTAGATTTCCAGCATCGACAGATTTTTTTTAATATAATGAACACACATTGAACTTGATTGAGATTGTGCTTAATGTGCCCAAAAGCAACATCTGGTTCAAGGCAGAGTGGTTTGTCCAATTTTGTTTTTCAGATACTTAAACTGAATTCCAGAAGTAGAGCGCAAGCCTTGTCACTACTCCACCATGTGTTTAGTTTGTGGTCCTGATGCAGGGTTTTGACCCGAATCATTGACAGTTCCTTTCCCCCCACAGATGCTGCTCTAAGTGCTGAGTTTCTTCAGCAGATTGTTTGTGCTCCAGATTCCAGCATCTGCAGTCTCCTGTGTCTCCATGTGTTTATGTGACCAAGGACAAATTTCTAAATCACATTGTTAAGACCAGATGGCTTTTTTATAACAATCTGGTAGTTTCATGGTCACAATTACTGATACTAGATTTTTAATTTCATTTTAATGTATATAATTTAATTAATTAACCAAATTTATGTTCACCGGGTGCTGATTTGGGATTTGAACTCTAGTCTCTGGATCCTTAGCATGGATCTCTAAGTTATTAGTCCAAGAACATAATAACATGTTGTCATTTCCTTGAAATTAGGCAACTTTGCACAAAAATAAAATGTTTTTTGTCAGCTTACTTTCTCTGTATTTCCACTGAATTAAGGATTAAACTGTAATCTTTTGGTGTGGAGTCAGATTTTCTGACCCTGGACATTCTAATCCATTTACGAGATTTGGTGCCATTGAAGTAAATTACATAAATGCATGTTGTATATTGTAAAATGCAGAGCATACAGATATTTTGTAAAGTCAGTTGTTATAGCTTGCCGATATAGAGGCATTGATTGATATGAAGTCTGTAGTGTGTTTAATCTTTCTCCTGATTTTATTACTGTAATACAATTTGTTAGTTTATCTAAATCCAGTTCAATATTACAAATAAGATATTTTCATCATGTAACATTGGGAAAATGCTGACAAACTTAGTCTAACATTAATGGTATATTTCACCCCCAGGAATCTGTTTGGGGCTCTGCTTATATCTGTAAACATAAAGCATCACTGACAGCAGTTTTAATTGAACACAAAACCCAGAATGCAGCCACTTTTTGTAGCTTTCAATTTTGTTGCACTGTTTACTGGACAAAAACGTCCGGTTTGTTCTAGATGCGTTTGTCCAGTAAAGTAGAACTAAACCCAAAACATAACAGTAAATTACATCACATTAATCCCTAACTGCAGCTGGTCTTATTGCTTAAAATAAGTTCCCAATATAATGGTCAGACATTTTAAATTCTATCATCTAATGGGTCCCTCATTAAAATTTAATTGAAATATAATCAACTCCTTAACATTTATTGCCAAAGTAATGTTATTCTGCTCTTTAGTTGTCAGCCTTTTCATTGACTGATCCAATTTTTGGTTGATTTCAATAGTATAATGACTTAAGACTTTCATTATCATCGTACCCCTCATTTGGAAGCCTACTTACAATCATTTTAGGCTGAAAAGAGGGATGTTAAGGTTAGCAGGAAAGATAAAGAAAATGAGAGTTTTGATGCAAGAGAGAGAGAGAGAGAGAGAGAGAGAGAGGGAGAGAGAGAGAGAGAGAGAGATGGAAGATCAAAGAGCTATGAAAGTTTAAGATAAAAGTTAAAAGACTGGCCCCAGAAGTGGAACATACAGAATGAATGTTCCTGATGGCTTGGACACATGGCTTTGGTACTAGTCTCTGGGATATTTATTGCCCTGCCTGAAATTCATCACAGATCTGTTGTGATAGAAGTGTAATATAGTGGTAGCTGTTTGTTATTCACCACTTTCAAAATTATTTTCCATTAAAATGAATTAAGTACCATTGACGCATTATGCATTAGCGATGAAGTTTGACGCAGTAATAACTGATGTGGGAGTGGAAAAGTGGCGTCTAAGAAACAATAATTCAGAAGACCAGAAGTGAGAATTAAGTCTGATGGATGAAGAAGAAGAAAGGAGATTGGAGAGACTTGAAAATAAGGTTGAGAATCAGGGGAAGGGTCTGTGTATTGTCTCAGGGAAGACTATTAACACTCAAGATTTTGCATGAGAAGGGCCTTGAGTACTAATTTTCTTAATTCAGGAAAGATTTTGTAAATACTTGCAAAAAAAAAGGACAGCAATTGACATTGGCAATTCAATTAAAAATATTGACAATAGATATTAATTCCCATCCATATCATGGCTCATAGGACAAATTAAACAAGCTTGAAACCTGTGATTTTTATTTAATGAGTGAGGCCCACACCCAGCAGAAAGAGGTTACTTCTGTCAAAGCAAACAAAAATGGATTCATACTCAAGTCTCAAGGACAAAAAATGGATAATATGCAAACATTCTGTATTGCCTACATTACTTTATTGGATCATAATAGAGGGGCAAATGTTAAATTTACTTAAGTTTAGTTCCTGAACAAACTGTAGTCAATTAAAATTTCTACCATTCCTTTCAGCAGTGAAAGAATTGTTATTATAGTGAGAAGGATTACACCATCTTATAACACTGAAATTTCTGCATTGCATTTTTAAGATACTGGAATATTTGATAATGATTAATTTACATAGCTGTCCAACTTACTTTCATTATTACCTTAGAAATACAACCGATCATTCAAGTTTTAAGAATTTTCCTGAACAATTTTGCTTTTAGATTTTTCTAGTAATAAAAGAATCAGGAAGTCAAAAGTAATGAAAACCAGATCCAATCTTTCAAGATCTGATTTCTTGAAAGATGAGGCTGGACAAATTAAAAGCTTTTGCAACGCTGTTCTGAGGCAGGGTCTAGACCTTTTATTAATTTGGAAAACTATTGGAAAAACAAGTTAACCAATCAAAGAAATTGACATTTTTCTGAAGAATTTGCATTTTTGTCAGGCAGATGGTGGAAAAGACAGAGACCAAAATTAAAAAGAAAATGAAGTTTTTTAGCTTATTGTGACAACCACCACCCAGTTACGTCAAATTGGACAATTATGCTATCCCTACAGAATATAGATCAGAAGGCAGTGCTATGACAATATAATCCTTGCTCCCTCAACTTGATTGCTGGGAGTAAAGGATCTCAGTGTTAACATTGATTATTCCATATTGTGGTTTTCAAGTAAATATTTCTCAGTTTCAGTTAAAGTCATACGACTATTTGCCATACTCAGTCTAGAATTAAGTGTATATTTGCACTCAATGCCACAGAATTTATTTATTTAAGTAATATCAACATTTGCTTCGGAATAGGAATCTGTAGTATGGAACTATTAAGAAAAGTGATTTGAAGGGATGGACTTTCCCAAGATCTACTAATAATCCATGGCAAATATAATTTTCAGTTGTATTTCTTACCACTGAGCTGAATACAGACAGGAATCATAATGTGAAAAACTAGGGTCTGAGAAACAGTAATTCAGACGACCAAAAGTCTAGGTCCAATGGATGGAGAAAGTGGAAGAAGACAGGAGAGACTTGAAATGCAATGGATCTAATTATGAAACTATAATTAAGTCACTATGTTTTGAACTGTGTAGTGCTTATCTGTAGCCAGCAGTTCCAGAGGGAACCAATGGCTATGTCCTTTATGAGAATCAGCTGGTCTCAGACTTACAATGCTAGCGTACTGCAATACAAAAGTCAGAGACAAATTGGAGACCAGACACTGATTCATCTGACCTCCTGCTCCACTGCTGACCTCATCACTAAATGTGGGGCAGAACATAAATGTACACAACTGAGGGACCAGAGCACTTCTCATCCAGCCCTTCAACTATGCACCAGCCATTGCTGGCATAAGTACTGCCACCCCACTCATTCGAAGTAGGTCATAGGTTTTGATCAAAAGGGTAAATGCAGGTTATGGTTTATTCAGGTTTTTTTTTTACCATAATATGATGTTTTGAATTCAAATAGCTTAATTTTTAATTAAGCTAATTTACTTAATTGCATCAAGAACGTTTCAAAGGTATTTGGATAAGTACGTGGGTAAGAGGGGTTTAGAGGGATGTGGGTCAAACACAGGTAATTGGGACTAGCTTGGTGGGCACCACGCTCAGCATGGATGAGTTGGGCCAAAGAGCCTGTTTCCACGCTGTATGACTCTATGACTTTATGATGCTACTTACTACAACAGCTTAGGTGATCTTTCAGCCCATCAGGTTCATGCCAGCTCCCAGCAGAGCAATCCCAGCAATTCCATTCCCCCTCTTCTTAGTTCCCTGTACCTCCGCAATTTATTCTTCCTCACAGCTGCTGATCAACTCTCCTTTGATTTTTTTTGCCACTTACCTACACCTGGGGCAATTCATTACAGGGACATGGGAGGATACCAGACAACCAAGAGAAACCCATATGGTCATGGGAGGATGGGCAAACTCCAACACAATCTGCACCTGAGGTCGGGATTGAACCTGCATCGCTGGAGCTTTGAAGCAACAGTACGAGCTGCTATTGTTCACTTAATTATTTAAACTGTTTTTAACTGTCTCTGACTATCAGAAACATTTAAGAACAATTGCAGGCCGTTGACAGCAACCATCTGTCAAAAGGTGATCAGGGCATTCCAGTGGTGGAGCCATGGCAAACATTACCTGATATTTAGTTGCAGCCTACTCCGCGGTATGGGATGGCCACAACATCCAGTCTTCAAGGTCAATTACTACCACAAAGCCCAGAAGGGAATGTGATTGCGAGAAAAGTGTGGAGTGGGCAGAGAGCACTGGCAATGGGCCAGATTGAGCACTTCGTGGCCCATTTTTGATTTGATTTATTATATCTACTGAGGCAAGATATGACTATCTGTCTGCCAGTGATGGCTGAATCTAAATTAAATTGGTCATCTGCCATGCTAATGTACAACCATCTACTGATTATTCTTAATCATATAACATGGCAGCATCAAGGAAAAATAATCTTTCAGCTCACCAACAAGGACCAATTTTTTCACCAAATTCCTTATAGGTGCCACTTTTTCATTTATTCATTCAGAATTTTTGGATGTTGTTTGAACAGCTAGTTCTTTTCCTTTGTAAACTGTGGCACATGGAACAAGATTTGCAACTGATTTCCTAGAAAAACTCAGAGAATGAATGAAATATATACACCTATTTTTCACACAGCTGGTAAATAAAGCTATTTTTGGTAATCTTTCATTGCACTGGCAGTTTGTAACACAAGTGTGTTGGTAACATTGCAAAGACTTAGGGAAAAAATTAGCATACTTAGGTTCAGAGCAACACAAAAACCTTTCAGATTTTGTTTCTTTCATCAACATTTGGTAACTCCTGAGTACAGCTGTTAACAGTTCAAGTAACAGGTGAGACTTAGCTCTTGTAAATTTTAGAGGTAACATTTTTTGCAATGTGACAGGAATTCCAGATATATATTTTATTGATTATTGTAAAATAACTGTAGTCCAGATATTGGACTTCCCCTATTTTTAGTGTACTTAACAGGTGCTACATGTGAATGTCAAATTAGAAGTCACCAAAAAAGTTGTGAAATTGAGACATCCTTGCAGTAAGAAATCAATGCTGTGGTTTACTTGTTTCAGGCAGCAGTAACC
Source organism: Rhynchobatus australiae (assembly GCA_034780895.1). NCBI lineage: Eukaryota > Metazoa > Chordata > Chondrichthyes > Rhinopristiformes > Rhynchobatidae > Rhynchobatus > Rhynchobatus australiae. The sequence goes on along the minus strand of JAUZTB010000048.1, from coordinate 22,139,684 downwards.
TCGTTCACGAGCTGACCCATAGGGAGTGCTATTGTACCCAAGTTATGTCTCCATGGCAGCCTGGAGACTTGAAGGGTTAGTGCAGAGATGACAGTGGTGGTGAAATCACAAAAAAAAGAGTTGAATACAGGAGGGGAAGGGGTAACACTACTTAGCTCACTCAGGGAACTACCCGCTGAGCACGGAGTAACTTCACCAAGTCCTATGATCGCAGGTCACCTCTGTGGTGAGCAGCAAACATTCATGGAATTGGTGGTGTAGTTTTCACTCATAGAAGCCAACAATGAATTTTTATTTCAATATCAAAATCAAAACAAAGCCCAGATGCTGGAAATATGAAATAGAAACAGAAAATGATGGAGACACTTAGCAGATCAGGCAGCATCCTTTCTCTTCAAGTTCTGACAAAGGGTCTTCAACCTGTAATGTCTTCTCTCCTTTCCACAGATGCTTCCTGACCTGCAGGTTCTCCTGTGTTTTCTGGTTCTATTTCATAATTACAGGGGATGACATTTAACACATAAAGTTATATCCCAGAGGAGCAAGAATTGCCAGTTTCTCAACTGTTGGTTCAAAATACATCATGAGCATTGCAATATTGTGGGGTGGTGGGACGTGAGTTCTTCCAGGATTTGTTCAGAACTCTCAGATCTGATTGAAAGAATAACCAGCAATTACTTCAGTCCTCAAGGCCAAAGCCATTTAACACAGAACATTACAGCAGAGTACAGGCCCTTCAGCCCACAATGTTGTGCCGACATTTTATCCTGTTTTAAGATCTATCTAGCCCTTCCCTCCCACATAGCCCCCCATTTCTCTATCAGTCATGTGTCTATCTAAGAGTCTCTTAAATTTCCCTAATGTATCTGCCCCCACAATGTCTGCCGGCAGTGCGTTCCATGCACCCACCACTCTCTGTTTAAAAAACTTTCCCTTATATCTTCCTCCAATCACCTTAAAATTATGTCCCCTCATGCTAGCCATTGACGATCTGGGAAAAAGTCTCTGACTGTCCACTCAATCTGTGCCGCTTATCATCTTGTACACTTATCATCTTGTGCATTTAGTCACAACTTGACCTCCAAGGGTTATTTATGGGTTACAATTTTAGATAATAATAATTTAGAACTGTTTGAATCTGGTAATTATTTTTAAAATTAGAGAGAATTATTTTCATTTATTCTCCACTTTTGAATTTCCTCAATTCCACAGTTCCACACTAAGGAAAAACAGAAAATGCTGGAAGAACACAGCCAGTCAAGCAGCATCTGTGGAAAGAGGAACCAGCTAACATTCCAGGTCTAGGTTGCTTCTTGATTCACTGAGTTCTTCCAGCATTTTCAGTTTTTGTTTCGGATTCCAGCATCTGCAGTTGTACTTGTGTTCCTTACTGAGCACTTGTCAAAAGACCAATTCCATAGTCTGTCACTGGGAGAACATTCTGGAGCACCCAATGAAATGTTACCTTTTATCATTTCCATGGCAAATATTCAATCTATATTCCCAATGAGTGATATTTCTTATCAAAAATTGGGAGGGGGAATGGGGAAGGGGGACGGGTTGAACTGTACCAAATACAGTTTAAAAGTGCAATATTAGTAAATGCATCCACTGTAATGTAGTAGCAGCAGCCTTGTATGTACGATTACTGAGTAACAGTTCTAAAGTTTGCGTATAGTGGTGTCGATTTTGAGCTCCCCATCTGCTGCAAATCCCAGACAAGTACAAGGATTCTGGTCACCAGTCACCTCGCATAGAGACCTAGCAATGAATAAAAGAACGACTAAGGAAGTTTGAAAGGGGTGAGGATTTGGGGCAATGATAACCCCAGGTTTATGTAGAGCCAGGAGGAAACCCCTGCTGTTTCCAACCACACAAGTCCTGAAGAAGGATCCTGACCCGAAACGTTGACCACTTGCTTTTCTCCACAGATGCTGCCTGGCCTGCTGAGTTCCTCCAGCATCATCGTGATTTCCATACAAATACGTATATTTGCAGGCTTGAAATTTGATGGCTTTATTTTCCATTGTTTCACAATTGAAATTTGACACTAACCAGAATGAAATGTGATAACCACCATTTATGGGTTGTTTTGCATCACTCCTGAAATTCAACCAATTTAAAAATCACTTTTAAGGGTGATTCACTCTTGCATACCTGACACATCTTTTGTGTCAGACATCATCCAATAATATCAATCCCTTGCTCACCATGGGGTGTCAAACTCCAGCCAGCCACCAACTACACCTCCCCTGAGCTTCATTTGGACTCATGATTGCCATTCCCCTCTCACCCTGATTCCCTAGACTCAGCCTCGGACCAGACAACATCTGTTTCTTTGTTTGTCTTGAGCATTGGCTAAATTTGCAGTGACGGGCCAATACTTAAAGAGATGTTGGCACAATGACCCTATAGCTTATCTCTTGGAATGCACATGAATTTTATGGTCACTTTGTGTAAAGAAAGATTTCCTAATCTCCCATTTAATTATTTTTATTTGTATCTTTAACATTTTTTAAATAAAATGAAACCATTTTTCACTACTTAATATTCTCTACCAAAAGAAACATTAAGGAGACACTCTTTAGTGGAAAAGGATTCCTGGTTTTCAATGTTTATGAGGGGTTACAACAAATCCTGCATGTTAGCAGCAAACATGTAGGAAACTGTCTCACTGTACTCGTGAAGAATATCTGCTCTATTGAGGAAAGGGGCTAGTGGGGTGCAAATACCAATTGGTTCTTGAACCGACCAGCAAAATCCAAATTACTGCAGTTTAGCAACACTATGACCACTCTGCACTAAAATGGAATTTGTTTTATGATACCCATTTGGGTATTATGAATGTTTCATGTGCTTCCTTCCTTTGAATACACCAAGCAACTCTCTTAACTTTCACAGAAGTAAATTTTGCATACAAGGTTGATCT
>JAUZTB010000048.1:21844334-21858271 GCA_034780895.1 Rhynchobatus australiae | reverse complement strand
ATTAATCCTGTCCATCAGAATTTTTTTCCAGTAATTTCCCTACTACTGATGTTAAACTAACTGGACTTTCATTACCTGGCTTATCCCTGCAGCCCTTCTTTAATAAAGGTACTACATCTGCTGCCATCCAATTTTCTGGCACCTCCCCAGAGACTTAAACATCTATCTGGGCCCCAGCCTCACAGATGTCACCTAGCAGTGCATCAGGCGCTGAGGGCTTCTCCACCGGTATCCCTCCTTTTTAATCTTAAAGTGACCAAGAATTTCATCATTACAAATGAAATCTCCCACTGCAGTGTCCTTCTCCTCAGCGAATACTGATGAAAGTATTCATTTGAGACATTGCTCAAATGTTCCAGCTCCATGTATAGATTGCCCTTTGGTCTCACTCTTTTCCTGGTAACCATCATTACCTTTGATCACTCCTTTGAAACTTACTGAGTTGTGCTCATCCAGTGACACTTCATTCACTTGCCTGGCTTCGATGCTTGGATTAAGTCAAACACTGTCCATCCCAACAAAATGATCTTTGTACTGGCACATAAAAGCTCTCCTGGATGCATTTTTAAAATTTCCACTGCATTTAATCCTTTCACACTAAAGCAAACCAGTAATATTGGGGAAGATGAAATTCCCTACTACAATAACCTATCCAAATACATCAGCTCTAGCATATCCAAGAAATCAACAAAATTTTAAGTTTGGAATTTTCATCTTTCTTATTACATTAATTTCTACAGACCATAAGGGGAATTTCTGTACACCATTGATGATTAACACATGACAGAATTCCCCCATAGCTTACTTACAATTCGCCAATTTCTTTTGATGTAATTCTTGAAAGTTACACTTGAACACACTTTCATGACATTATCTTGAGACTTTTCAACAAGAGTTAGCAGCAGTAATGGGTAATTCTGGTTCCTTTCCACTGACTCAAGGAACTTTTCAGCTGAAAAGCAAGAGCTGTGGTTTAATTGTGTGCTTAGAAAAACAATTTCTCTCATATCTATTTGCTTAAAAAAAGGAGTTGCTTCAAAGAACATACAAAAAATGTCCTTTACTCTATCATCTACTTAAGGAAAAGACGCGATCCCCAGACTTTCTCACAGTAGTCCATGTATGACCCTATCTGGGTTTTGGACAGCTGCAGCTTAATTTCCATTCCACATGTCCAGTCTCCCAGAAACCAACTGGCATTCTTTAGTCTTTTTGACCATTTCCTGAATCTGTATGTGACATTTTAATCACTTTTAGATGTCAAAGCTATCAACCTTTCATTTGTAAAGTCTCTTTCATTCCTTGGCCCAAAGTGGATGTTCTCATTGATCCCGCAGAAATCTATCTGGCAAACTTGGCCTTATTTTCTTGGTCTTAACATTGCAACGACATTGCCTTTTTATCCTTTGCAATCCAAATAAATATCCTTGCAGGAGACCACAAATCACGTCCTGCCATTTTAAGTGCCACATTGTGAACACCAAATGCAGCAGAATGGATTGAAGTGCAAGTGAACCAGTGCTTCGCCTGAAAATATTTTGGGTACCTGGAAGAGATTGTTCTTTCACCTCTTCCCTTCCCACCATCCAGGGACCAAAAGTCTTTAAAGGTGAAGCAGCAATTCATTTGCACTTAATCACTTGCATTCAGTGGTCACAAATGGTTTCCTCAACATGGGAGAAACCAAATGCAGATTATATGATTGCATTGCAGAGGACCTGCATTCAGTCCACAGGGATGACGTTTGAGCTCTCTGCTGCCTGCCATCTTAATTCTCCATGCCAATCCTCCTCTGACCTACTTATGACCCCCTGCACTGTTACGAAAAGGCCCTAGTGAGGAACAAGTCATCTTGTCTGGGCACACTGCGGCCTTTGAGACCTAATATTAAATTCTCTAAAATTAATTGTTACTTTTTCTTTCAGCATCAGAACTGGCCATTTCTGATTTTGGTTCATTTTTCTCCATCTACCAACAAAGCCTGGTCTGCTGGGCATTTCTAATAGCCATGCCATTTTCAACACTTAACACACATAAAGCTCAACTCAATTCTAACCGCCAAATCACTACATAAATTCAACTGACTTTCAGAAAAAAAATGAGACAATGAGAAACAGGACAGTTAGTTTAACATGATGAGAACGCAGTCTGGGTTTAAATTCTCTCTTAAAAATTAGATCTGACAGTACAAAACTCCTGCAGTACAGCCCTGAAGTCTCAGTGTGTAGTTTGTGGTCAATCTTTGGAGTGAACTTCTGAGTTGGGAACAAGGGGATCAACATTGGGCAAAAGCTAACACTTTAAATAGTTGTTTAAACTCTCTGTACAAATAAACTGGGTAACACATTTGAACACAGCAATACTCTAAACATTAATCAATGTAAAGATAATATATTTTATGCAGATAGTGATTTTGAAATAATTGCAGTCAGTCTCTGAAGAACAATGCATAAATTAAGAATAGATACACAGACTTCAATTTGATATCAAAATAAACAATTACCTGGTCTCCTAACTGCAGGATCAGGGTCAAGAGTCTTCTTCAGAAATTCAGACAAGGATTGTAAATTGGCATCACTGAGATCCATGATCACAAATTCTAAACTGAAAATGTTCAAGACATGAAATTAATACCTGACACACAGGAATCCTATATTCCGATCTATTTTCCCAGCAGCAAGTTTGCTGAGCTTTCCAAGACCAAGCCTATAAGAAATTACACAGCAGGCTATTTCTATTAACAAAAAAATGCCAATTGCATTTCCAGTGAGGAAATTATTCAGTTTCCATGTCCTTTCATTCTAAATGAAAAGATCAGAATTTTTTCATGAAACTAAGTTTACAGCATCAACCAGCCTCTATCTCCTTGCCATCTCTTTACTCAGGCAATCTTAACCAATTCCACTGACCTGGTCTTCCACCATTGCTTTGCACCTCCCCTAATTCAAATACTTACCATCCTTTCTTGAAAAGCAATGGTGATACCAAGCTCAACTCAACCCAATGGTAAAGAATCCCAGTTTTCTCCATACCTCTCTGTTTATACTCAGTGATGATTTTATATTGATGACTACAAAACTGTCCTTTTAAACTCCAAATAAACAACTAATTTCAATACATTTTATTAGTTATAAACTTGCTTTTCTTCAAAATTGATTTAATATCCTTTGATCATCCGAAAATCTGTTTCGAATACACACTTGGCTGAAGAATTCCAAAGACTCATTTTTCCTCTCAGTCCTGAATAACATCCCCTTAATGTGAGATTTTGCCCCAAGTTCTAAATACCCCAGCAAGAGGAAACGTTCCCGCTGCAACTATTCCACATGAATTTTGTTTAAATGAGACTGTATCTCATTTTTCATCCTCCACACAACTCACTGCTATCATTAGCAAACTTAGAAATAATACATTTGGTGACTTCACCCAAATCACTGAATGTGAACAGTTGGAACCCCAACACCAATCCATGCATTACTTCCTCCCAATCCATATATTATTTTAGTCCCACTTACTGATTTCTGTCTGATAATCCAAAGTCAAAGTCGAGTTTATTGTCACATGCATAAGTACATGTATGGACAGGTGCAATGAAAACTTATTTGCAGCAGCAGCACCACAAGCACATAACATCGGATATGCAACATTCACAAGAAAAACATACACTACACATAAATTGTCCAAAATTATACAGGAAAACACACAATGCAAACAAAAGTCCATTGTCATGCAAAGTCGTCAAAGTGTTGCTAAATTGTTGGTAGTGTTTAGGGTTTTGCCAGTTGGTTCAAGAACCAAATGGTTGAAGGAAAGTAGCTGTTCTTGAACTTGGTGTGGGACTTCAGGCTTCTGTATCTCCTGCCTGATGGTAGTTGTAAGATGGAATGGTCCAGATGCTGGGGACCTTTGATGATGGATGTTGCTTTCTTGAGGCAGCGCCTCCTGTAGATACTACCGATGGTAGGGAGGGATGTGCCCATGACCAGTTGGGCTCAGTCCACAACTCTCTGCAGCTTCTTATGTTCCTGTGCATTTGAACTGCCATTCCAGACCACGATGCAACCAGTCAGGATACTTTCAACAGTACATCTGTAGATGTTTGTTAGTGTTTGGTGATATGCCAAACCTCTAAAAGTTACTGGCACGCCTTCCTTGTGATTGCATCTATGTGCTGGACCCACTACAGGTTAAAGCTGCTGACACTCTCCACTGCTGATCCACCAATATAGACTGGACCACAATCGCCCTCCTTCCCCTTCCTGAAGCCAACAATGAGCTCTTTAGTTTTACTGACATTGAGTGAGAGGTTGTTGTTGCAGCACCACTCAACCAGGTTTCGCTCCTGCACGCTGACTCATCACCACCTGTGATTCATCCAACAGCGGTGGTGTTGTGGACAAATCAATATATAACCCCAAATCACATTTGCTCAGATTTTATTTAATGACCTCGTGCAGTGCTTGATCAAAGATCTTCTGAAAATCCAAGTACATCATATTTATTCATTCATTTTGTCTACTCTGTTACCAACAACCTCAGAAAAAAACAAGTTGCTTTTCATAAATTCATCCTGACCCTGCCCAATACCATTATTATTTAAGTGTCCTGACACCTTTCTTGCGATTATGGATTCTAGCATTTCCTACTCTACCGGGGTCAGGCTGAACCATGTGAAGTTCCCACTTTTTTCTCGTTTCTTAAATTGTGGAGTTAGATTTTGTACTTCCTAATCTGTGAGAACCCTTCCAGAATTTATGGAATTTTGCATGACGACCACTGTACACACTACCACCACAGTCACCCGTCTTAAAACTTTGGAATGCAGATCATCAGGTCCTGGAATGTTGTCAGCTTTCCATCCCATTAATTTCTCCAAATGCCATTCTTTTACTAATGTCGCTTGGTTTCAGATCCTCATTCTCTCTATTCCCATTTTACTTCACTATTTCCAAAAATCTTTAATGCCCTTTTTCTGTGAAGACAAACAATTAACTTCTCTGCTATTTCTTTATTCACAATATAATTTCTTCTTTCTGGAGGCCATGTCTTATGACGATAGGTTGAGCGAGCTAGGGGTTTTCTCTTTGGAGAGAAGGAGAATGAGAGGTAACTTGATAGAGGTGTACAAGATGATGAGGCATGGATCGAGTGGACAGTCAGAGACTTTTTCCCCAGGGTGACAATGGCTAACATGAGGGAGCATAATTTTAAGGTAATTGGAGGAAGGACTAAGGTGGATGTCAGGGTAAGTTTTTGTTTCACAAAGAGTGTGGTGGTTGCATGGAATGCACTGCCGGCAGAGGTTGTGAGGGCAGATACATTAGGGACATTTAAGGAACTTTTGGATAGACACATGAATGATAAGAGAAGTGGAGAGCTACATGGGAGGGAAGGGTTAGATAGATGAAGGGTTAGATAGGGTTAGAGTAGGATAAAATGTTGGCACAACATTGTGGGCTGAAGGGCCTGTACTGTGCTGTAATGTTCCATGTTCAATTTTTAAGGGACCCACATTAACATTTGATAATCTTTTCCTCTTTACATAACTATAATCCTCAGTAAATTCCTTGCACAATCCACTTTCCCTCCATCAATTTCTTGGTTCTTTGAAGTTTTCCAGATCCTAAGGGTTACTGTTTTTTTGGGCAAGGCTGAGCCTTTTACTTGGACATAGTACCACTTTCAACTTCTCTCATCACCCCCAGTAGGACCACTACTCCTGCTTGGATGTTGTGCCTTAAAGGGGAAATTGTATACCAGGCATTCATTGTTATGCTCTTTTCTAGCTTTCCTTTCACTTTATTACACTTTGCTGAATTCCGAAATTCTTCCAATTCTGAGGCTAACTGCTCTTTTTAGCAACATCTTAAATCTTTTCTTTCTTAAAACACTGAAATGGGCAGATGAACAAATCAAATTTAAATCTGAGAAATGTGGTAATTAAAGCTGGAGGCACAGTTTTACAAGGTGCACAAAGATAAGAGAAACCTGGGGATATATCTGTGACAGTTCACTGAGAATGGCAAGGTACAGTGGGAATGAGTTACAAGTGCATCAAATCCCAAGATTTATGAATAGTAGCATGGAGTACGAGAGTAAGGAAGTCACAATGAACCTCATGGTTTGGACATTAGAGTTATGTCCAGTTCTGCGACCAAGCAAAGAAAAGGCATTTGAGAGTGTGCAAAAAAGATATATTAGGGTTATTCTCCCATGAAAAAAGGTTTTTGAGAGTATCTGATGGACGTGTTTAAAATCAAAAACACATTGGTAGGAGTATCAAGAACTCGCGAATATAGAATGGAGGTGAACAGCAAAGGAACAAATGACAAGTGACAACCTGTTTTATTCAAGCAGCAAGTGCTAAGGTTTGGAATGCAGTATCAAGTGTAACAGTGGAGGCATACTCAATTGTGGCATTCAAATGGAAGTTGGATAAGCACCCAAAGGAAAGAATTTGCAAGGCAACAGGCGAGGGCAGGGGATCTGAAACTACCTGAATTGCTCTGGCATAGTGCTATGAAGGACTTTACAGGCCTAATGGCCTTTGGTGCTGTAAAAATTTGAGATTCTTTTTATTATGGTTAGACCATATTTCCTACTTCCGTGCTTTCAAATACACTCAATTCTTTGATATTGTGCTGATGTTTAAAGTTTTAATGACAAAACTTCATATCAGTAAAACGCAGTTACTTACTCTGATTATGATTTCTGAAGAGTTTAAAACTACTTAATATGTTAGCACAATTACAAAAAAAAACTGTACTGTACCATAAATGCTCTTCGATACTCAGAGCTGGAATGAAAAGATCGTATCAAATATTGGAGTTGGGAAAGTCTGTACCATTAAAGTTGCAGCACCAAATTAACACTCTCAAAGTAGATCTAAGAACACAAGAAAATAACAGGTGTAAGCACTCGGCCCTTCACACCTGCCTTACCATTCAATTAAATCATGGCTGATCTACACTGCCTTCAATTCATCTTCAGTGCCAGTTCACATCATCCTCATTTCCTCAATCTTTCAAATATATTTATCTATCTGCAAATCATTGATTTCCACAAGTGCTAATATGGGAAGACAAACAAAATTGATTTTCAATATTCATTGCAACTGTAACATTGTATAAGTCTATTGTCTAATAGCATACATTTCAGTAAAGAAATATTTGGATTATATTCACAGGATCCAAAATAGAAGACCATGCCTATACAATCAGCTTACTTGCTAAAATTTTAAGAGACAATACAAGAATAAACAGAAATGATAGCAGATAAGAATGTTTCTGCAACGACAGCAAATGTATTTGGGATTGTTAAAAAGGCACACCAATGCAATGACAATGTGATGCTGAAGCTCAACTGTGGCAATACTACAAACAGGCTCTGCCCAAACAATGGGGAATGTCAGCACTGAGCATTGTCCAGATTCTATTGTATTAAACTCCAATGTATAATCTCAATGGTGAATTTCAGGTAATCAAGCACATTCTGATGACAAACATACTGAACGCAATACCAGAATTTGAAATGATGTTCATATTGTCACACAGTGCATGAAACATCCTTGCCTTCAGCTCGACCTCAGTGTCAATGATTGAATCAAGCTACACAACTTGAACTGGATAGTTGAAGATATTGAGGCTACCTTCTGACTCAATATCAAATTCTCCAACACCTTTTTTCCCTGACTATATCAGAACTGACCAATTCTGGCTGTTATCCACTTGTAACAAATTTCATGTCATATGTCAGTGATAATCTAATTCTAACGAGTACATTCCTGCTGTTAACAAATTTTCATACAGAAAAAGCATTATCTGCCACTGAATGCCACATTTACCCATACATTTCAGAGATGCTCCTTTTGTTCTAGCCATTCCTCCCCCACTTTCCCTGCAACTCTTTCTTTCTACATATTCTGTCTGACCCAATGACCATTTTCAGAATTTTATATTTTGGTTCACAAACGTCCTTCAGAGAACTAAAACCTTGCCTTTGTGTGACTTCAGTATGGATGACTCTGATTCAATCATAATTTACCTGAAATTGCAAAAGCATAGCCAAACCCAAAAATTCTCTGCGTGAAGTAGGCTTGGAGGCTGTAATGTTACTACTGGCTTCTTTCAGTTAAGATGTTTTTACATTGTTTTTTTTTGCCTCAATTTACAACAGAAATAAAAAAAAGTATGCCCACCTTTGCAAAAGAACTGCCTCTGTGGATACTAGAGGACAATTGTGTCTCACCAGAAATGACATTTTTGGCATTAAAAAATTGGCCACAGTATCACTGGTTATAATTGCACACAAATGGACCAGGAAAACATGACAAAAGACAAGCTTCTAAGAGACCTACAGGATAATGGCTTCTCTCACATGTATCAAATCCACTCTTCAACTTGAATGTCACAGACCTTAATATTTTTAACAGAAATTTAATGGCATAAAATGGGCAGAGAAACTGAGGGTTCCAAGGAAGACGCATGAAAACTAATTCTCCCTCCACATGCAGTTTGATCTTATGTTTTTCATAGTTTTTCATTTTATTATAAAATCTGAGTTTGATCACCACAGCCCATTTACAATGTATTTTATTATAAACTTGCAAGAGCATCCTATTTTTACATATTACAATGCCGAAGTAGGCACTGATACTAACCGCTGTATTCTGTAAAAGGGGAGTAACGAGGCTTCATTCGGAACAAGGCCCTGGACCTGAAGGCCACTCTAACATGCTAAATGAAGCTTATCTGATTGACAATGAGTTCAGCCAATTGCGAAGTCGACAGAGCTGACGGTGCCCCCATAGCCACCAATCAATGCTGCCGTGTGAAATAGGCAGGTTTGGTTGAGAGGAAGGCGCTCACGCCCAACTGACGCATAAGGTCCGGGCCGCCGATCTACCGAAGGCACAGGAACCGCACCCCCCCCCCCCACCCTCCCTTACCAGAACCACCTGAGCTATACAAAACCCAGCAGCTGCTGGGCCCGGAGCCCCAGCGGCCTGCTGAACAGGCCCCTGCGACAACCGTCCGGCATCAGCCCTGTTGGATTTAAACACCGCGAAATACAGCCAGGCTTCTGAAACACCGACAACCACAAATAGGTCGGTCCCATGAATTCATGGAAAACCACTGAAACAGCAAAAATTCAGACACAACAGGACGAGCCGACGTCCCCGCACCGGCCTGCTCTACCTTCTGAATCAATGCGCCTTCAGTTGCACAAGCTCGCCTCCCAGTTCAAACACAAGGAAAATGGCGCGCTGCCTCGCACACGCGTGCGCACTACGCCGGGTCGAACACTCGACATCACTCACGTATGCGCGCCGCACCGGCTCGGTCACTTGACATCACGCATGCACGCCACGCCGGGTCGGACACCACACTCACGCGTGCGCGCCGCAGAAGACAGCGGGCCCCCACATCACGCATGCGTGCTGGGCTGGACTGGGGATATGACCGCGCATGCTCACTGCATCGGGTCAGCCGCTTCACGCTGGGAGCCCCGCACCGGGTCACGTGTGTGAGTGGGCGGGTGCGCTGCTCTAATTCTGAGGGAGAACGTGAAGTGCTGCGGATACCCAGCGGCTCAGGTAACAGCGATGCAGATGTCAAGCCGCTGGACAGTCTTTCTCCACAGATGTTACCTGGTCTGCTAAATAAATCCAGAATATCGTCTTTATTTCAGATTTCTAGCATTTGTAGTGTTTTTTTTATTTCATTCCTTGTCAAGTTTGATAGTTGAGCCTGCAGGTGGCTTACTAAATGGGCAGCTTTTTCTCATTGTAGTATGGACAGGGCTTACTGGACCCGACCACACTGAAGATCTTGCAGCAAGTCAACCTTGGCAGATCCAGAAAAGGCAAGTCCGTGCTCGGTATTTGCTGGCAGATGATTCTGATACCAATCTCCAAGAGGCCTTGAATAATGGTTAGCCATCACCTTGCACAACTGCAGACTAGATTGTGAACTTATTCTAGTGCTGTTAAATTGATAGTTCAAGGATTTTGATCCTGTGATGCAGATGTGATGTGGATATATTTCTGAATCAAGATGGTGTATAACAGTACTCACAAATGGTGGTGCTCCAATATAATTGCTACCCTTGCACTCCCAGCAGATGGAGTTCACAGGTTTTAGTGGTATTGTCAAAGAAGGCTAAGCATATTACTGCAGTGAACAATGCAACAATAAAACCTTTGGAAGAGGCTAGCCATTAATTTTCATGAGTCCCAATACTCCTTCAAGAAAGTACACCCTCACAAGGCATCAGGTCCCGATGGTGCACCTGGCAGGGTACCGAAAATCTGTGTTGACCAAATGGCTGGAATGTTCAAGGACATCTTTAACCTCTCACTGCTGCAGTCAGAGGTTACCACTACTTCAAAAGGGCATCAACCATACCAGTGCCCAAGAAGAGCAGGGTGAGCTGCTTCAATGACTATCACCCAGTAGCACTCACATCTACTGTGATGAAGTGCTTTGAGAGGTTGATTATGGCTAGAATTAACTCTTACCTGAGCAAGGACCTGGACCCACTGCAATTTGCCTACCTCCACAACAGGTCTACAGCAGACACAATCTCACTGGCTCTCAACCCAAGACAACAGCATAACATGCAATCAAGCTGCTGTTTATCAATTACAGCTTGGCGATTAACACCATCATCCCCTCAGTCCTAATCAACAGCCTTCAAAACCTGGGCCTCTGTACCTCCCTTTGCAACTGGTTCCTAGACTTCCTTATTGGGAGACCACAGCCAGTGTAGATTGGTTGTAGCATCTCCTCCTTGCTGATAATCAACACCGGTGCACCTTAAAGATGCATGCTTAGCCCACTGCTCTGTTCTACTTTACTCTGTACTCATGATTGTGTAGCTCAACACAACTCAAATGCCATGTATAAATTCACCAAATGACACCTCTGTTGTTGGCAGAATCTCAGATGGCAATGAGGTGGTGTACAGGAGTGAGATCGGCTGGTTGAGTGGTGTTGCAGCAACAACCTCCCACTCAACACCAGCAAGACCAAGGAATTGATTATGGACTTCAGGAAGGGGAAGTTGGGAGAACACACACCAGTCCTCATTTGAAGGGTCAGCAGTGGAAAGGGTGAGCAGCTTCATGTTCCTGGGTGTCAACATCCCAGAGGATCGATCCTGGGCCTAACACATTTGATGCAATCATGAAGAAGGCACGCTAGCAGCTCTACTTCATTAGGAGTTTGAGGAGATTTGGTATGTCACTAAAGACTCTTGCAAATTTCTACAGCTGTACAGCGGAGAGCATTCTGACTGGTTGCATCACTGCCTGGTATGGAGGCTCCAATACATAGGATCAAAAGAGGCTGCAGAGGGTTACAGACTCAGCCAGCTCCTTCAGAGGCACAATCCTCCCCACCATCGAGGACATCTTCAAGAGGCAGTGCCTTAAGAAGGTGGCATTCATTAAGGACCCTCACCACCTAGGACATGCCCTCTTCAGGGTTACTACCATCAGATAGGAGGTGCAGGAACCTAAAGACCCACACTCAATATTTCTTTTTCAATCTTTTTATTAATTTTCACATTAATACATATAACATTGGTGATTATACACGTAATACAAAGAGATCAAGAGGACAGTCATGACATATATAATCTTAAAGAATAAAAAAATATATTCCAGGCCCCACAGTCTCTTAGTAAGCAAATAAATGACCAAAATCAAAAAGAGAAAAAGATTTATTGTATGGAAAAAAAAACATAAATTGAAAAAAATTATAAGTAATAAATCAAAGCAAACTTAAAAATTTCAAAAGAAAAAAAATGGACTGATATTTCTCGGTGAACAAAGAGCATTATTATGTCGTCAACTCCGCTCCTTGAAGTTCAAAGGTTATTGAAATAGGATCTATATCATATGAAAATATTGAATGAATGGACTCCAAACTTCCTTAAATAAAAGCGAAGAATCAACAGTGCCACTCCTAATTTTTCCTAAGTTTAAACATGATACAGTTTGAGAAAACCATTGAAAAGTAGTAGGAGGTATTGGATCCTTCCATTTAAAACAAAATGGATCGCTTAGCCATTAATGTAACAAAGGCAATCATATGACAAACAGCAGCAGATAAGTGGCCAGATTCCATCGTTGGTAGCCCAAAAATTGCAGTGGTTGGGTGAGGTTGTCAATCAATATTCAATACTGTTGAAATAATGTTAAAAATGTCTTTCCAATATTTTTCCAAAAGAGGACAGGACCAAAATGTGTCAACGAAGCCACCTGCAAATTACATCTGTCACATATAGAATTTATATGGTGATAAAAATGGGCCAACTTGTCCTTCAGCATATGGGTCGTATGAACCACTTTAAATTGTATCAAAGAGTGGCTGGCACACATTGAAGGTGTATAAATTAATTGAAGAATTTTCTTCCACGTCTCTGTGGCTAAAAGTATCTGGCGTTCTCTTTCCCATTCATTCTTAAATTTCATCAAGTGTCTCTGGATGTATTTTCATAATTAGATCATAAATTATTGCTATCAAGCCCTTCTGAGAGGGATTAAAACCTATTTTTTTTCCATAAATTCAATTTTATTTGGAGTTGGAAAAGAAGGCATAGTAACTTTAAAAGAAATTTCTAATCTGTGAGTATCAAAAAAAGTGTGATCTAGGCAAATTGTATTTATTAGACAACTGTTCTAATAAATACATCAATAAATCATGAAAACATTATTCCCTTTGTTTTCTAGAGGGAAAAAGCTGAGTCAATTCTGGATGGTTGAAAGAAAAAAATTAGATTGAATGGGGCTTGATAAGTTAAATTCATTCAATCCAAAAAATTTACAGAATTGAAGCCATATTCGTATTGTATGTTTAACTATTGGGTTAGTCAAATGTTTACTCCATTTAGTAAGTGCAAAAGGGAGTGAGGTTCCTATAATAGAAACCAATGAAAATCATTGCACTGATTCATACTCAAGGTATACCCATGTGGGACATGGAATTACATCTAAATCTTGTGCTCAAAAATTTAAATATCTGATATTAATTGCCTATTAATATAATCTGGCAAGACGTGCTGTCATCCTTTTTTAAATTTTTGTAAATATTTCTTACTTAACCTTGGGTTTTTATTCTGCCGTATACATGAAAGAATTGTAGAGTCAATAGTGTCAAAAAAAGATTTTGGGATGAAAGTTGGAATCACCTGAAATAGATACAGAAATTTTGGTAAAATATTCATCCATGGATGGCACAACATGGTGGGCCGAGGGGCCTGTATTGTTCTATGTTTAACCACATTAATTCGGACTATCAATGACAGAGATAGTGGGGACCATTTTGTAAATAATTGTTTAACGTGATCAGTTAAAGGTAATAAGTTAACTTTAAACAGGTCCTTATGGTTCTTGGCAATTTTAACACCCAAATACATAAAATGGTTTGTTACTAATCTAAATGGTAATTGCCTATAAATTGAGGTTTGCATATTTAATGGGAAGAGTTCACTCTTATTAGGATTTAATTTATAACCAGAAAAAACACTAAACTGAGCAAGCAGTGATAATACTGCAGGGATGGATTTCTCCAGGTGAGAAATACAAAGTAACAAGGCACTTAACACATAGACGTACCTTATGAATTCTCTGTCCAACAGTGATGCCAAATATGTTAGAAGAATCCTGAAGAGCAATTGCCAAAGGTTCCAAAACAATATCAAATAATAGAGGACTTAAAGGGCAACCCTGTCTAGTGCCTCAAAAGCCTGAACGGGGGGATCTCTGATTATAAGTATTGAAGCCATAGGTGTATGATAAATCAATTTGATCACAGATATAAAATTGGGACTAAAATTTAATTTCTCAAGTGTATTAAATAAATATTCCCATTTGACTACATCACACACCTTTTCAGCAACAATGAGATAACACATTCTGGAATTTTGGATGA
>JAUZTB010000048.1:21706693-21722234 GCA_034780895.1 Rhynchobatus australiae | reverse complement strand
AAAAATACTCCATCTACCTATCTACGCCCCTCCTAACTTTGTAAACCTTCAACATCCTATGTTCCAGTGAGAATAAACAGCCTATTCAATCTCTCCTTACAATGACAACCCTCCATTCCAGGCAACAACCTGGTGAATCTCTTCTGCGCTCTCTCCACAGCTACCATATGTGTCCTGTGGTGAGCTCCTTTCATTGATTTGATAGTTGGGTTGGTTTCAAAGCCAATTTGCATCAGAGCCAAATATATCCTTGTCCTAAATGAATGCAGTTCGAGGTTAAATAGGCATTGAAAAAAATAAAGCTACTTATTTTCACTGTCTTCTGAAATTTCTTCTCAGTTGAGTTTTGACCAGATCTTGGGCAAGGCGAGTCTACCAAATACATGTGTAAAGATTGCCCTCTAGAGTAAAGGGGGACAAATCTAAAGAATATTAGTTAATTCCTGTTCTTATTTTCTCCCTCTAAATCATAGTCGTCCCGGTTAAGACACGCAAAATCTCTTCATTTTATCTTAATGCATGCCTTCACGTTGATAAAAATTACCGTTCTGTAGTCGAGAAGAATAGCGGAATTCCAGACAACGCGAAGGCCAAAAGTAAGGGACCATCTCTCACATTACAATTTTAAAACATAGAGGTATTTAAAGCTATTTCCCTTTTTCTGGAATTCAAGTTATTCTTCAAAATAAATTTTCAAACAGCAAAATGTTGTCTTATAACATAATTACTGTAAAACGAATTTACTCATTTAAGCCAACTAATTCTATGCTTTGCATTGGCTGGCAACTTTGCACTTTGAACACGTTTAGCACTTTAAAACAAAAATTCGGCCTTTTTTATGTTCAGGTCTCTTGCTTTGAATCTTTGTAGCAATGAATAAAATTGTTGCTGGAAAAAGTAATAATTTTAAAAGTGGATGGGTTTGGTTTTAACTGTTGCTTTTTGGCACCCAGTGGGCAGAGCCGCCGGAGTTTTAAGTGAGAATTTGGAGACGGTCCCTTCACTCAGTTTTCTGAGCATGTGCCTGTTGTTTCATTGGCAAAAAACGGAATCCTGGTGGACGGTAGCATTTGCTGCAGATTTTGGCAATTTGTAGCCCGTCAGTTCCATTCTCTCTCTCTCAGCTAGTGTTATGGTGCTTGGTTTATTTTGGCTTTATTCTGCAAGCTTAAAGTAAGTGCGGCAGAAGTTTGAGAACAAATGTGCAATAAGTCATCCGTTTCACGTTGTGAAGAGCCTTCTAACGGAGTTGGGACTTCTCCAAGGAGCAGTAAAGACGAACCCTCCAGTCTCTCGTATTATCGAACAGAACGGAATAGGGAAGCCAGCTTAATCAGCCAAGTGTTTTGCAAACGGTGAAATTCGAATAACAAAATGCGAGTGAATCTGAACCAAATTGATTCTCAAGTCTTTTAAAGAAGCCGCCAGTTGTGAAGCGAGAGAAATTTACCTTCACGTTTATTTTTTTTTTGCCTTTGAACTGTCTTGTTTACTTCTAATAGCACAGGAACATGGACGAAGAAAGTCACCAAGAAAATGGAGTGGAGAGTGGAAAGGACACCGATCGGCAGCTTCGCTTACGTGTGTGTGTGATGAATGAGATTTTAAAAACGGAGAGAGACTACGTGGGGTCCTTGAAATTTCTGAAGTCTGTGAGTGTTTTTTTGTCCTCTTAGAGTCTCTCTGTAGTTTGTTTTGTCTTTCTGGGGTGTGAAATCATTCTCTCAAGGCGATGTGTTAGCCCAGTGAGTGCATCGACACAATGTTTGATTTCAGGTGGAAGGGCTTTGTGATTCTTTTTCGATTACTAACCCATTAACTCCGAAAATACTGTACTCGTTGTCATTTGAAACTGTGTGTCGAGTCAGATTTCCTTTCTGGGGCCGAGGTGCACGTTACTGGATCTAACGTTGACTGTAAGCTACTCCGTTTAAAGGGCTTCGAAATTGCATTTTGTGGAAGTTCTTGCTGTTTGGCTAATCTTAGATCAGTGGCGATGCACCAGTTTGGCGAGTGAACTCGCACAGTATGAGGAATCGCTGTATCGCATTTATGGAGACTGAAATGAGTGTGAAGTGAATGCTCATCTTTGTGGGGTTTCTCAATAAAAAAAGTCCAGGAAAATGGGTAAACCCCTCTTTAATTAAGTCTTTAAGAAATTATTCAACGTGAATAATGCAAGCATGCTTCCAGTTTGTTTTAAAACAGTTTTAACCGCCCAGTTGAGGTTTTTCTTTCTACTCGGATCATGATTCTGAAATAGTTTCGAGGCATGTTATTTTGATACAATAATTAAGTTTGCTGCTTCGGTGGTTTCCTGTTGAGGCAGAAGGTTCGTATGCTGCACATAAGCCTTCTTGGGCTGAAAGGTGTGCCATATGGTTTGTGTAAAGTCAAATCCGCGTTCTCCAGACACAATGAGAGTAAGAGGAAAGGCTCTGTAAATCAGTTAGCCCTTCCCGATTGAACATCTGAGCATTTGGCGGAAGCCCCTCGGGCAGTCTCAAGGGACCCGAATCAACCTGCCATTATTTATAACATCTCTGAGCAAACCGGCAAGATCGTGAAAGTCAGATCGAAAATACTGATTATGTATTTTGGTAGAACCAGGTTAGGGTTTCGGTGACATTCTGATTATTGTTGTGGAAATCATCCAGTCAAAGATTTTCTCCCTATTTATTGCAACTCATCCACCACACCAGGGAACATTTCATACCATGGCTCAGCTAAAATTTCCACTGAATGATGTGGAGTTTTTCTTGAAGACAAGAGAATGGTATTTGGCATTTGTTAATCCTGATTTCAATAATTGCTTAAACTGATGAATGGGGTTTGCGCCACTACATTGCTAAACTACAGATATTAACTGACTGATTTCATACCGACCCATTGCTTCAGTGCCGAGATGCTCACTGACTCTATTCTTGGAAGAGGGATGACGTTGGGTTGTCCATTTGCTCTCTGTTTTTCGTGACTTCATTAATGTCCGTAAGGATAGTCTTGTAAATGCCAACTCCTTTGCACGTGTTTGTGGGATCATCCGGAGTTCGAATATACTCCCAAATGTTTTGGTTTGGTATGGTCTGGTTCTCAGTTTGGCGAGGTGTGTTAAGGTTTTTTTGCTATTCGAGAAGGCTTCAAGAGCATTGGGAGGGAGAGGAGGAGTGGGGAGGCACCTGAACCAGTTGCTGAGTGACGAAGTGTATTTTCTAGTCCATCGACAGCAAAGTGCTAACACAGATTGAGATTTTTGATAAGATGTAGTCAAATGGTTGTTCTTGCTGTTTTTGAAGTTGGAAACTTCACTTGATTGCATATCTTCCACGTGGCAAATGTGCAGAGTCCAAGCTATGAGAGGAGTTACCAACTGACATTGTTGAGGGGGCTTTCTGGCGTGATGAGCTGATCACTTGGCATCTTTCAGGATGCATTAGCTTCAAGGCTGACATGTGACTTTGGCAAAGTTTGTTGTACAAGAACTCTTCTCACACAGTTCGACATTAGTAACTTGACACATAACCTTTATATGTTGATATCTCGAATATCAAAGTAATTGCATGTCTCAATCACCTAACCTGGGTTATTATTTGCACCAAACTAGAGAGATGTCTGTCAAATAATGAAAGCAAACCAGTTAATTCTGGGAATATGGAGCAGGTCAGGAAGCATCTGTCTGACCCAATGAGTACTTCCAGCACTTGCTGTTATATTTCTGATTTCCAGCATTTGTGGGATTTTGTCTAACATGCAGCTAATGGGAAAATTGTGAGTAGTGGTACAGTAACTGCTCAATGATGTTCAAGGCTGAGTACAAAAGTATTTGCTTGATTTACAGAGTTTGATGTATGTGAAGATTGGACTGTGGAAGTAAACCACTTCATATGGTATGACTGTCTGTATACTTGTGGTTTGATGCATGTCTGACAGTTCCTTGGAATTTGCTACCTTTCAAATAGTGTTTCATCTCATGCACAGGACTTCTCTATTGATGAACCAGTGGCTTTTGTGGTGGTAATGATGGGAAAGATCTAAGTCCAAGCAATGATGTTGTGGAGTCTCCTTGCGATTATTTTGCTTTTTGTTTATATAGTACACTAAAATCTGAGTGTAGATGGCAGAAGATGATGTGCAGTGTGAAGATGTAAAGTCAAAGTTGAGTTTATTGTCATATGCAAAAGTACATGTATGCACAGGTGTAATGAGTAACTTGCAGCAGCATCACAGGCACATAGCATCATATAAGGAGTATTCAGAAGAAAAACATAAATTATACAGAATTCTTACAAGAAAAAACATAATTAGAACAAAACCAAAGTCCATTTTAGTGCAAAGTGATCAAAGTGGTCATAGTGTTGCTAAACTGGAGGTAGTGATTAGGGTTTTGCCAGTTGGTTCAAGAACTGAATGGTTGAAGAGAAGTAGCTGTTCTTGAACTTGATGGTGTGGGACTTCAGGCTTCTGTACCTACTGCCTGATGGTAGCTATGAGAAGATGGCATGGCCCAGATGAAGGGGATCTTTGGCTGTTGTCTTTTTGATGCAGTGCCTCCTGTTGATCTCTTTAATGGTAGGGAAAGATGTGCCCAAGATGTATTGGGCAGAGTCCACTACTCTCTGCAGCTTCTTGTATTCCTGCTCATTCAAATTCACTCCCTTTTCCACTGCGTTTATTGTTTTAGTTATCGTGTGTGTTTTTGCTTATGTTTTTGTTCAGTCAGCACCTTCAAAAGTGGACAAATTTTGAACTCTAGAGCACATCTGATGAATACTCAAAGTACTCAGATCTGACCCAACTTTGGTGATCAAAAAGGTTGATGTTAATCTGTTCTACTTTTGTGATTATTTTTAAACTTGGCGTGAGGGGTAGATCTATCATGGGCAGTTAAAATGCTTCACACTCAACCTCAAATAAGTTTGTGAATTAAGTGTTTAAAACAGGCCAAAGTCTACCTGGTTTGCAGCTTGCTTTGAGTTAATTAAGCAGCGTTAGGTCACAGAGGAAGGATCTGAGCTTGGAAAATTTCAAAGTTAAATTGGTTTGGGTGTAGCTGAGAAAGAGCAAGGGGCAGAAAATAGTGGTGGGTATTGTCAACAGGTTCTTGAACAGTAGCATTAGGCTTGGTATGAATTGGGAAAGCAGAGACATCTGTACCAAGGATAGTATGATAATCATGGGGAACTTGAATCTACACCAGTTTGGCAGTAATAACATGGAGGACTAGTTTTGGACAAAGTAAGATTTTTGTTTTAATCAGTATGTTGTTGATGCATTGAGGTTCAGGCTATTTTAAAGGAGTACTGTGCAATGTTAACAGGTTAATTTATAATTTTGTAGTTAAGGAGCCTTTAGGGAAGACTGATGACAACATGCTAGAATTTGAAATCAAGATTGAAAGTAACGGACTTGAATCTGAAACCAGGATCTTAAATGTAAACAAAACTACTAAAGTATGAGGTATTGGTTGCCAATGACAGATTAGAATAGGTATTAAAAGGCTATAACAAAGAAATGGTTAACATGTGAAGAATTAATATATTGTGCACAAGGTGCAAAAGTTCAACAGGAAAAATCATTGTTATGTGGCTTACAAGGTTAGATATAGTTGACCAAAGGAAAAAGCTTACAATGCTGTTATAAAGAGAAGTACGCCTGCAGATTAGAAAGATTTCAGGATTCGTCAAAGGAATACTGAAGCATTTATAAGAGAAGTAGAATTGGAGAGTGGTCTGGTGAGAAACAAAAACGGTCTGTAGAAGTTGTTATTAGTACTTACAATGGAAAATATTAAGGAATGTTAATGTGGATTGGTTCCTGATTGATGCAGCAGAAATTGTTTTTGTAATAAGATGGGGAAAAAATAGAGTAATTAAACAAATATTGTCGGCCTTCATGGAAGAAGACACTGAAAACCACCTGGGAAACGTTGCAGTGCAATGGGTCTGAAATAAACAAGGAGTTGAAAAAAATTACCATTAATTCAACAAGAATTATGTGGGGAATGTAACTGAAAGTCAATAGATCACCAGTGCTCGTTGACTTGCATACAATGATTTTGAAAGATGGACATTGTGGATGCACTGATTGCTATCTTCCAATATTCAACATGATCTTTGATGGTTCTCTTGAGAAGGGAGCAAACATACCTGCACTGTTTTATGCAGGATGGAGGGAATATTGGGAATTATTTTCATTGGAAGTCATAATTCACAGATTGTGAATTTTTTTTGAAGTTGTAACTGTCTGAATACGTAAGAGGGGGGTACAGTTGATGCCATTTATTTGGATTTTCCCAAGGCCTTGAGTAAAGTGGAGCTTGATGTTATTAAACAAACTTAGAACTCATGGGATTAGGAGTATATATTGTAATGGGTTGAGGGTTGGATAGCAGACAGAGGAACAAATAGATCACAAAAAATTATGACTTGCAGTGTACAAGGGGAAATGGTGCTTTTTTTTTTGGCTGGTAAGAGCTTGTAAAGTGTCCAGTGGGACCTGAGTGTCCTTTTGCCTAATTACATGCAAGGATAATAAGTAGTTAGGAAGGCCAGTGGTTTGTTAGCTTTTATTGCAGGAGGATCTGAATACCAAAGTCAGGACTGTTTGCTCCAATTATATAGAGACTTGGTGGACCAATTTGGTTTTCCTTCCAAAGGTAGGAAATGCATGTTGTCATGCAACTGAAGTGCAAGTTCATCAGATTGCTTGTGGGAATGTGGGACTCCTGATGAGGATAAACTGGCAGATTGGGACTATACGAGGTGGAAGATTGAGACACATCTCATTGAGGTGTTTAAAATTCTCATAGGGCTTGACGGGGTAGCTGTTGACTTGGTGTTTCCCTTTGACTGGTGTATTTAGAACCATAGGTCTTAGTCTTAAAACAAGGGGCTCGCCATTAAGGTCAGAAATGAGCTTTTTCTTTATCTGGGAGTTATGAATCATTGGAATTGTCTAGCTGTGAGGACTGAGGTTGAAAGATTTGTTGGAATTGAAGGATATGGGGTCAGACAAAAGGTGCTGAGGTAAAAGGTCAGCGAAGATCATCCTGAACTGCAGAGTAAGCCTTGGGGTTTTACTCAAGCTTTGATTTTCTTTGTTCCCAGTTTCAGGTGGTTTATCTCCCAGGACCTTTCTGTTTGTGCCAAGATCCCCGAGATGAGGCTATTTAATAAGTTAGTCCAAGCACTGGAATTAGTGTGAGGGAAAGAGAAGTAGATCGTGTTCCATATTGACAAATGGGTGTTTAACTCTGAAATTTTCAGGGACTTGGTTTGGAGGGTTTTAAATGGTGTGTGTCTGAATCCTAGCTTGGGCTGAAAGTGTACAGCTTCACATCCTGGTCTCCATTCTTAATTTTATGTTTTCAGTCTAGTGTTTTGCAATCTGTTGGAGCTGAGACTCTCATGACTGATTGAATGTAAAATTAGAAAGTGTGGTTTATTTGACTTGTATAAATGAAGTCATTGATAGGGCAGTGGTATGCTTCCAGTGTGCATTTTGTGTAAAGGCTGGAGGGGTAAGTTTACTCCTGCTAAATTTGTTAAAATGGAGTCCAGAGAAGACTTAAATTTAGAATAGGTGCTGTATTGAAGGCAAATGTGGTTTTTAAATTTGGCATGTTGGATTTTGCCCAAGTGCAATTAAAGTGAGTTTATCAACACAGGTGGTGTGCCTAGAATGAAAAGTGTAACTGGGTTTTTGTGCAATCGTATTAGAAAACCAAATAACATAGTTTCTCAGAAAGTACAACAGAAGCTTTTGACTTAGTGAAATGAGTACATTTATAGTGTCATGAAATGACAGGCTGGTTCAAGAAAACCTGTGGGTTGTGTGCTTTTGGAATTCTCTTGGGATTAAATCAGCAAAATGACATACTGTTTGAGCTTAATTGGTGACTTTTCATTGACCAATGTATATCTTCAAATCTGGGCTAGATATGTTGATTGTGTTTCTTAATGTCCAACCACCAGCTTTTTTTTTGCCCCCAACAATTAATTGGAAGATTTGTCAAACTTTTGATACTTTTGGAATGTCTTCTGCATTTTATTTATTTCTGAAGGTGAGATGGTGGTAATTTTTTTTAAGAAAAACATAATTTCAGCATCAGAAGAGATCTTAGTGGCTTTTGCGAATTTGAGCTGTGACATACTTGTCACCTTGATATTTAACCATAGTCATTCCAAGGATGTATTCATTAGCTCTTTAAATCTGTTGCTTAGGCTTTTATATCAAAAAAACACAACAGATGTCCTCCTTTTCACTTCATCTGATTGATCAAAAAAAATCTTCTGCTCTAAATCAACCATTCCTCAGATTTCACCATCATCCTGTCTTTTCTGCTGAAGTGTTGACTAGCACAGTTTTTATCCTTTGTTTCCTTGGTCTTAAATGTCAATTGATTTTTTTTTGAAAGCTTGACCATATATTATTTAGCAACTGCTTAAATAAGAACATGGCCATGGGCCAATATACCTCTGCCTCTGTGTGAGTGATTACAAACTCCGTCAAATGTATCAGAAATTAGTTTTTTCAGGGTTCATTAACTCTGATAGAAATGCCACAATTCAAACAGTTGGAAAGTTTGCTGCAGGATTTCCAAATGTTGTCAATATTAATATTGAAGGATGTGGTTTGGTATGTAAATGCACTTTGTAGTTCTGAATTTCAGTCAAAAGAAATTCTCACTCTTCCCAAATAGCACTGTTAACTCATTACTCAGTAGATTTCACTAATGCACATCATCAGCACTCTAGGATTGAGATGACAGAAGGTCGATATGAAATCTTTTTCCAAAATATTATTTGACCCTGAGGAAAAACTGATACAGCTGTGTTAAGTTGTCTTGTGCCTTGTGTTTAAAATAGGTACGCATTGTGATATCTCAGTCCTTGTATGAAGGTTGGCCATTGTGGTGAGGCCTTGGATGGGTATAGTTGTTTGGGAAGCATGCATCATTCATTACCACCAATATTAAAGCTAGACAATTGGAGGGAAAATTTAGCGTAGTGGCAAAGATGGTGATGCTTTTTAAATAGTTTGTTTTCTTTCTGACTTTCTTCTTTGACTTAATGTTTTAGTATGATTTCTGCAGTTTATTTTGTTTTGTTTGGTGTTGGCAGACTCAGACCTGTAGAGTTCTACAAGCAGAGTTTCAGGTGACTTTGAGTAATAATCAAAAGCAGTTTTGAGCATGCACTTTTTATAAATATCTTTTACTATCATCTACGATTGCTACTTTTTCAGTAGCAAAATAAGCAATATTCATTGCACTTAACTATTATACTTATCCAAAGTTTTAAAAATGCATTTAATTGGCAGTTTGCCTGGATGATCAAACTGTAATTTTTTTTTGCAATCTGGCATTGCTTGTTCATTATGAAAATGAATCATTTTTGTGTGTATGCACAGGAGGTGAATGGTTCATTTGAGAGAATTTAATTGATGGGGCTAATGTATCAATTTCTCCAGAAAAATAGTTTAAATCAATTGAAGATTTGTCTAACGATTATGCAACAGCACAGATAGGTATTTGATCGTTGCCATAAACTTGGTGGGTAGAAGGGCCTGTTTTTATGCGGTATGACTGACTCTACTATTCACAGATTTTAAACTTGACAAATTCGTGCAGTTGTCCATCTGTTTATTCTTACAAGGTGCATGCATTTGAGGAATTCCCTGGATGAATGTACTCAATTATTTTTTTTGTGGAGGATATTCCTATGTGCTCCTGACTTCTGGATTGCTGATGGTGGAAAATTTTTGGGGAGACAGAAGCTGAGAAGCTTGATGAGTAACCATCCCCTGGTCTGCTTCTGTGGCCAAGTATTTATTTAGCCAGATTAATTGAATATCTGCTCACTATCAATTATTACACGATAATATGGTTGGGGGCTATGTGATGTTAATGCCCTCAAATACTGAGTGTAAATGATCAGATTCCATAATTTTGAGGTGATTCTTACCTGGTACTTGTGTGGTGGGAATACTTTGTTTCCACTTATCAGCTGATATTGTTTAGGTCCTGCTCCATATACTTCACAGGCATGCACTGATTCATTTTCTGAGTTGAAAATGGAATCGAACACGAGGCATGCACCCTCTTCTAACCTGATCTGGTGATAGAAGGAAGACTTACTGATGAAAACCCCTGAAGATTTCTGTGCTCATGTCATTGCTCTGAGGAACTTCTGAGATGATTACCCTCCAACAACCACAGCCACTTTCCTTTGTAAGGCACGATTCCAACCATTGGGTTCTTTCCCTTGGACTTAAGTTTTATCACTGCTTCTTGTTGCCACATTCGAACTACCCTTGACAGCAAGGTAGCATTTGACACTTTTACTTCAAGTCTGGAATTCGGATCTTGTTAGGGAAGCATGCATTCTGGCATGACCCAGCTGAGCAATGGTGGAAAGGTTATTAAGTTAGTGTCACTTGATAGCATTGTTGATGATATTTTCCATACTTTGAGAATTGAGGGATTAGTTAGTAATTTACTGGATTGGTTTACCCTTTTTTTGTTGAGAGGTAATTTTCTACATTGTTTGGTGGATGACAGTCATATAACAACAATGGAATAACTTGGCTAGAATTGTGCCTAATTCTGCAGAATAAGTTAGTTGTATAGCTGGAGTGCCGTCAAATCTCATAACTGTATCAAGTGCTCTCACCCATTTCTTGTTGTTATAGTGTGAATCAAATTAGCTGAAGATTGGCTTCTTGTAATGTTGGGGATGTGAGGATGGAACCAAGATTGATCATTGACTCGACAATCCCTGCTGAGCATAACAGCAGAAGTTTCAATCTTGTGCTTGGTGCTCAAGTGCCGAACTCTACTATGGAGGTCAGGTTTATATATTTAGTTGTTCACCACCATTCATGACGAGATGTCACAGGACTGGAGAGTTCTGATCTGATCAATTGGTTGTGTGAGTTCCATATTTTTTTTCAAATGTAGGACTTTTTTCCTTTTTGGCTGCTACAAAACACCAAGCCGAGTTTTGTCTTTCAGAGCTTGATGTTGTGCACTGTGGACCTTTCTTGCTCAACAGGTCAGTATTCATACAAAATAGCCCAGCATTCGTGTGTAAAGACTGTAGAGTGCTGACTTTGAACAGCAGTTCTGATCAGAGCCACTGTTGTTCAGCTGTTTTAAATGGTTGTAATCATGGGCTGTGGCAGGGTCTCTGTCAATCAGAAGTCTGGGGTTATTGACAGATTGTGGATGTTGAATCCGTCAGTTTGTTCTGTTACTCCACTCCATGTGGAACTCAGTGGCAGAACCCAGCATTGAAGGGATTTGTTCTATCATGAAGGAAGGATCTTAGCCCCTGTTGATTTCACGGGAGATTGTAGTTCTATGGATTTGGAAACGAAGGGCAAGTTACTTTGCTTTATTTTAATGGTTTCATTTGGTTTTAGCTATTTCTGTTTTTAACTAAACTGTTAAATTTTGAAATTGTTTTAGGAACAATTGATACCTTTTTGGTAACTTTTCTTTCTTTGTTGTGACATGGTTGTTATTAATTTGTGGTCCATCTCTAATTGTCCTTGGGGAAATTGGTCGTGAGCTGGCACCTTGAACGTTTGCATTTATTCTGGTGATGGGCTTCCCACAATGTCATTGAGAGGGGAATTCGGGAATTTTTCCAGTGACGTTGATCGAATAGGAAAACATCCTGCCGTTGGTTCTTTATTTCTGGTGGTAGATTCTGTTGATTTTTGTTAATGGCTTTTGGATCAGCCAACATGTGTTTTAAAACAAATAATTCCCCAGCTAGCAGAGGTTCAATACACTGGCAACCCCTACCATGGGACAATTTATAGTTGGCACACTCAGACTTGGTTGTCCGAGGTCCACCTGCCATTTGGATCACATAGCTGGACTCAAGCATGCAACCCAGGTAAGTAGTTGGGCTAGGCATCAGTCCCAGTCTGTCACAATCCAGTCTTTGGGTGCAGAAGCTTTACCGTTGTTAACTCATTACAGTGTTGATATTCAATGATAAAAGTTGCTTCAGTCCAAGTTTACCTGTTTATTTGCAACTGTTTAATTTGATGGAAAGACGCAAATCTACTGGAAAAATCATCAGAACTGTTGCCTTGAATTGTAATTTTATTGAGAAGAATTTGGAGAGGAAACTTCTGAATGAACCTAATACAAATTGATTTGTAACAGGAGAACTATTTCAAGCATGTACCCCACATTGGCACATGTATTGAAGGAATTTGACAATCCAATTAAGTTGGTTATTCTCAAAGCTTCAATAATGAAGAAAGACATATGAGTTAACAATTAACATGATTTGATATTTCCCCTTGTTTAACCACTCTTCTGCAAAAATATCATTGTTATCAAAAGGTTCTTTTAACTTGGTTAAGTGAGTTTACAATTACCATGGAAAATCCTCTAATATATTGTAAAGCAAGTGTCAAAGAAGTGTAAGTACCGGCAACCCTCATGTTATGGCAGTAATGGAAATTCACCCTTGATGAATTCACAAATCACTACCGAAAAGTCTGGGATACGGAATGAAAATTTGCTCTTTGGAAAGTTATGCGGGGGGAATACGATTATTCTTTTTCAGCTCTTTTCTTGACACATGTACAGATGGTGCAGCTTTATGCTACGGAAAATCACAATGTGGACTGTTTTGAACAACACAGACCCCCACCCCCACCATAATGTGGAATCACCTTGGTGGGATTTGAAGTGTAGAGGAGCAGGGGATCATGCAGTGCATGTCCATTAATTGTTGAAGATGGTAAAGCAAGGGACAATAAGGCATACTGGATACTTCTGCTCAATGGCTGAGGCATTAAGCACTAGTGCACTTTGTGAAATACCAGTTAAGCCACAGTTGGAATAATGTGTACAGGTATGGTCACCACAATGTAGGAGAGATGTTATTGCCTGGAGAGAATACAAAAGAAAATTTTGAAGTGTCTTGCTGGGGCTGGTGATTATTGTTGAGGAGAGACTGACTAGGCTTGGATTATGTTCTGTGTCGTTTAGGAGACTGTGCAGGGAAGAGTAGATTTTTTTTCAGTTGGGGGAAACAAGCCAATATGTGCTGGGATCTTGTGCTGGTCCACAATTGCAGAAAAGTTAGGAAGGCCAATTTAATACGTTGACCAATAGAGCAAGGAGACTGGAGGACAAATGTAAAGATGTCACCAAACAATCACACAGGGCTTTGGTCAGACATTATCTGGAACATCTTAGAGCATTTAGATTTTCATTCTCCATTTTCCAAACAATACCTCGGCAGTGCAGAGAATGTTTTCCAGAGTGATCTTGGGAGTAGGATGTAGTACAACAGAATAGGAGTTTAATAAGGTTGGTCTTGACTCAGTGGAATCTGGAATAGCAAGAAGTTGACTGGATGGATGCTGAAGGGCTATTTGTTCAGGCTGACGAGTTGAGAACTTTGGACAAAATCATGAAATCTTGGGATAAGTGTGAGGACATATAGGATCTTAAACAGAATGTTGTCAGTCTTTGGAACAGTCTTTCAGAGGGATGTGGAAAGTCAGTTAAGTGCATTCAGGATTTTCCTTTTGGACATAAAGAATTGAGAGAGATGGACATTGGGAAGGAAAGGAGCCTTTTTTGTGAATGTAAAACTTCCAAGTACATAAAAAGTTGCACTGTACTTCCCTTCCGCATATCAGTTTATTATTAAATATTATTCATGAGAACATCTGGTGGCAGCCAGGCAATAAAACTGATATTGCTTCTGGTTGACATTGAAATAAGTCGCCAAGCCAATACTTCCATTGATGGAATGCCCACCAGTTCGTTGATTGGATGGTTTCTATCCATGTATCGCAGTTGATTGGATCATTTCTACCTCATCAGTCATTGACTGAATGATCTCTATCCAATCATTGCCATTTAGTGTCCAGTTGTTCACCATTTGTTTTCAGTCATTGGATGTATCCTATCCAATCATTGCTTGCCCTTAGTGGATTCTAGCCAATCATTTCCGCAGAGTGCAGAAGAGATTCACCTGGATGTGTCCTGCATTGGAGGACATTAGTTATGGGGAGAGATTAGATAGGCTGGGTTTGTGTTCTCTGGAGCAAAGGAGGCTGAGAGGTCACCTGATCGAGGTATATAAGATTATGAGAGGCATAGATAAGGTAGATAGTGAGAATCTTTTTTCCTGTGGCAAGGGTATCAAAAACAAGAGGGCACAGGTTTAAGGTGAGAAGTGGGAGTTTTAAAGGGGATCTGAGGGGTAAGTTTTTTTTACACAGAGAGTGTTGATATCTGGAACTCACTGCCAGTAGAGGTGGTGGAGTCAGATACAATCTCTACATTTAAGAGGCATTAAGGCGGACACAAATAGGCAAGGCATAGCAAGATCTACAGAGGGCAATCCAATTTGTGCAGATGAGCAAAATGTCAGCATGAATGTGATGGGCCAAATGGCCTGTTTCTGTGCTGCACAACTTCATGACTCATACATTGCCAGCGTCCTGGAAAGTTCTGCCTTGCTGACCAATCTCCAACTTGAGCCAACCATTAGTATTCACAGAGAGCAACTTTCTGCCACGTTCTTCGGAAGGCCCACGAGCTGAAGTCCCTGTTCTGAAACAAAGAATGCTGACCACTTGGGCACTGCAAGATCCCACAAAGC
Organism: Rhynchobatus australiae; assembly: GCA_034780895.1. Classification (NCBI taxonomy): domain Eukaryota; kingdom Metazoa; phylum Chordata; class Chondrichthyes; order Rhinopristiformes; family Rhynchobatidae; genus Rhynchobatus; species Rhynchobatus australiae. The sequence goes on along the minus strand of JAUZTB010000048.1, from coordinate 21,707,589 downwards.
AGCAATGTGTTAATGACCCAGATCAATTGATCTACTGACGTTGCTTGAAAGAGATAAATATTGAGCTGGGGCCCTGAGGAGAGCTCCCTTTCTGTGGGTTATATTTACATTCGTTAGGTTATATTTACACTCTGTGTTGTGGGGACTGGAAATGCTGACTGGGTGTACTTAACCAGATGTCAGTTCAATGGGGCATGTTTACTTGGCTTCACTCATTGCTTGCAGGTCATTAGGCTTTATGGAAAGCTAAACCACAGATTAATCAAAGTATTAGTAATAGATTGGGCGAATCTCTATTCAGTTTCTCATCTGCACCCTCCAAACCCTCATCTGACGATGAACTGGAAATATTATTTCCCAGGCCCAGGAAGAATTCAATGGCCTTCTATCTTGGAGAGATGTATTTCTCTAATTCACCCTGCTATTCTTTCAATTTACTCACCAAACATATCCACTGAGTGATTATCCCAGATAGTCTCTTCCACACCATGTGCTGTAAATAACACAGGAAATGGAACAGGAATAGGGCAGAGCTTTCATCCAGTGACACTTTCCTGCACTAATTTAATATCCCGATTCCCTTAATATAAAACTTTAATACATTCGATGATCGAGCTGCCACAGGGCAGTGCATTCCAAAGATTCACAGTGCACTGGGTGAAGAAATTTCTTTTCATCTCAGTCCCAAATGACTTGACTTATTTTGACCTGTGACACTCGGTTTAGATACCGTCACCAGGGGAAATCTCATGCCTGCATCTACCCTTCCAAGTCCCACAAGAATTTTGTATGCTCCAATGAGATCTCCTCTCATTCTTCTAATCCGCAGATAGTTGTATGGTCAAGCAGTTAAATCTGTCCTCCTAGGACAAACACATCTTCCCCAACCGTCATCT
>JAUZTB010000048.1:20118404-20134617 GCA_034780895.1 Rhynchobatus australiae | reverse complement strand
CTGAGGACGCAGCCTTGTGGGGCACCAGTGTTGAGAATAATTGTGCTGGAGGTATTGCTGCCTATCCTCACTGATTGTGGTCTGTTAGTCTGAAAGTCAAGGATCAAGTTGCAGACGCAGGTGTTGAGTCCCAGGTCTTGGAGGTTGGTGATGAGTTTGCTTAGAATTATAGTATTGAAGGTATAGCTGTGGTCAATAAACAATAGTGTAATGTAGGTGTCTTTACTGCCCAGATGCTGCAGAGATGAGTGTAGGGGCAGGGAAATGGCATCTGCTGTAGACCTGTTTTGGTGGTAGGTGAATTGCAGTGGGTCGAAGTTTTCCAGGAGGCTGAAGTTAATGTGAGCCATGACCAGCCTCTCAAGGCACTTCATGATGGTGGATGTCAGAGCCACTTAGGTATGTTACCTTGTTTTCTTGGGTACCGGGATGATAGTAATCTTTCTAAGAGAATACCACATAAGAATGGGAACCTCAGATTGAAGTGGGAAGAGGTTAAATATGTCTGCAAATACCCCTGCTAGTTGATTAGCATGATATCTGAGCACATGGCCAGGGACACCGTGTGGGCCAGATGCTTTCCTTGGGTTCCTGCTCTGGAAGACTGATCTTGCATCCTCAATGGTAATCACAGGTTCACTTGCATTGGAGGCTGTCAGAGTGGGTGGTGACAAACCAATCCCCTTTTGTTCAAAATGTGCATAGGATGCGTTAAACTCCTCAGGAAGGGAAGCACTGTTGTTGACTATGCTGCCTGACTTCGTTTTGTAGTCTGTTATAGCATGCAAGCCCTGCCTCAACTGATGGCTGGTCTAGGATTCTACTTTGAACCAGTATTGTCTCTTGGCATTCCTGATAGCTTTACAGAGGTCGTATCTCGACTTCTTGTAAAGATCAGGGTCACCAGATTGGAATGCAGCAGTCCTCAACTTCAGTAAGGAGTGGATCTCCCGGTTCATCCATAGTTTCTAGTGAGTAGGTTATTAGTGTGTAAGTGTCACTTTGCTGATTATTGAGAACTGACTGATTTGATTGCACAGTAATACCCAAATTGAATTAGCCCTGCTTTTCCTGATGTAACTGTACTGAAATAGCTTAGCTAACACTATGCCTGGAATGTTTTATAATCCTATAACCTTTTGCTGCATTTAGTGCTCTTGACCACTTCTTGATATCACATGGAGTGAATTGAATTGGCTGGGGACTGGCTTCTGTGATGATGGGGATTCCAAGAAGAAGCCTTAATGGACTGTCTCATCAGAACTTCCAGATGAACATGGTTGCAAATGCTTCAGCCTCTTCTTAAGACCTCACATGCTGGACCCTGTGATTGTTGAGGATGCAGACACATAGCATAATAATGGGGTTTGTCCTTTTTTTTTGCAAGCAACTGTGCTCTTTCCAGGAAATCCATTATATTTGACATGCTTTGAAGTGCATTACTTGGATCACTTTAAGTGTCTAAATAACAAGAGAAACCCATACAGTGATGACTGTAACTGCCATGTCAAATGGGCATCCTCTGAGATGAACTGAAAGATGTGGTCCTGATGTCACTGATGTTTTCAGCACCCTGGGGAATGTCGCCCATACCTGCCAAACTGTATGTTTTCAAGTTCATCAGATTCTTTTGTAACTTTTCTCTTTACATTGACAGCCTGTGAGCCCAATATACTCAACTGGTGCGCCAATCGCATTCACCTGCTGTGGTATGCTGTATAGTGCATAACTCTTAAGAGGATCTCTAGGGAGCAGAGTGTGCTCCTCAGCTAGAAATGTAACACAAATGGTGTGCTGCAAATCAGCAAGGGCTATAAACTGTCTATCTATCAATCTCTGATTAATTACTACTTCACATTGATACTCTCTGAATCACTGTCTCCTCTCTGAACCCTGTAACTGATTAACACCTTTCATTGTTTAGCTAACACAACATCCAATCAGCAAAACATTCACCTCACTTAATTCCAGTCTTTTGATGTGGAAGACTCCAAGTTAAATTACTTGCCCGTCATCCAAAGACTCTGGCAAAATTTAAATCTCACCATGGAAGATGGGAATTTTTATTAAGGTAGTTAATTAAAATAATAAACTCTGGATTATTGAAGCCTTTTGGGAAAGGAAATTAGCCAGACCAGGACAGGATGAAAAATGTGTTTAGACCAGCAATACTGAGCTGCAAGTTCCTACTTTAATGGCCTAACCACTTAATTTTATCAAATCTATGTTATCTTCATCCCACAGACTGCAGCAGTTCAAGAATATGCCTTGCTGCTGCCTCTTTAAGGACATTAACAAATGGCCATTAAATGCTTTGGTTGTCAGTGATGCCCATGTTGAAGACAAGACTTTACCATTGCGTTGAGGTTTTTTAAAGAAATGCACCCCCAAAGAATTACATCATGATTGCCATGACTTGCATGTCTTCCCTTGGCCATTAACTGCAATTCCTAATTCATTGCTCCTTCGAAAGCTGCAACTGTGAAGCTGAAACTTGTTTGGCTGGTTGCCATATCTCGGTCAAAGGCAGTTCATGTGGTCATGAAGTTATTGGCAATCTCTGTGCAAAAAAAGTTGTCGAATTGAGTACACCCATTTTCTTTGCATTAACCAGCTTGCAATTTGACAACTTTGTTTACTTTGGACCATGGATCAGACTGTCTCTTGCCTGATGTGATTAGCAATGCACAGAAGCTGCTTTGTAGTAAAATACTTTTTTCATTAATCCATGGAAATCAAGTCGTGGCACAGTATTTCTGCAATTACTACAGAATTCACTTGACTGATCACATGGGCTGAACACTATTGTGTGCACCTGAGTTGGATTTAGGGTTTACAAACTGTTTTGTGTGCTATAGAAATGGACAAACTGTTTTGGATGGAGATTAGACAAGAAAATTGGTTAGTTAAAAGCTTAACTGGGCCTGACAACATAAATGATCACTTTCCAACTAAGACTAGGCTCCCAAGTGCTCAGACAGTAGAGATGATATAACATTTAAAGCATTCAGCAAAGCCTTCCTGTTTTGGATGAATCTAAACTCAATGATGTTAAATTGGCTGAGACTGATTAATAAATCTGATTGGATATGAACAATGGTAAGATTTGTCAAATATAGCAATTTACTATTGAAATGCTGTGATGACAATATACAGATATTCTATTTGTGATATGGTTTGATTGGTCCAGACTCCTGTGGAATCAATGACCAATCATAGTGTATTGATGAATCAATATTTGATCTGGAGCATTCTGTTGTAATTGGGTCTGTTTTAACAGGGCTACATTTCTTAAATTCTTAGGGTAAGGCATTTCTTTTTCCTTCAGTTGAAGTGTAATTTGTAAGAAGTATTGGGACATGTGGCTGCTTGGTAAGGAATGGATCAATTTGTATATCTCTTTAAGATTTAAAAGATGAAGCAGAAACTGGGAGCTGAAAGGAAAGTGAATTGGAGTGAATAAATTGAGTCAAATCTGATACAAACAGAAGTACAAAGAGGAAAACATTTGATTGCAAGAGGAGGAAGAGAGCTGGAAAAAGTAAGAACTTTTGTTTTAAAAGGTTGTGGTTTTTAAAATCTAATATTTTATAATCTGCATGGATGAGATCCAACAGTTTAAATAATTAAATTCCTTGACCAAGAATGTTAATTGGTCTGAATCCTGTAATTAGATGTGCCGACACAAATAATTGGAGTCAAGCTTTTTGTAACTGATGTGGAAGTTCTACAAGTTTCTAAGTACAACACTGAGACTGAAGCAGTATTTGTATGAGCGAAATGGTCAAGCACCTTAAATCAACCAGCAAGTTCTGGAGATTCATAAGTCACTACATATCTCCTTCCCCGAGTCTGTGACCAATTTGTGTATTGTTTTGGATGGCCTTGTTCTCTTGCATTCCATTATTATTCCAAGAAAATTTGGCCCATCATATCTAATTAAATACCAAAACTGAAAGAAGCTGAGTAATTGATGAAGAATAGACCATACAGTCTGAGGAATTGATGAATACAAAGCTGAAATGTGACAGACTCCCAAGGGATGAGTGTGTGACAAGATGACAAGTTTCCATTATAAACCTGAAAGTGAGACTTCGTGGAAAACATCACTGTGAACATTGTGACAACATGACAATGGAGAGTAAAGTCTTGCAGGCAGGATTTCTGAATGAGCATGTATGTTTCTTGCTGGCTGTATTTCATAGCCTTGTACATGATGAAAAAACATTTGTAATTTTCCAGGTGAAGCAAGTATGTTGAGATAACTTGGTTCCAAACTTGGTCTTGTATTTTGTTACATTTTCCATTGTGCCAGTGTGAGGCCAGATTGAAATCATTGCTTTGAAGATGTCTAGAAGTAATTGCACTTCCCATTCAGTGATACTATCTCTGTTGGTTGGAACACATAATTACAATGTAACAAGTTGACACTGGTCAATTCCTTTATGATTATTTTACATAATGGTCTTGCATAATGGGGGAGAGAAGCAGAATTCATGGGAAGTGCATGCAGATGAAAGAATTAAAACATTTCTGGATATATATTTTAAAAATTCTCTTTATAAATCTGTCATTTCCTATATCTTCCATAGTTGCTACACAATATTTCAATAGTGCAATCAATGTTAGTAGTATGGGTTTAACTTCTCCTTGTTGAACTTCTAAATGACTTGACATTTTATACATCTACCGTCATGTAATTCCCAATTTGTCTGCAATCTGACTACCATCATCTCATCACTTTCTTTTGTCTTTTTGTGCTCCCTTCTAGTCATACCACTACTTCCCCACTGTTCTTATCACTACAATCTTGCTGAATGACCTGTACAAGTTGGTTGTTGCAGCCTAGTTATTTACCCCATTCCTCCTGCTCTACTTGCTTTGCCTTCTTCATCCTTGGCCAGCTCAGCTGGTCTTTCTCTTTGCAAAGTATGCATATAATAGAAATGTACTGTAAGAAAGAAGCTTCTTTTCAAAAAGGTAACCTATTTATAGGTCCTCCCTAGCTTGCAAATACCCGACATGTACAGCCTGGACATGCAGGCATTTGAGAGTCTGGTGGGATGGATTTGCCAGCTGCTGTGAGGCTGCAGGCATCTTCTGCTGTGTGGGAACTTGGTTCACAGTTGCATTTCCAGCTTCCGGGTTATGAACAGTTCACGGGATCGGAACCCTGTCATAACCTGTGGAGTTCTTGAATTTCCCAGCTCAGTGTTAACAGCAAACATCTTCACTTTGATTTTAAGCCCCCGTGTCTGCGTGAGGGGAAGGAGGTGCAGGATCTGATGGATTGAAGGAAAACCAAATAGAACGCACTACTGGAGGAATGAAAGGAGTTGAGTGATGAGGGCATGAGGAAACCTGCAGTTAGGGATACTGTGAACTGACTGGTGGGAGAAATAATGACTCACTGGGAACAACGACGTGAGATGTTGAATGGCAGGTCCTTGTCCACGATTGATGAAACCATGCTAAACTAGGGCGTTGGTATAAATTTAAGATGCTCAGTTTAAATATTTTAGCATATGGGTCTTGCATTGCCATGGGAATTGAATTTTGTCATTGGAATACAAAATACTGGGCAAAACTCCAAGGCTGATTCACAGAAGAAAACATTTTCCTGAATAATACACCCGTGCACCCTGTGCAGTTTTCTTTTCCCGAGCCTGTGTTCTGCTTGTGTATGAAAATGCATATAGTTTTAATTTGATGGAACTTTTTGCTTAGTGTAAACTTGGATGTGTACAGATTTCCACTGGTTGAACTTAGAAACTGAGCAGCAAGATTTATTTATTCAAACTGGCGTAAGAAAATCCTGACCTGAAAGCATTAGATCTTGGCAGTAGTTCATGAGTATTAGTTTTTGAAAACCATCATATTTGCTAGAACTAGAGTTTCAGTTTGTAAATGGCAATTAACTTTCCCTTGGCAAACAGCAATTAAATTCCCCAGTGCCCTTTCTCTGTATGAAATTGTTTGTATTTGGAATCAATACAATGGCACAATATTTGAGAGAATCTTACTAAATGTACTCCAAGTTGGAAAGATTGCCCAGGCTATGAAGCTTATTAAACTGCTCTTGGGTAGAAGACCATATATTTGAGACTCGAACTATTTTGTTCTACAGCTTTTGATTTGCTGACAAGTTGCTGAATGTAATGAAAGTTTCATTTAGCTTGTATCTCACGCTGGCTGACCTTGAACTAGCATTGACAGCAGCTGTGGGTAATGTATTGTTTGGATTGCCCTGCCTCTTACATTTTCACTCAGCTGGAGAGCTGGGTGATATGTGAAAAGTTAGAAGGGAATATTCACTCTTAAAACCTGAACTACCATAATTATTTGGTTTCATGTTTATAACTTAAACATGTCTGGCAACTAGAAATGATCTGTTAGAATTCAGAAGCCCATTTTAATGTCCCTTGATTTCAGGAAGAAAAATCAATTAAATTTTGTATCAATGGTTACTCTTAAATATCCAAATGATGTTATCAAGTAACTGGTACTTGTGTAGCTGTCTAATTATTGATCACAAAATAATAGCAACAGTGCAGTTATTGGCCCAGTCGTGGTCAAGCTGACCAATGCTGGTTTTTGCCTTCCTCTGTAACATAGAGGTCACATTAAACTTTTGCAGCTGTGCAATTCCTAACCATGTCAAAGCCTCTGTTCTTCCACTGCCCATTCTGCCAGTGAAAAGTTGACGACCAGGCCTCCAGGCATCATCTCTTGCAGCCCCGTCCCACACTAGCCTGCCATCCTGTCAAAAGCCTACTTCACTTTTAAATGTATGTTGAAATTGACACAAGTAATCAAAGCTTTTCTTCTTAAAACAAAATGACTAGTCTTCACTTGTTTTGGCAACCCCATTCAAATGAAAAAGGCAACACTTGATGTATCAGGTTATGGCTGGTTTAAATTGTAAGGCCTGATAAAAGAAGTATCCAGCCCCTTGGCTCAGCAGCATGTGGAATTCCCCTGTGTGACCTGTGGGGTGTTGCTTTGGAGTTTAGATGAGGGGTGATCTTAAATCATATAGGGTACTAAGGGTGCATGACAGGGTAGATGCCAAGATGCTTCCACTAATGAGAGACTCCTGAGCAACAGACATTGTTATAAGATAATGTGGTAGTCATTTAAAACTAAGGTGCACAATAACTTCTCACATGGTGGTGAATCTCTAGAATTCTGTATCTTGGAGAATTAGAGGCTAGACATTGGGGATATTTAAAGAGGAAATGGATAAATCGAGGGATATGGGGAACTGGTACAGAAGGGGAGATGAGATCTGGGGCAGATCAGCCATGATCATACTAAATGGTGGAGCAGTCCTTAAGTGTCAATAGCCTACTCCTTGTATTTTACGTTCTTATAAAGTGCCTTATGGTTTACTGTGTAAACAATGCTATATAAATGCAGGTCATTGTTAAGTGTTGTGTTATAGTTACTGTTGTGAGGTAGGAAAATACGTGTGAAGGTGCTTTTGGTCATGATGCTACAGTGCTAAGTAACTAAATGTTGATACCAGAAAGGATGCTTAATAAGAATAGAATGCATTTATAAGATCACTTATGAAATATCAATCTGATGGGACTATGGTCATGTGATGTTGAAGTGCAATATTTCTCCAGTCGAGCACCAAACCTCAGACATTTCGAATATACGTGCTTTTTTCACAGCTACCTCCCAATTTCTGGGAAGTCCGTGCCATGTTTGTCCCACACATCACTAGTTTAGCATGTCCCTGGTTAGAGTTGTACAGTACAGAAGCAGCCCCTTATCTCAACTATTATACTATATGAGAATTAGCTTACTGGAGATGAACATTCAGCACCAATTTCTGAATTCTTAAGTTTCTACTCATCTAACACCATTTCTTATTACTGAAGAAAAATGAGAAGCAATTTTGCTATCTCGTTGAGGATTAGCTTCATCTTGGTTCAATGATGTAACCCATCCAGTTATCTTAAAAATTGTGGAGCATTGATAGCAGGTGATTATTACAAAACAGGAGCAGCACACAACTGAACGTGGCAGACTGGCACACTCAAAGGTCCAACACTGTGCCGGCGAACTCGCTGCAGCTGTCACAGAGGCTCCTTGGGGAAAGGCCGGAGTGGTTTGTGCTAACTGAGGGGGATGAACCCTGTGCAAGGCTGGACAAACATTGGGCTTCTCGCTCACAAAATGTGTGAAAGAGAAACTGATGTCCTGGTGAAGGTAAATAAATGGAATGATCTGATTTGTGACATATGAAACAAATTTTATAAGACAGTTGTACAGCACAGAAACGGGTCCTACAGCTTAATTCGTCCATGCCGACCTTGGATAAAGTGTATTTTTGATAACCATTTTCCAACTGCAGAATACCAGCCAATCACTTTTCTTTATAACCATTTCAGATCGGCAATAAGCCAATACAATTTTAATGAAGCACTGCATTAACATTGACCAGGTCTCACAAAGAGATTCCCAGGTATGAAGCTTAACATCCACAGTGATGTCCTCAGAATGCTGAAGTCAACACACATCTCTGATACTAAAATGAATCAAAAATCTTGGAGTATAGGCTGAATAGATAACAGATGGCTCACTATTGCAAGTCTATTTCCTTGTGCAGTGAGGGTTCGCTGCTTACTAAAATGAGTCTTGTTTGAAAGGAGGACTTGCTGGCAAATATGAACCTCAACTGAACTTTTCACACATGTTTGTTGGTAGTATATAAAGTATCTTGGCCTGTAACCATCTGAGAACTTATAATAACATGGAGGAATGTGTAATCAATGGAGCAGCTTGCAGGCTAAAGATAGATAAATCACTGAGACACAATAGCTTGCACCCAAGGCTCTTAAAAGTGGTGGCTGCAGAGATGGACTTGAAGGTTGAAATTTTTGAAAACTTGCTAACTTCTGGAAGAGTACCAGAAGTTTGGAAAATGGCCAATGTAACTCCTATGTTCAAAAAGGAAGAAGATGGCAGGTGGGGAACTACAGGCCAGTCTGTTTCAAAGCCTGTTGGCAAGATGTTAATGTCAATAATCAAAGAGGAAATAGTTAATCATTTAGGACATCTGAATATGATCAAACCTAGTCATTGTGATTTTCTGAAAGGTAAATCGTGCTTGACAAATGTGCTCAAATTCTTTAAGGATGTGACAGAGACAGTTGATAGAAGGGAACCTGCAGATTTTAATTTTTTTTTAATTTACAGCATGGTAACAGGCCCTTCTGCCCCAACGAGTCCGTGCCGCCCATTTTAAACCCCAAATTAACCTACCTGTACATCTTTTTAGAATGTGGGAGGAAACCCACATTCAACGGTCAGATGTGTATTTAAATTTCCAAGAGGCATTTGACAAAGTGCCATGCAAGAGTCTGCTACTTAAATTAATAGCCCAAGGTATTATGTTGGCATGATTTAAAAACTGACTACCACATAGAAAACAGAGTTGGAATAAATGGGTTATTTTTGGGCTAGAAGGATATAACTAGTGGAAGATCCCCATGGATTGGTTCTTGGCACTCAATTGTTTAATATTAATGACCTGACTGAGGGAATGAAATACAAGGCTTCTCAGTTTGCTAATACCACCAAAATAGGTGGAAGGGTAAGTTGCGATGAGAATATTGTGATTCTGCAGTAGGATATAGATTGAATGATTGGGTGAAAGCCTGGCAAATGGTTTTTAATGTGGGGAAACCGAAGGGTGGATTATTACTCTAATCTAGGTGTTCTAGTGCATGAATTAGAAAAAGTTATCAGGCAGGTACATCATAGTTAAGGTAAACTGCATTTTGACCTTTATTGTGAAGGGCTTGGAGTTTAAGAATTAAGAGGTTTTGCTACAGATATACAAGGTGTTGGTGAAGCCACACCTGCAATAACATGCACAGTTCTGGTCCCCTTATCTAAAAATGGAAATAATGGCATTGGAGACGATCCAAAGGAGAATTCCTGGGTGGGTTGTCCTATCAATAGCAGCTAGACAGTTTGGGTCTGTATTCCTTGGAGTTTAGAAGAAATGATGGTGACCTCATTCAAACAAATAAGGATTTTAACACCTACCTTGTCGAGCCCCCTTGAGATATTTTCACTAGTGGGAGAGTCATGAACAGAGGGATATAGCTACGAAATATGAGACCGGTCATTTATAATTGAGGTGCATAGAAATTTCTTTCTGATAGTGAATCTCTGGAATTTTCTGCCTCAGAGGGTGGTGGAGGCTAGGTCCTTGGATACATTTAGGGTGGAGATAAATATTTGAAAGATTGAGGGATGTGGGGAATTGGCACGGAAGAGGAGTTGCAGATAGCATAGCTCTCCCATGATAATGTAGAATGAAAGGGTGGGCTTAAGGGGGTCTGGGAGCCTTTTCCAGCTCCTGTTTTTTTTTGTTTTCTGTGTCTGTCTGCCTTTCTCGTGCTGTTAACCAGGTATATCATTAACTGTGGAGGTGGGGAGAAAGAGGCTGACTTTCCTATAAATCTGTCAAGAAAGCACACATTCTTTAAAAAGGAAATTGATGTAATATATTGCCAGATTTTTGGCCATCTAACTTAACTAGAATTCTGATTTGATTTAATCATCTGTTACAGGTTATGTTGTCATTTAATTTTAGGTACCGATGCCTACAAATGGGTCTCAAATGACGGATGTAGATAGTTCATTAGCGGAATTCATTTCTTCTGCACGGAGTGGTCGAAGGGATGCATTACCTGACATAACAGATTTGCAGGAACCTTCAAGAAGCAATGTGGTCAAAAGCAGTTTAACTGTGGACATGACAAAGCTTTCAATCAAACCTGAAGGTTTGCATTCATTCCCAGATTTGAGGATTTATCTATGATTTGCAAGCTAACTACTAGGGTTGCATAATAATGGAGATTGTTTAGTTTTTTTTTGCTGCCTGAATAGCTATAAACTTATAATTTTCATGAATTTTATATGCAAAACTATCTTTTTGTAAGCATGCCAGCTTGATGCATTTAATACTTCCGATGTGATTTACATACAGTTCACTCAAACCGAAGTTGGTTAAAGATTGGATTTATTCCAGCTTTTGTGAACTCCAAAAGGAACCACTGAGGGGAGGGGAGAAAAATCATCTTCCTCTTTTTCTTGCCCACACTCCACATGCATGTGTACAAACCAGCAATCCCTCTTAATGCAAAGATATCATCTATCATAAAGACACAAGGTGCTTTTTGTATCATATATCCTAGGCTGCAAACCTTGTTCAAATCCAAGAATGTATTCTTGGTTCTGTTGCTAGGATGAATTTTGGAGTAGGGAAGAAAGCTTTTCTCTAGCTGACAGTAAAAAATATTTTGGATTAAGAACTGAGTTAGCATGTCATAATGACTTTTGGCCTCACTAGCCATGGCTGTTAAATGAATATGATGGCATCTTTAAAAAATGTATTTGAAGAAATGCATTTCATTAACTATTTATTGAAATACATTTTGCATTAACTATTTATTTCTCCATCCAGGCTTTTTGATATTCTATCAGTATAACATTTTGAGTCCTTTTTAACAAAAAAAGAAATGTACAAAAAATTGCAGAATCTACCACAATTCATGCTAAGTAAACTAACCACACCCAAGGCCCGATGTGCCCATATTTTAAAAATCTCACATAGGACACAGTCTTATTTTTCTTGTGTTTTGTCATTGGTATCTGTTCTGTTCAATGTTGCCTTATTGATTTCTTGTGTACCAATTGTGTCTATATTGTATTTTAACACTTGCATTTTTTTCTATAGAAGATGCAAATACTGTTACAGAAGCACAGGCTCCCAGTCAAACAGAGAACCAGAAGACACCCTCTGAGTGTAAGGATGATTGAAAAAGCCATGATGGATGTGAATCTGGTTTTGATCATGCCATATGTAAAAATCTGAGAAAATATAATCCATTCCATTACCAAAAGGATAATTCAAAGAGCAATGTAATTCAAAGGAAATGGTATATTTGATTGGATTTAACTTATTTATACCAATTAGCATTTTTGATTTATGTTCTAAACTCTGATATATTTGTTACTACAGCTAAGGTACATGATAACTGGTTTCTGGAGAGTATAAATAAAATTGCAGTTGTTGCATTTAGTTGAATGACATTCAATATCTGTACAATTTATTTGGTCCCTTTTGGATCCCTTGTTTCATTAAAGCAGGTCATTAATTTGTTACAAAACAATTATCAAAGAGGCTTCATAATGTCATCAATTGGGCACCAGAACACACAATTCTTGGTAGATATTCCACTACATGATTTAATTAAAAAAAAATGATAGCAGATGGTATTTTGTAGTCAAGGGTATACAGATATCATCAACCTTAACAATTTCCCCATTTCTGGGTATTTGCTATGGAATTTCATGCTCTTTTTGTACTTTAATGCTGCATGTCTAGATGGCAGTATAACAGATTCTAGAGAAGCAGGGCAATTCTGTTGGCTACTTTCTGATTGCTGCATGTAACTAAATGTGTGAGATAACTGGAAGCTTCTGTCTAATTTAAACTTTAATAATGAGTACTAACAGTTTCACTTATTACTACAGCAAAATCCAGTCCACCTAATCTCTACTGACTTGCAAAAATATGATATAATTAACTCCTGTATATACCTCAAAGTGTTTTGTATTCTAGAAACCTTAAATTTGACTTTGTATTTATTGATTTTCATGCAACTATACCATCAGAATCAAAAGTTTTAATCCACACTTAGAATTTGTTTCACAGCAACTCTGAATCACTGTGTCTTGCTCATGGTTAAGTTGAATATAACCCTGCTTTCATTGAATACAACCCCTCCCAAAACCAGTTGCTGATTACTTGGTCATCTTGTAAAAGATTTTTTTGTCTCCATTAAAGAAGTGGATTTTTTTGGTTTTTTTTGAGGCCTCTTCTCTTTAGTTTGTACATCAAAGATTTGGATATTTTAAAAACTAAGGAACTGAAGTTGAAATTTGAGGACTATGACAAAATAGAAGACATATTTAATCCTTCAGGTGGCCAAAGGAGTGTTAAGATGCAGGAATAGACTTGAAATTCAATGTCAGTAAGTTCAAAATAAAGCACTTTGGTTGGGCAACAATTAATAGCCAGTTTTCTTGGAATGGAACTGCATTCAGTGCTATGGAAAAATAAACTGAAGGTTTTTTTTACAGAGCAATAAAGACAGCCTCTTTGATTGTTAAATGTTTGAAAAGGGAACTTTTTGAATTATATACAAGTTAAAATGTGAAAATTATCCTGAATAAATAAATAAAAAAAAATTTGACCTTAACTTTTTAAATGAGTTACTGAGTCAGAGAGAGAGATGCAGTATGGAAACAGGCCCTTTGGTCAAGCAAGTCCACATCAACCATCAAGTATTCAGTTTTACACAAATCCTACCCTAGCCCATCTAATTCTCCCCACATCCCCTTGATGGTTTAGACTCTTCACTGGAGACTTTTGTTTTTCCCTCTGTCCTTAAAATTGCCCAACAGCTTCCATTTACAATGCACTTACAGAAATATCCCAATTCACTTCATTGGAGCATTAACAAATAAAACAATTGATACTGATAGTATAAGGAGGATGACCAAAAGAATGATTAGGACAATGGGATTTGAGGACTTTCTTGAGGTAAATATTGGAAAGATTTCCAGAGCTCAGGCCCTTGCCAGTCACCAGTGACAGGATGTTAAAGAGAGCAGAATTGGAGGAATGCAAACATCTGAGTGTTGTAGAGCTGAGGGAGATTATACATACTGAGGGATTTGACTTTGGAGGGATTTGAAAACAAACAAGGATGATAATTTTAAGTTCATGCATATTTGGGAGCCAGCATAGGTCATTAAGTACAAGCGAGATGGTTGGATCAGACTTGCTTTGAGTTAGGATATAGGCAGCAGAGTTTTAATTAACTCCTAAGGATAAGGAAAGTAAAATGGGAACAGCAGCTAGGAGGGAACTGGATTTGTTGAGTCCAAAGGTAACAAAATCATGGATGAAGGCATCAGACACAGATGAGTTGAGGCAGGGACAGTGATATATGATACTGTGGGGGTTAAGGTAGGTGGTCTTAGTGATGACACAAATATGAAATTCAAATTTCAGGATCAAATTTGATGGGTTTGTGAACAGTATGTTTTGTTTCCAGACAAATGTCATGCCATTGTGTAGCTGGGGAAAAAAGATTCTAGTGGGGATTGAATGTTCTGGCATCAGTCTTTCTAATGCTTAATCATAGTCACATGGTCCATGTTCAGTTGGAAGGAATTTTGTCCTGTGTTTTCAGATGCTGATGTCAAGCAACATCACTTAATTGGATAGGAAGAGGCCAACATTATTTACCAAAAGATCAGTGGAAATCACAGAGCATTATTGAAGTTTCTGTCAAGATTATGGCAGAAGATTGGGGGCAAACACTATGGATTTTAGCAAAGTTTCAGTAGGAAACCAGAGTGCTGATGATGCTTGACAGGTGGAAATACGAGGCAATAAGCCACTGTCTTCAACCAGTCTATGGAGCAAGTGGTAATGTCTTTCTGTAGCAATTTGGACTTTTATTCATTGGCACAATGGATAATATAATGAAAACATTTAAAATTATGAAAGGGATGGTTCAGCTTTCTTAAGGTTTACAGTGGAGGATATTAGAATGAGTGACCAAGGAGGCAAGACTAAATGTGGCAGACTTAGAACAGTGTAAGAGGAATCCTGTTGCACAAAGACATGAGATGTTAAGATTCATTTCCAGCATATATGGTATCAATTTAGCCAGGAATTTCCTTAAAGCTGTTGCTTTGGGGATGATTCTTAATCATTGCACCAGAAACATCATTAGCATTAATGCAAGGTGAATTTCCTCTATTCCCACCAATGTCAAGGGTGACAATAGCTCTGAGGAAATGCTAGGCCTTTGTTAACATGGAGGATGAACGGGCAGATGGGGAAAATCTGATTGTGCCTTCATATAATTGCATTATTTAAACCGAGGAATTCTGTTCTGCGATTCTGTGAGATTATTACCAACAGTGACTAAAGATCTGTATACCTGTATTTGCCACACATCCCTCTATCTTAGTGAAAGTACATTCATTTCAGTCTTGTAATTAACAATCAACCAAGTCACTTGCAGAAACTCCTCCCATCACTCCCAAATGACATAGCCCTCAAATTTTATCTCCTCTTCCCAGATGCTATAACCAATTGAAGATGGAGAAATACCTGTAATATCTTTAGGGATTAGTTGCATTATATTTTAGCCATCCTTAACCATCAAAATTTCAGGGAACATAAACCTATTTTGCTATCACATGTTCTTGTGATATTGGGGGGCTACTTCACCACATCAAATTCATACTGGTTTACAGAATAATCCTATACCCCTCTAATTTTTCAAGTACAGGTAGTCCTCAGGTTATGATTGGGTTCAGTTTCTGAGAACTGTTCGTAAGTTAGAAATGAACAAAAACAATGTGTGGGAGAGGATCACAGGAACAGTTATGACAGGAGAGCGAGCAGGCTCGGGAAGAGTGGCTGTCAGTCAGCCTCACTGACTCAAGTGAGTGAACTAGTGAGTCTGCCTCACTCTCGGCTCTACTCAGCTCAACCTAGCTCCCTCAGGTGAAGTGCAGGGATGGAGAGAGAAGCCATACTAAATTGCACCATTTCCACCTGGGCGAAGGTGCCTGCAGCTCCACAGCAGCCAGCAAATCCATCCCCATCCATCCCACCAGTCTCCCAGATGCTTGTTCGTATGTACAAACTGTCCATAAGTTGAGTGTTCGTAATTTGGGGAGGACCCGTAACTTGTTCTTACCCACAATTCCACTCCCCCACCCCCAAATTCACTTACTAAACTACATACTGGGGCAGTTTAGTGGTCAATGAACTTACCAACATGTATAACTTTAAGATCTGGGAGGAAGCTGGAGCTCCAAGGAGAAACCCCACACATCATAGGGAGAAAATACACACTAACAACGCCAGAGGTCAGGGTTGAATCCTGATCACTGAAGCTGCAAGGCAGCAGCTCTACAAGCTGCATCCCCCTCGTGTAATCCATCCTTATTAATCATTTAGATTCTAGGTATCATTCTGATTAAATCTATACACTTCTAGAAGGACTTGCTGCTCTTGAAGGGAGCAGAGTCCAGAAATGCTTAATCTTTCAGGTATGGTCCAACCAGGTCTTTGTATATCTGCAGCATAACA
>JAUZTB010000048.1:20051393-20062477 GCA_034780895.1 Rhynchobatus australiae | reverse complement strand
CACAGCACCAGTTATTGGAACAAAGCTCAATGAACAATGCTTCAAAACTCACATTCAATATTAAATAACCTGCCATAAAATCAGAAGTATCTCAATCTCTGGTCTTTGCCAAGTTAGCAAATCTTATTCAAACGAGCACTATGAACACAAGGACTGATGTCAATGTCTCACTGCAGAGAGGCAGTGTCGTGAGCTATTATTTCTACTTGAGCACCCTGCGATGATTCCTGACAGAAGCTGCATTTGTTGGATCATTAATGATGACAAAGCTAATCCGTGATCCATCCAAAGTCAGGCAGCCAGCCAACATTCCCCGACTAAATTCACACACACCTGAGAGAGGTACAGGAATGCAGACAGCATTTTTCCATTACACCCCAAACTGAGTTAGTAGTTTCAAAAGAGAACATTTCATTCTAACAACACAACACCAGATTCATACAAACTAATGCCAAACAACCACCATGTTCTTTTTTATGTATTCATTAATTTAAACATAAGACCCACCATCCACAATTACATTCGAGACAGTGATGGGGAATTACCTTTCTGAACCACTCCCTTTTTTTTCCTTAGGTAATCCCTTGGAATCCAGGATGACTTGCTTCCGTGAGTCATTGGTTCAGAGCTGAGGCTAATGTGCGACTCACAGACTCTTCAAGAGCTGTGCAGAAGGTGGTTGGTGGGATGGCCAGGAGGTAGTTTGGGATGTGTTGCATTCCTTCTTCCTTTCATTCTGGCTTTTGTATGCTCACGGACTTGAGGATCTGAGTGCCATCCCCAGCACTCCTTGTCTGCTTTCAGTGGTCACGGGCCAGTGTTTTTTTTCAGGAGGGGTTTGAGCACATCCTTGAATCTTTTTCTCAGTCCACTTGGCAATCTCTCCCCATGACAGAACTCAGAATAGTGTTCTGGGAGTATGGATTGGGCACACAAAGACATGACCTGACAATGGAAACATCTGAGTGTAAGTAGGGCCTCAGTGATGGGGATTTTGGCCTGAGAGAGAACACTGACATTGGTTCGCCTGACACCACTACAATCCTTTTAACAGTCCCAGCTGATTCCATTAAGGACCCAAGAAGTTAGATTCCACCTGCCACATCATCATTGGATCTTTCCCAACTGTTTCCACTGCCTTTGAAGTCTCTGAGACAACCAAGCCATGTTCCACACTGTGGAAGAGTGCCTATGACCAAATTCAACAACTGGCTCTGTGAGCAGCCACCAGTCACCATGACTGCTATTTGCCTGCCTTGGAATGAATGCAAATGCTATATATGTCATCGGGTGCTTCTAGAGTTTTATTGGAGCTTCTCCCATCCAGGCATTCCATCACACTCCGGATGTTCCTCCTCCACTTTGAGTAATTGTGGGCCAGAGATTCCCAGGAGCTAATGGAAAGTTTTAAGTTGAGTCACCTACAATAAGCTAGCCAGCCTATCCTTGCTGCCAGGGTATACTTACAGCTGATTTTGATACGTTTCTTGTCAACAGTAAGTGATGACCAACAACCTCCTTGCTCACTATAAAATACCCAGCCTTTGGGATGCTTTAGTAGACATTGTGCTCATGAGGCTAGACTGGGTAATGCGGCCAGCACCACAGACACAGATGCCGATAAAATGCCACTGTGGTGTCAAAAGAAAGTGGTCACACTTACTTTTATTGGAGATTGTCATTGTATAGCTTTTGTATAGCATAAACTTTCCTTATCTCTAATTATCCCCACACGTGTATGTTGCCCAAGTCATGTAGCATGTGCACATGAATTGCTTTGTTCTTTGGAAAGCTGTGAATGGAGTTGAACAGTGGGATGCAGCAGCTGAAGATGGTCAGGAATGGAGTGCTCCTGCAATGATATCTTGGGGCACTGGTGACTGTCCTCAGTTGGCCACAAGCATCTTCCATTGTATTACGGATTAGATGCAGGAAGGATGTTCCTCATGGCCAGGGAGTCCAGGCCCAGGGTCCAAGGATAAGGTGTGAATCATTTAAGGCTGATCTGGGGAGAAATTTCTTTGGTGAGCAGTGAATCTATGAAATCCTCTACCACAGAAAGTAGTCAAAAGAGAAATCACTAAATATAATCAAGGAGGAGTTAGGAATTGTTCTTAGGCGAGAAGGACCAAGAGATATGGGGACGAAGCTGGAACAGGGTACTGAATTTGGATGATCAGTTATGATCATATTGAAAGGCAGAGCAGGCTCAAAGGGCCAAATGGCCTACTCATGATCTTATTTCCTGTTTGGCTTCAATCAATGGAGAATTTTCTCCTTGATTCCCATTGATTACAATATTGCACATCTCCTTGCTGCCAAAGTTTGGTGATATAGTCACAGTGTCATAGAGTCATCAAGTGGTACAACATAGAAACAGGCTCTTCAGCCCACCACGTCCATACCAACCATTTTGCCCATTGACACTAATCCCATTTGCCTGCATAAGGTCTGTATCCTTACATGCTTTGCCTATTTATATGCTTGTCTAAATGTCTCTTAAATGTAGTGATTGTATCTGACTCCACCTGGGAACGAATTCCAGATAGAAAATTTTCCCTTCAATTCCCTTTTAAAAATCCTTCCTCTCATCTGAAACCTATGCCCTCTTGATTTTGACAAAAATTCTGACTATGTACCCTTCCTAGGGCTCTTATAATTTTGTATAGTTCTATCAGGTCATACCTCAGCCTCTTGCTCTGGGAAAACAAGCCCATCCTATCCAGCCTCTCCCATAACTGAAGTCCTCCAGTCCAGGCAGCAACCTGGTGAACCTCCTCTGCATGGTCATCCTTCCAATAGTGTGTCACCAAGTGGGCTCCAGCCAGCTGTTTTATAAAGTTGCAACATAACATTCCAACATTTATATTTTAGGCCCTGACCTATGAAGGCAATTTACCTCCTTCGCCACCGTATCGACTATCACTATCAAGGAACCATGGACTTGAATTGCTCTGTTCATCAACATTCCTCAGCACCCTACCATTTACTATATATGTCCTCCCCCATTTAACTTCACAAAATGCATTAATGCACAAGTTTGAGGAAGGAAAATGTTAATGTAGTTGAGCATTATTGAGACCTTCAGCGTATTGGCCTCAACTCGATTACATCTGCTTTTTGATTACAGCAATTCCTTTGTGTGACTGTGCTCACAGGAGGGAATGTGATTGTCACAAAACTATCTCACACAGCACATTTCATGTATTTAGTTTCCACTGTGCTGAAGGGGCATTTCTGCACCCAACAGCAAAGGCCCAGTCAATGTCCTGTCAGACGGCATGTGGAACTATAAGCAAAATATCAATAAACCACAAAAAGGATGGGAGTGCTAAAGATCAGGAAAGGTGGTCATCATGTTCAAATACAGGAACTTGCTGCCTGTTGAGTTTTGATATTAAGATAATGTGGACAGTGTTAAAATGTACATTTGCTCTCATTGTAATTGGCTCCCACTCCCCTCATCCCCTGAAGGCTGAGACAGGCATGACAGTGGGGTCAGTATGGGCATGGGGGTGGTGGTGCTGCTGTCTGTGGGGGTGGAGGGAGAACTGTGCACCTGGAAGTCCCCAACCCTCCACCAGTCAGCTGGTCCAGTGAAATTGGGCTGGGCTGCAGCACCCGAGACCAGAAGCTGTGGTGAGTGTGTGAGTGAGTGAGTGAGTGAGTGAGTGAGTGAGTGAGTGAGTGAGTGAGTGAGTGAGTGAGTGAGTGAGTGAGTGAGAGAGAGAGAGAGAGAGATGGCTGCAGAAGATCCATGAACTTTTATTCTGCAACCTTCATTAGATAGGGAATCAACCCCTTCAAGGGAGCAGTGTAAACAAAACAGGTATACACATATACTCCTAACCAACATCTTTACCAAAACACTTATAAGAGTAAGTTTTTAGGGTGAGTTAAGTTATACAGCCTGAAGTTGTGGAAATTTAACAACTCCCTGACTTCTGAATCCTACACATGCAGAGACAATGAGTTTGCTGATTTACTTAGCAGAAATGATGAATGGTGCGAGCCTTACCATTATTCTTGCTACAGAATCCATGACACTGCGTGAATAAATGAGCAGGCAAGATATACTTGTATTTCTTTGTAATGATGCTTTGTGAGCATGACTTCTGAGAATTATGTACCAAAGAAATTTATTTCAGAGTTGAACAGTTACCTGAATGCTTTGAGTGCTGCCCTGCTTTTAGAATAACCTCTCTAGCCACATATTTTATGTGGGGAAAACTGGAGATAGGTACCTTGTCAGCCACTAGAGATACTTAAATTTGATGCCTTCTGATATGAAGCTATGTTCAGTCATTCCTTCAGCCACATCCTTCCATTTATTTTGAACAGTTTTGCGTAAAGGGAAATGATCACTGACTGCAGATAGAGGCAAGACATTCCTAGTTGTACCTGGACCAATAGTACCAAGAAAAAAGGACTGAAAAAAAGCTGCACATCATCAAAACATCATCATGAGTCACACTAATGTTGTTTATGAAAACTGCATAAAGCACAAGAACTTTAGTTAGGAGGCTCACAGAACAGTCTTGTTGGGTTTCCCAGTGTAACACCATGCTGATACTGACACTGTTGGTTTCAGCTTGCAGTTCCCTCACAGCTGTCAGCACTTAGTCTAACAGGTGTGATCTTTGTGACCAACATTAAGGGGACAAAGCTACAGAGTAGTACTGCTACTGAATAAGTGGAGTCTGCAATGGTAGGAGTGTGATGGGGTAGTAAACTGCTCCCAGGGATTCAAAGGGACTCATTAAGATTGGTGAAGAACAGTGCCTGAAAGACTCAAGTTTCTTGGTGCAGGGAATCCATAGAGACCCTTCAGAACTCCATCCAGGCACTCCACCGGGAAATTGCCAGAGAGCTCTCCATAAGGCAGAGTGTGGCATCTAAATACCTGCACTTGGGAAAACCCATAATACAGACACATTTCCCTGAGCACTTTGCTTGTCCCTGAAGGTGGAAGGAAAAGTAGATAAAGCCACCTCCTTTATTCTCGAGTATGAAGTTTGGGTGACCTCCCTAATGCAACAATAATGAGAAAACTATGAAATATGGCAGAGACCAGCAAAAGAGTCGAGAAGGTTCTTGAGGCTAAGAAGCTGACCTTGACTGTGACCCTGATCTCCATTGCACATGTGTGTAGTAATGTTTGAGATAAAAAGAAATCAATGATCTCAGTGAGGACAAAGGTTGTGGTTTGAGTACTCACCCTTCAAGTAGCATGGTTTGAAAGGAAACAAGTTTAGTCAGCCCTAGTTGCCCTGTGTGTGAACATTTCAGGTCAGTTGCTTTCCATCAGAACCCTTGTTTTTCAAGTGAGATTGAAAAGTCTCACTGAAGACAAACTTTGCATGTTGCACCCATTTATGTAATTTATACTGGGGAAAAAGTGACAGGGAAATCCTGCCAAAAATCATGGAGACAAATTTTCTGAGAGGCACCCAGCAATGTGTAGAATATTGCCCTACTTCAAGTTAATCCAATCTTCAACAACAAAGTACCAATTTTTTGCGGTTGTGTGAACAAATCTCTCACCCCGTGGTCTTATTCTACTACCCTTCTCATTGAATGATGTGAAAACTACACTGCTTTCCCCCTTTAAAAGGCACAGCATCCTTTTGGGAGTTGTGCAGATATCCTGCCTCAGTAATATTTAAAGTAGTCTTTCACAGAATTTATTGCACATCCCTAATTGCCCTTGTGTGTGGCTTGCTAAGAGTTAAGAGCCAACCACATTACTATGGAGTAGCAAACAGGCCAAACCAGACCATTTGGAAGATTTCCTTCCCCAGTAAGCTGTATAACAATTGATTATAGAATGTTTAAGTTTCCTCGCTGTCCTGGTGGAATTCAAACTCATATCCCTGACTCATTAGTCCAGGCCTCTGGATTTAACCATTATGTTTTTGCGCCTTGTTTCTCTTAAAACAGTCTCAATCCACCAAGAGTTGTCAGGGAGTATATTAATTAGCCATCCTTGACTATTATGTTAATGTTACTACCATAAGTTTTCCTCTGAGTTCCTTAAAGTTCCAGATTTATCATTCTCACTTAAATTTCATGCCATGTTAATTTTAAAGCTCATTGCTCAACCATCTATTCTCGTTAATTCTTCCCTAAGACCACTTAGAAGTCAAAAACCCTGACCAATCACATGCTCTCTCTCACTATCTAGAGGCTTTTTAAACACATAATTTACTCCACCCAACAATTAGTTCTTGATTCAACTGATCATATCTTTTACTAAAATAAAACCAGAAGCACTCAATGGATTAGGTGGCATCTATGGAAAGAGAAACAATTAACACTTCAGGTCTGGGACTCTTCATCAGAACCGCCTGAAATGTTAACTGTTTCTTTTTCCGTGGATGCTGCCTGACATGTGAAGTGCTTCCAGCATTTTCTACTTTTATTTTGGATTTCCAGCATCTGCAGTTCACTTGATTTTTATTTCTTTTACTATTTTTAATCAGCTCAACCATGACCTTACTAACACGGGCTTGAAGGTCCATGTCACCAATTCCTGCTCCTACTTTGTGTGTTCTTCACTGATGCTGTGAGCCTTAGACCTTCAAAATGAAGTGTCTGTTGAAATTAAGCTGAGATGAGTCCAAACAACGTATGCTGGATGGAAGAGCAACAAGTGGGAAACTCATCGATCCATTCTTGTGCATTTCCTGCTATTGAGACTCAAACCTGTGCTGTTGGTGGTTTTGCAGCAAGATTCTTGAAGACTTGGGTGTGTAATCCTCTATTAACCTCAGAGTGGGGTGAAGATCAAGAGCATTTCTCCCAAGCTGTGTGAAAACATATATAAAATAAATAAGCTCTTTTTAAAAATTTGAACATAGTGGGAAATAAGAACTTGTTCTTTGATGAAAATGCAGCTATAAATGACAGCACAGTGATTTTGTTTACAAAGTTAATTATCTTCTCACACTTTGTAACATATATAGTTAGAAATAATAACAAATAATGAAAAGGTACAATTACTAAAACAAACTGCATGGAAATGTGTACTGACATATACAGAAATTTACATTTACAATACATTTTTCAAGCAAAAGGCTTTAGAGTATACATTCTCTTTGATTGGTAATATGTGTGATATTACATTTAACTAAAGATATAACAAAATATTTTATTGCTCTTGTTTGCATTAAAAGAAATTGTCAAATCTTCGACAGTACTGCAGCTGTTGTTTCCTCTTTATATTGTGATATATCCCATGGCTGAGATTTACATTCAAGGCCAATGCTACTGCTGGACCCTGCTCTGTAAATGGTGCAATCTTGTCTTGTCAGCAGAGGGAGCTCACAGTTCAATAAATATATTTTGGGATGGGTTCATTGTTCTCCCAAATGCCTAACTGTGATCATCTGTTAACACCCACACTTCACATAAAAAGAAGTGCTGGGAATACTCAGTGCACCAGGCAGCATCTGTGGGGAGGGAAACAGATTTAGAATTTCAGGTCAGTGACATTTCATCAGAGCAGTTCTAATGAAATGTTACAGGCTTGAAATGATAACTGCTTCTTTCTCCACAGATGCTGCTTGATCTGCTACTTCCTGCATTTTCTGGGATTTTCACTGATTTCTGATTTCCATCATTGACATATTTTGCTTTTGGATCCATGCCTGGCAGTAGATTCACGTAGCAGCATGTTTTTATGCACTACGCAATTTAACCCCAATGAGAAATAGGACAGAATGGAACATTCGGTACCTTACTGTGAATTACATAGTCCGAGATTTTCCTTCCAGACTTTCCTGCCAAGCACCTGACTTTCAAATGCCCAGATACGTGCAGTAGCATTCAGCACTGCTTCAGTGTGACTCAGGGAAGGCCTCCCTAAGCATCTCCCATCTTGTGAAGTCCAGTACTGGGAACCCAAACCCAGGAGGTACTGTTTAAGTATTGTACTTACCTGGCTCTCATTGGGCAGACTTACTGTCCCCTCCCACATCCTTAACAGCAGCCACCTCCATCCCACCCTCCAGTTCATGATGATTACATCCCCACCATCAAGATCCAAACCTACTCTCCTCCCCGATCCCCTCATCTGCCAGCAGAAACCAAACCCAACACTCCCCCACCCATTGATCCCTGACTTCCAACTCACCCCTTAGTAACCAAAGGCCCCAGGGCTACAAATAGCCCCACCTCACGACCAAACATCCCCTCTCCATCAAAGCCCTTAACCGATAATTGGCCCTGGTACCCCTTCAGATCCACAACTCTGCCCCCACCAGCCCCACCCCAATGTCTTGAGCTTTGTGCTCGACTGAATTTCCCAGAGGCAGCCCTCAAAGACACCTTTACCACTGCCAATGACTTTTGAGATGCAAGGCTCTAAGTGATGGTCTGTGTATCTTTCTTGCAATAGAACAGCAGTGTGATATGTGACCTCAGACTCTAGTAACAAATGCTTTAGATAATTTCTGCAAAGCAATTAATTATTGACATGCAGTAACTTAAAGCGTTCACCAACCTTTTTTGTTATGAAAATAATGTGGTATTTAGAGCTAAGAACTAAATATTAAAATAGCTGAACTGTGCATTAAACAGGAGTAGTTCAAAGACAAATGTTTCCATTTAAATTGTTTGGAAACATGCGTCATATTTAAATCTTCAATATGGTGACTTTGTTTTTTACACTGTACAATCTTGTTTGGAAATAAGCTGCTCTTATTGCTACAATATGTGAGAGGGTTCCAATTATTTGTAGGCATGTGAGCAGTTATAATGACATGCACAGGTGATGATGAACATCATCTGCTGTTTAACAATCCTGCCGTGCTTGCACTTGAACTCTATGCTCTCTGTTCTGGTTCTGTATGGAGTGCAGCAGCGACTGTCAGAGCATGAACCACAGTAGATGGGTCTGTAACTCTTAACACTGATGCAGTTGTTGTATTCAAAGTGAATTGGTTGAAGTGCTCTTGTTGTCGGCTGGCAATTATTCCTTCCCTGAAAAAAGGGACAAGTTTTGTATAATGCAGTCAGAACACAACAATTAAGTTTGAAAATAGACCTCATATAGTTTTTAGTTCATTACAACTAATAATTTAGTTCATTATTCATAGTAATTGTGTAATTTCCCAATCTCTCAGATTCAAAAATAATACTGTAATTGAATTTATCCAAGACTGATTGTAACGGCCAAATATATGTTCACCTTCAGACATGATTTGGATATCAACACCATCTTTGTCATAATGGGGCGTTGTGATATGACAGTGGGAGTTCACAAAAACAATCCTCTTACAATGAGCTCAATCTTGTAGTCAGCAAAAAAACACAAATGGCACTGGCCATTCATCATTTACACTTTCCGTAGATTTTCTGTGGGCTTTTGCATTGGAAGTTGTGGTGTTGAGAAATCCAAAACAGTATGATGCCAGGTGCAGGAACCGTGGATCTGAGTAAACTGCACAAGCACCTGTTTATTTCCTTAACAAGTGGAATGAAGAAACCTTGTTGAGACATACAGCCCAGAAATTCTCCAGTTTCCTTCCTTATATTGTGCAATGTTTTGCTATGCAAGTGAACAATTCTGGAAATACAATCAGGACAAGGTGTAGGCCACTGGGCATGTGCCGTAACATTGATCAGCATACATTGTTCAATGAATATTATTTACATCAAAGTCTGCTGTGCAGATCAGCTTCTAAGTGGCAAACAGCCCAAAAGCTAAAGCAGCTCTTTACCACAGGGTTATACCTGCTTATGTATTACAGGGCCTCACCCTATCTGTCCTTCTGCCAGGATACCAGGTGTGTCCATCCTCCTCATGGTAGATTCTTCTTTCCTTCTCAAGTCCTTATGTCCCCACCAAACTCTTCTCATCAGCCTTTCCAATCATTTTCTCACATTTCCCATAATCTGCTCAGTTCCCCAGCTCAACCGGTCTCCCCACAATCATCTGCTTAGCCCCACATCACCTCCCCAACTCCCCTTATGATCACCTCCTATGCCTCCCAGGACATCTCCTCACCCCCTGACTTTTTCTCAATTCCCTTTTGAGTTCTGTGCATAATTATCTTGCAAGAACAGAAACAATGACATTTAACTACATTGAACTATCTACAATGCCCTTTGGAAAAACAAGGAAACTCATGAGACAGCTCCCTAAATTTTGCATTTGTGCATGGTCACTAAAAGATACTGTAGGATCCATTCTTTAAAAATGGCAAGCTCCCATAGTTGTTCTGTAAACTGTGGGACATTGCACCTCTGGTCTACAATTATAAATAAGATCTTCACAAATGTGTCAATGCTAACTTAATTTGATACTGAAAGAAATCCTCTTCCAGTAGATTATTATCTACAATCTTGTCTGAATTCTTTGTTTATGTAGCAAGCCTTTCTATTGTTATCCCTGTTCAGGTTAACAGTCGCTCTTTCAATACATATTTACATGGAATACCACAGCAATAAATGAAATACTTCCAACCATCAATGTAATGTTATAAAATCTTATATTTTTTAAACTTGTTATGATGCACTTCAACACCAATCTCACTCGTGACGAGATTATTGGCTGGTAAAAGATCTACCATTACTCACCATGTGAGCTTGTCTTACTTGATCCTGTTGGCATGGCTTCACTATACATAGTTGGCTCTGTGTTTCCAAAATACAATGGTGATTTTTGTTTGAAATTCGGGTTGAGACTCCTATCCCACAACTCCTGGAGCAGGCCGACCACTCGCTACTTTGCTCCAAGCAATTGAAAGGCACGTGGGACGGATATCTTCTGGAGAATACCTCTGATCTGAATGCTGAAGATGAGATAAACAATAAGCTTAGTTGTTTCCAACCGTAACAAGATGAATACATCAATAATCCAAAGATATATTTAGCCAGTCAAATAAGGTTATAAATAATGACACGTTTAAAATAAGTACTTTTACCAACAGCTATACTATCGCTGAAGATGACGGTGAATTTCGTTTGAACATTTTTCCATAGGCAAATGATACGCAAACAATAAAGAAAGCAGAGTGATAGTTCTGCTTTTGACCCTTTTCCAAAAACCTTTATTCATTTTCTCTACAAGAATAACTGCG
>JAUZTB010000048.1:20020877-20033519 GCA_034780895.1 Rhynchobatus australiae | reverse complement strand
TTCCAACATTATTAGCTTTGATGTTTAACATTTTTTATAATTGTTGTCACATCAAGATGACAAATATATAAATTGATTATGGAATCTAGAATAATACTAAAGTAACATTTAAGTATTGATTACTTAATAAGAGTGTACATTTGTGCCAATAATCAATTGATACAAAAGATCTCAAAGAAACTGGAAAGAGAATGGGGTAAAAAAAGTGAAAAATAATCAAGTACAGATTTCCTTTGTGTCAACTCCAATAAATCTTGACTGTGTTAGCTCTGAGGGTGCTTATTGCTTGCTATATGTTAGAAGTATTTATATCAATAATTGTATTAATAAAGCTTTTTTAAAAAAATTAGTACAGAATGGGATTTGTGTCCACTGGCTGTTATTGGATTGTTTGGGTGCACAGATGCATAACTTTTAAAAATGGGCTCCCCTGCTGCTTAAGTAGTCTCTTAATAAAGCTGTTGCCAAAATAAACATTTTAAAAGCCTTCAAAGCATCAATTGATTGATTTTTGATTAAAGATCAAAATTGGCTTGGAATATGAGGAAATGATTGTCTAACAATATTTCTTGGGGTGTTGGAATGATAAGCAATGTGGGATGAATGCTGTTTAGTTAAGAATGGTTATGTGCAAACCAGCTTTGGGCCATCTGGGAGACAAGTGTGGTAACATTCCTCACGATCCTGAATGAGTTCGTTATGAGGAAAACATTACACTACACGTGTTCTTGACACACAATCTGGAATATACTGCAGAGCACCATCTGACTAAGATCAGCATCTGACTGCTATCTGGATATTCTTGATGAGATCGTAGCTATTGAGCTGCATGCCATTTTTGTGTGGTCTGACTCCCGGTTGCTGCAACTTGTATTGAGCTTCTTCTCTTTGATAATGCCATGCAAAGATATGCAAGACATCTAACCCTCCTGGAGCTCCCCAGAATTCTTACAGATAGTCAGCAACGAAGTAGAAGACATTGTTTTAAATTAACACTTTAAGCACTTCTACAGAGAGTGAAAAGATGATTTGAAAATGCACATGTTAAGGTGGAAACTGAAATGTTATATAATATTTTTCATAAAGTTTTCCTGATGAAGAGTCTTTGATCTGAAATGTTAACTCTGTTTCTTTGACCACAGATGCTGCCTGGCCTGAGTGTTTCCAACATTTTCTGTTTTTATTTTAGGAATGTTAGCTGGCAATAGAAATCAGAACATGGTTCACCATAATAATTTTAAATAATAAACCTTTGCCTTTTGCACAGACCTCAAGTGCAGGTGGGATTCTGAAATTCTGCCAGTGGTTTGATCTTTTCAGTAGCAATGAGAAACACATCCAGGTGCACAGGCAAAGTGGCCAAAAAAAAATCACTGGAGAACGTTGCTTGTCAGATTCTTAAAACCTTTCTACTTTGTTAACCCTGACAACACCTCACTTTATAAATCTCAGTTATCTCAGTTTACATTAATCTGACTACCTCAAATATAATAACGACAAACTTTGAGATAGAGGAGCACTGGTCTTTGTTACTAAATACTTAAATAAGCCTTTCAAGGATCAGCAGTTTGATTGCAGGAAGGACCAAAGTGCATGAGTGAATTAGTGAAAAGTGGTTTAATGGTGGAAAGTTAGTGGCAATGGCTTCTGTTCAGTTTTCTGCCCCAAAAATTGGCTTCCTTGATTATGTACTGGAAACAGTGAGGCAATTCATTCCCTCTCTATTGCTTCCTCTGTTCTATTATGTGGTTTTGGAAAACACGGCACAGAATTTTAGATATTGACATAATTTAAACCTGAATGGTTATTGGCAGGTTTTAGGCTAATTCAAACTGAAGTATGCCATTTTCATTCAATGTGCCTTCATCCAATATCATAGCATCAGGAGCAGATTTAGACAGATGGCAAGTGTACAGAAGCAAAAAAAATCACATATAAGTAAAGGGATGGCGATAATTAGAAATGAATATCAATTACCTGTCAAAAATTGTGAAGGTCTTTGAAAGACTACAGAAGTCTTATCCAAGTAATAGCATTTGACTAAGAAATAATGGGCAAAGCTTTGTAAAGGGGCAACTCAGCCCTTGACACTTTACCTACATTGAATGAACAAGAATACCTTAAAATTCAATATTTAGAAAGCAAGACCATTATCTTCAGTTACTGCCACAAACTCCATCCATCCCCCTGTTCACCATCTCATGCTAGAATGTTCACAAACTAGTTGTCATGTTTGAAGAACAGGGAAACTCTGTTATCAGTGGCATGTACTTCCATTTCTATTTCTACCCGTCTTTAGCTAACCTGCTGCTGAAACCCATCTTCATGCCTTTGCTATCTCTAGACTCAACTTTTCCAGTGTCTCCCAGCCAGACTAACACTTTGCACCCTCCATGAGAACCAAAATTCTGCTGCTCATATCCTAATAACACTAAGTCCCATGAACTATTCACTCCTGTACCTACTGATCTACATTTCATCCCAGAGTTGCAACATCATGCTTTAAAAATTCTCTTCCTTATTTATAAATGCATCCAAAGATCACACTAGCGCTGTCGTCTTCCAATCTGTGTTCCTCCATTCTGGCTTCTTGAGCATCCACAGTTTTACCCATTTCTGTATCCATCATCACCTTAGGCCCGAAGCTCTAAAATTTATTCTCCAAATCACTTTAACTCTTTCTTTTCATCTCTTAAGACACTGCCCCAAAATTAATTAGCTGGATACAGACCCAATAGCAACAATGAAATCAATGAAGCTGTGTGTATTAGTTCATTCTAACTGATCTCAAAGTCTACTTGGCTATTTGGCATGATCGTTAAGACTTTGAAGCTTAGTATACAGTATTTTAAGTAGAGGCCCAGCAATCCCTAAATTTGTAAGGTTCTCTGTGGAATGGGACTGAAGCCTATTCTGTTACCTCTATCAGTTTATGTTTAATGCTGATTTTTGTTTTAGCCAGTATACACTGACCTTGATATTAAACCTGCAAAATAGGTGGGTGAGGGAGGGGTTAAAATTCTAAAACTGGAGAACATCTCACCAAATTGATGCTTATATACCTGTTGGCACTTTCACACCAGGGCTTCATGCCATAATTTTGTCCCATCACAGTGAGAGGTAATTATTCACTGGCACACTTTAATTAGATCTACCTAATCACGATCTACCTTGTTCACAATCTACCTTGTTGTGACATTGCACCTTATTGCACTGCACTTTCTCTGTAGCTGTGACACTTTATTCTATACTGTTATTGTTTTTACCTGTACTACCTCAATGCACTCTGAACTAACCCAATGTAACTGCACTGTGTAATGAATTGATCTGTACGACTGGTATGCAAGACAAGCTTTTCACTGTACCTTGGTACAAGTGATAATAATAAACCAATACCAATACCTATAGTTTTATGGTTATATAATTGTATGGTTCAATTCAAAGCCTGCTTCAGATTGTTACCAAAGGTTCACAAGACTTGGGACACCTGCTGGTAAAGGAGGGGCAGATGTTGCCTTCTCAGTTTCTCATATCTCTCATAGTCTCTCATGACAGAGATGGAGGCCATTCAGCCCATTGAGTCTATGCTAGTTCTCATAGCATTCCCATCCATCCCATTCTGCTACTTATTTCCCCATCACCTATACTCACTTACATACCCAACAACTGCCCTTTGATATTCCTACCGGCATCATTACATGGGGTGTAATTTACAGTAGCTAAGTAATCTTTGTTTTGGGGATATGGACATTATTCTGAAAAGAGCTGCTTGCTTGGAATTGGATAGCCATCGCAGTTTCCAATAGAAACACAGAGTCACAGAGTCTTTCATCATGTCCATGCCAACCATTATTATCCATCTATATTAATCTCATTTACCAAGACTTGGTATTTCAAGTGCTTGTCTCTTTACTAAGGCAAATACCAGAAGTAACATTACAAAATAGAACCCTTCACTGAAAGCAGTCAACTCCCAGCTAAAAACAGTGGCTGGTACAACAAAAAGTCATACCATATGGTATACTCAGTTCTTAAAAGTACACTAATTCTTAAATGTACTACAGTAGGAAGCCAAGGTAAATGTATTGCCTTTACGAGTAGGCTTAAAATAAAAGCTTTCAGTGAAAAATAATGTGACAAATTGCTTTGATATTTGTTAAGTTACAGGTAATTGTCTAATGACAAGGATGCTTCATGATGCAAGCTCCCCTTCATTTTGCAAGTGATGCTATCACTGCAAGTCGGCACAGGGTCAGGATAACACTGGCTGGGTGGGTGTGATACATGTAATATTCTCCTTCCAGTTCATCTGTCAACCAATTGGAAATTCTAAGGCAACTTTCCACTTCAGTCAGTTATATTGATGGGCTTGTTATTTAAGGAATTTAAAATGGGCAAAAGTGTAAAAGAATGCCATTCCAGGAATGTCAAAAGCTATCATGAATACTTTTAAAGAAAGAAGCTTATTAGATAGCTGCCCTTTTAAATTAAGTTTTAAACATTCTGTTGTCATACTCCCTTGAAGTTTTCTGTAGGGTTTGGTCTGAAATCAATCTTTAGTCAGAATATATTTGTTCAGACAAATGAGGTTTGTTCAGTTTTGTTTAGAAGCAATTTTGTTGCAACTAGGTGTTGACCATCCAGCCCCTTGCTCCTGCCCTGCCTTCCAATCAGATCACTATGAATTACACTATGAATTCCTACTCTCGGCATTTGAAATTTTCACTCACAACATAAAGGAAATTGCCACTCGTGCATTCCTTAATGTATCCAAATTATACATTATAACATTTCCTATTGTAAAGACTTTTAAAAGTCTTCATTTTGAATTTTTGTATTTTTTTGTGTTTTTTTAAGTACAGCAAATGGATGTATTAGAACAGCTGGTCACCAGATGTTTAGAATTGATATTGGCTTTCTGCCTTTTGGATTAATGCCAATAATCAGCCAAATGTTTTGAAGTAAAAGAAGGAAATGATACCTGGATTCCATAAATTTCTATCAAAGCAACATATTCTTGTAAACTACAAAATGCGGTTTCACAGCCAGTAGTGATGCACGCAGTTTAACTATGTTAGGAAAACTGCAGAGGTATATTGCTAGTTCAGTGCTGGTTGCGATTCCTGAGTTCCAGTTTGTGGTTAGCATTTAAGTGTCCTCTTTGGAAATGAAATATTGAAGCTTTCACTTAATTGCTGATGAGCAAAACAATGTCTACTCAAAATCTCTCTCTTTATGTAAGACTGGAAAAATACCTGAAGAAGTGTTTTTCTAATCTGCTCAAACTGATGCTGAGGCAACAGAGGGCAAAGTGCAGAGTCAAACCTGAACTAAGGTTGTTACAGCTCCATGTTGGAAGTTTCTTTGCTACACAACCATGCTGGCAATACATAGAAGTTATATAGACTGACACAGTAGTGTTATTCCGGTTGCTGTCACTTAATCATCAGATAATTTGCAGCCATGAGACTTTTATATCCTATTTATCTTAACAGTTAATTAGACTCCTGGCATCAGGCATTGAGTTTCCTGACCAGTGTGATTGCTGGAAGACTTCTAACCACATGACTGAATCAGCCCTGACCAAAGTGAATTTTATGGGGTTGTTTTAAATGTTTTAGTTAAGACATAATCTGGGCATACTGAAGGGAGGAGGTTTTGGCAGTAAATACCCCCATCATACTGATAAATGGTATAAACTGATCTGTTCTGGCAAAGCAGGAAAAATCAATCATTCCTTCCAAACTGCTCTGTTGTGAGTATGACTGCCACATGCTTGCCTTCATTGTGTCACAGTGCTTTAGAGTTTATCATCAATGTTTCCCTGAGACCAATAACCTTCACCTAGAAATATTCCTTCTCTCATAACCAGCACACAGCCTACTGTCGCCTGGACAAATGGAGAGTATGATTCATAGTGCAGGGAGAAGAGTAATCATGGCAATATTTACCACCCCTCCCTCTAACCAACCACCTCTGAACCTCAAGCCTCATTCATACCAAAAATGCAAGAGGATCTAATGAGGAATTAAGGAAAGGGAAGTTGGAAACCATAACCCAGCAGCAGTTTATTTTTTTTAAAATTGCTTCTCTTCTTTTTCATGCTTTGGGCTGCATGTAACTTCTCAGACTTTGTATCAGTGAACCTCAAGACTATGCGCGTCACATGTAAACTGTGCTGCTCTGAAATCCTTCATGGTCATTCTTCTACCATTTTGAAGTCAGACAGCCAGAAGAAGCAGCAGAGGAGGAATAAATGCTGCCAACCTCATCTGCTTGAGAGGTTTATGTATTCACTGCACGTACTCTGTCATTCAGCCTGCCTCTGCCAGACATCACTTCAAAAGCATTCAACCGTGGAGCGTGTCAGTCAGCCAAAGATAACTGCACCAAATCATCTGCAGAGCAAAATGCAAAGCAGGATGTAGCAACCTCAGCCCCAGCTGCCTCCAGGCCACAGCGCCCGCCACCTCCGGCTCCGACCTCAACCCCCTCCGGCTCCAACCACGGCCCCCGCCGCCTCCGGCTCCGACCTCAACCCCCGCTGCCTCCGGATCGAGACCTCTCACACAGCCACTTGGTCCTACTGCGCCTGTTCTTCCACCACCACTCCCCATCCCCACCCACCCCTGGTCTCTCAAGTCTCCACCTGCCCCTCATCTCCCCTCCACTGGGTCCCTATTTTCCTCCCACCCCACTTTCTCTGACTCCTCCAACCCTCTACCCTCCCTTGACTCCAGCTGCAACCACTATCCCCTCCAACCTTCCCCTCTCTGAGGCGGAACATCCTGTCCTCAGCAGGGGCCTTACCTTTGTCCCCCGGCGCCTGCACCTCAACGAGTTCCGTGGCTGCCATGACACCGAGCTCTTCTTCCGTCGCCTCCGTCTCTGGGCCTGCTTCTTTGGCAAGGATTCCCCACCCCCACTGATGACCCCTTCTCGCACCTTAAGCTCTCTTCCTCCTCCTGGACACCCCACTCTGGCCTTCTGGCCGCTCTAGATCTTTTCATCTCTAACTGCTGATGGGACATTAACCATCTCAACTTCACCACTCCTGTTACCTATTCCAACCTCACCCCCTCTGAATGCACTGCCCTCCACTCTCTCTGTACTAATCCTAATCTTACCATCAAACCTGCAGACTAGGGCGGTGCTGTTGTAGTCAGGCGGACTGACCTCTACCTTACCGAGGCCAGATGCCAACTCTCGGACACCTCCTCTTACTTACTCCTCAACCAGGACCCCACTGAGGAGCATCAAACCATTGGCTCTCACATCGTCATCATCCTCATCACCTCTGGAGATCTTCCCTCTCCTGCCTCCAACCTCACACTCCCCCTAACCCTCACTGCCCATTTCTACCTCCTACCTAAGATCCACAAACCAACTGCCCTGGAAGGCCCATTGTTTCTGCCAGCTCCTGTCCCACTGAACTCGTGTCCTCATATCTCAACTCCATTTTGTCCCCGTTGGTCTAGTCCCTTCCCACATACGTCTGTGACACTTTGCATGCCCTCCATCACTTCAACAATTTTCAGTTCCCTGGCCCTGACTGTCTCACTTTCACTATGAATGTCAAGTTCCTGTACACTTACATCTCCCATCAGGAAGGCCTTAAGGCTCTCCACTTCTTTCTCAACAACAGACCCAACCAGTTCCCCTCCACCGCCACCCTCCTCCATCTGGCAGAACTGATACTCACCCTCAACAACTTCTCTTTCAGCTCCTCCCACTTTCTCCAAACCAAAGGTGTAGCCATGGGCGTTCGCGTGGGCCCCAGCTGTGCCTGCCTTTTCATCGGCTATGTGGAACAGTCCATGTTCCAAGCCTACACCAGTAACACTCCCCAACTCTTTCTCTGCTGTAATGATAACTACATTGAGGCCACTTCCTGCACCCGTGCTGAGCTCATCAATTTTATCAACTTTGCCTCCGACTTCCACCCTGCCCTCAGATTCGCTTGGTCCATCTGTGACAACTCTCTCCCCTTTCTTGATTTCTCTGTCTCCATCTCCAGAGACAGATTATCCACCAACATCTTCTACAAACCCACCAACTCTCACGGTTACTTTGACTACACCTCTTCCCACATTGTCACTTGTAAGGATGCTATTCCCTTCTCTCAGTTCCTCTGCCTCTTCTGCATCTGTTCTCGTGATGAGGACATCTCAGATGTCCTCCTTGTTCAGTAAACAGGGTTTCCCTTCCACCACCATCAATACTGCCCTCACCCACATCTCCTCCATTTTCCATACATCTGCCCTCACCGCATTTCCCCCCCTCCCCCCCTCCCCCCCCCCCACCCCGACATAACAGGGACACTCCACGAGCTTCCACATCCAACACATCATTCTCTGGAACTTCTGCCACTTCCAAGGGGATCCCACCACCAGGCACATCTTCCCCTCCACACTCCCTGCCCCCCACCCCATTTTCTGCAGAGATCGCTCTCTCCATGACTCCCTTGTCCACTCATCCCTCCCCACCAATGACCCACCCGGCTCTTATCACTGCAACCGTGCAAAGTGCTACACCTGCCCCTCCACCTCCTCCCTCACCACCATTCAGGGCCCTAGACAGTCCTTCCAGGTGAGGCAGCGCTCCACCTGTGAATCTGAGGGTGTCATTTATTACATCCGGTGCTCCTGGAGTGGCCTCCTCTACATTAGTGAGACCCGACATAGATTGGGGCACCGCTTCGTCAGCCACCTTCGCTCCATCTGCCACAACAGGCAGGACCTCTCGGTCGCCAGCTACTTCAATTCCACTGTCCACTCCCAGACTGACATGTCTATCCATGGCCTCCTCTACTGCCACACTGAGGCCAGACGCAGGCTGGAGGAGCAACACCCCATAGTCTGCCTTGATAGTCTCCAACCTGATGGCATCAACATCGATTTCTCGAATTTCCTGTAAGCCCTCCCCCTGCTTTCGTGTTTTCCCCCCTTTGTTTTCCTTCTTTTCTCTCACTCCTATGGTCCCCTCACCCCTTTTCTTTCCCCTCCCCCACCCTCACAACCTGCCCTCACCTCCCTCTCATTCCCTACCTCCTTCCCTTTATTCCACGGTCTACTGTCCTTTCCTACCAGATTCCTTCTTCTTCAGTTCTTTGCCTCTCCCACCAATCACCTCCCAACTTCTTACATCATTTCCTTTCATCCCCCCCACCCCCACCCACCTACCTTCACCCTCTCACCTGGGCTCACCTATCACCTACCAGCTTGTGCTCCTCCCCCTCCCCCTCCCCCTACTTATATATTCCGGCTTCTGCCCTTTTCCTTTCCAGTCCTGATGAAGGGTCTCGACCCAAAATGTCGACTGTTTATTTCCCTCCACAGATGCTGCCCGACCTGCTGAGTTCCTCCAGCACTTTGTGTGTGTTGCTTCAGATTCCAGCGGCCTTAGCTGAATTACTTCATTACACAGAACTTGCGGACCCTACTTTTAATACAAGCATCCTATATATGTCAGGCAATGGATTATTTTTGTTGTATCTTCTCTTATTTCAGATCTGTATCGTTTTTTAAGTTGATAAAGCAACGAATATTATCCAGAAGATCAAGATCATAAGGGGGTATTGCAGGATGCAGATTGCAAGGGCTCTAAAGATCTCAGGTTGTCTGAATACTGCAGGGGAGTTGGCAGGGAGGGA
The DNA here is from genome assembly GCA_034780895.1 of Rhynchobatus australiae. Taxonomy (NCBI): domain Eukaryota; kingdom Metazoa; phylum Chordata; class Chondrichthyes; order Rhinopristiformes; family Rhynchobatidae; genus Rhynchobatus; species Rhynchobatus australiae. The sequence continues at coordinate 20,023,867 of JAUZTB010000048.1, read as the reverse complement.
CCTGCAAATGCACCACCATTAGAGCAGAAGTACAGAAGCTCCCACAGGATTTGAGTCATATCACAGTAACCATTTTGACCTAACACCCAACCTATCCTGTTCTAGCGTAGAACTTCAAATTCTGCAAGAATGGTTAAATATCAGTGTGAAGCTCATCAAACTTCTCATCTTTTACTCACCTACTCATTAACACTTGTGACTCAGATTTAGTGACACCACACGTGGATCTTGTACTCAAAGCAGTCTTTGCTCTTCAGGCTTCTGTACCCTTTTCCTTACTCCTGTGGATGGGAAGGGATTTAGGAGATTGGAGCAGATGAGTCCCAAGAGCACTCATAAAATCGAAACTGCTCACAGTCATTCCGTCTAGTTTTTGTTTCGAAAACGTACCATCTTCTGCATCATAGATTAGATCTGTACCCTGTGATAGAGGCAGGGACTCCTATCTAGAGCCTTTGGTACAGAGCAGTATATTGGCGGTAACTATCTTTTTGCAAGAAGCACTGTGAACAAAGAGCCCAAAATTTAAAGTATGAGGAGGAATAACTCCAGTTGATTGTATAAGAAGCAATTGGAGAACGATAAGTTACTGAGCTGTAGCAGCTCTCAGTTAAACTTCATGTATTAAGGAAGGGATTCTGGCTTTTTTTATTCACAGGATGTGGACATTACTGGGACTATCAGCATTTATTGTCCAAGCCTAATTCCCAGTGAACATTTGGGGCAGTAGCTAGGGAATCACATATGGGCCAGACTACTTAAGGATGGCAGATTTCCTTTCCTGAACATTAGAGAACCGGCTGAGTTTTTGCTACAATCCAGTGGTATCATAGATATTTCTTTAAATTCCATAGTCGTCTAACTATTTGAATCTAAATTCCCCATCTGCCAAGGAGGAATTCAAACTCATGCTTCTGGATCACTGATCCAAAACTCCGACCCTGGTCCAGTCATTTAATCACAATGGTTCCATACTACCAGATAATGGCAGGCTCATTGGCTTCTGACCTCGTGCTGGGCTGGGCTGCTGCAAATCTGTCACATTTGCAAAGCTGGTCTGAGGTAAATTAAGCTGTAACGAGCTGTTGGCCTTCATACATTTCAAATCAAATGCAGTATTTTATTATAAAACAGGCTAAATTGATACTTGTTTTACTTTGTCTCTGATCTATGAAAAATGAGGTTTGGTTTAATAACTGCAGTGTCTCATGCTATGCAGAATATGTGAGAATAACAGTGAAAGAATGTATTTGTTTCCAAGTTGCACAACATGGATCCATCAGTCTTCTCATGCTGATGAGATGTTATTTTCCTGGATAGTGCAAAGAGATCCCTGGAGACTACCATGGCCAAAGTGTTAAGCTTCATGCTAAGATGCAGACAGGCTAACCAAAGTCAATATTCTGGCCATCTGTCTTGCACTTCAAAAATCAGCTATGTACTAGTGCCAAGCCATCTCCACTGACATTTCCAGATTTTGTTCTCAACACAGACCCTATTTCACCTTCCACAATTCAGTTTCAGTGCAGCTAGACACTTTATTGACTTGGATCCCAGATTCGGTGCATAGTTTGGGAATCATTAATGTCTGATAATTTTTCCTTACTCCTGTGGATGGAAAGGGATTGAGGAGATTGGAGCAGGTGAGTCTCCAAAAGGACCCATAAAACTGAAACTCCTTTCAGTTATTATCCTTAGCATTTTTTTTGCATACATACCATCTTCTGCATCATAGATGAGGATTCAGCCATTTCTGGTGTGATCATTGGCAAGGCAGGAGCTGAAGCTTAAATGTTAAATAATTCTTAAGCACCCAAGTTTAACATTCTAAGTAAATTGCGGCACAGTAGAAGGCATAGGGTGTGGCTGCTCAACGTGCTGTCAGTATCACTAATGGCATCTGAAATAAAACAAAACATGCTGGAAATACGCAGCATCTGCAGAGAGAAACAGAAGAGGAAAAGTTCGAAATGAAACAAGTTCTAAGTTGCTGAGAAATTTGCTGGTGGTAGTGGTGAGGTGTTGGGAGGGTGGTAGTAGAGTAAACGAAAAGAAGGAGAGGAGATAGGGAGGAGATCGGGAGGCAATGAATAACCCAGGTGACTGTGGTGGTGCCAGGTGAATAACAATGGTGGAGGAATGTCTAGAGGAGGCGCATGTAGGAAGCAGTGAATGAATATTGAAGTGGCAAAAGAGAAGAGCAGAAAAATCCTGAATGTTGGAAATGTGAAACTTAATACTATTTTGGATGAAAATCTGAAACTATGAATTCGATGTTGAGTCCTGAAGGGTAGAAGATGAGATGCAATTCCTTGAGTCTACTTGAGCATTATTGGAACTGTGCAGGATAACAAAGACAGAGAAGCCAAAATAGGATTGGGATGGAGAATGTAAGTGACAGGTAACTGGAAGTTCGGGCCACCGTTGTGAACAATCACCTTGGCTCACCTTATCACATACCTTCCCTCTTGCTCTCTCTTCCCCTTGTCCTTTCATCTGAAATTTAGGACTTGTTTAATCTCTAACTTTTTCCAGTTATGATGAGGGGTCACCAACATGAAATGCTTTTCTCTCCACACAGATGCTGCCTGAGTTTACAGCATTTTCTCATTTTAATTCAAATTTCCAGGAGCTGCAGTATTTTGATTTGTGATCAATGACATCTTATTGATAACCAATAGTACATAACTATGTCTTGGGAAATGAATGGGACTGATTAGTTTATCACTAAAGGATATTGAAGTAGCATCTTCACCGATCCTTTCTGTTCAGAACAGTTACAAAGCTGGAGAAAGTTAACTTTTAATTTCTCTCTGTCTTTTCTTAGGGATCAGTTCACTCAGTCCACTGCTTACATCAATGACTGAATTATTAATAGAGTTGAAAAGTCAAAAATTATGCATTGCTTTGATAATGTACAAGAAATATTATATAGTCCTGTCAGTAATACATTTTCCCTGTTGAGGCATAATAGTGACATTATTAAATAT
>JAUZTB010000048.1:20000726-20014290 GCA_034780895.1 Rhynchobatus australiae | reverse complement strand
ATAATTGTCTCCAGAAAGGGAAATTAAATTCATTGATATGTTTTTGAACCAGAATAGGAAAATTTTATTTCCTTTATTTTTCTTCAAGTCTTGTTGAATTAAACTGCAGACAATCAAATGGAAACTAGTATTTGCAACATGGAAAAATTGCCAAAAGAACATTCTGTGCATTTTATCTACTCTACATGAGAGAGTTGGCAATATCTTAACACTTTCAAACATACTAAATTGTTTCCATAATACACAAGGAGACAAATGGCAGTACTTACACTACACTTAGAACAACTTCAGTGTGATGCCGTCTTGAAGACTTTTTCAAAATTTCAGTATAGAAGCTACAGGGAGAAGCAGTTTGGTTCAGTATTAGGTTGGGGTGGAGCTAATGCAGAAATGGAAATGTCATACTAGATCAGAAGGAGGTGGTCTTTTAAGGCTGGGATTAAAATGTATTGTCAGATAAAACATGAAGAGGGGTTGGTATTCTGTAAGGCACTGAACAGAATGGAAAGATGTTCCCTAAAATTGATGCCATTCATTTAGTATAAAAAGTAAGAAAAGCTTAACAATGTGTGTTAGCATCAAGTTTCATCCATCCATATTTGCATAGCTGGGGAAGCAATCACTGTTCAATGTCAAGTTTAACAATCCATTCAGTTGTCTCAGGTAAGGCAGTGTGAAGGGCTGAGATGCTAAGAAGTGAATCTTTCAGGCAGGAGCTCAGTATGTGTCCAGTAATAGCCTTGGGTGGCCAAAGGCAAAAGTTGAGTTGTTCATCATTTCCACTTGTGGAGCAAGAGGACTCCCTTTCCTCTTTTCCTGCAATTGAGGTCTGTGTACATAGGAAGTTTGAAACCTGACACTTGATTACTCAGGTCAGTTACCAGGGTGTGATTGGCGATGACTACAGTCAGCCAAGGGGTGTGTGGGTTGCCATTAGTTTGTAGGGTTTGGAGAATGTTCCACTCCACAGCCAATACTGAAGGTGTGCAAGAAGAGCTTGTCAGAGGCATAGCCAATTCTGAAGCGCAAGTCTTCAGCACTACAACAGTGATCTTGTCAAGGCCCAGAACCTTTGCTGTATTTGGTGTGCTTAACTGTCTTATTGATAATCATGAATAGATTAAGTGGGTGGCCTCTCTGAAGGTGAGGATCTTAGGTGGTCGAGATCAATCGTGTGCTTAGCCCTTCTGCCTAAAGATATTGCAAATAGTTCAGTCTTATCTCTTATACTCATGTATTGTACTCCCTCATCACTGAGGATGGGGATGTTTATGAATCATCCTGCTCTTCTCATTTGTTGTTTACTTGGCCATTACCATTCAGAACAACTGTGGAGAGCTTTATATGATCTGTTGGTTGTGGGTTGACTTAGTTCTGTCTATAACTGTTTCTACTGTTTAGCAATCATGCAGTTTTGTGTCATAGCTTCACCAAGTTGGCAACTTATTTATCGATGCACTGACTGTCCCAGCATGTTCTTCTACATAAGATCTTTAAATTAGTTGGGCCCTGACTTGGAGGTGATTGCAGAGTGTTATTACAGAGATATGCTGAACCACAAGATTACAGGCTATAGTGGATTATAGTTCTCCTGCTGCAGAAGACACACATCACTTCTGTTACGAGGTGGTAGGTTCATTCTGAATCTACCCCATTTAGTGGGATAATAGTTTTATACAACCCTAACCCAACCAAGAACTAATTGGGTGCCTGAAAATGGAGATACATGTTTAATCCTTGCCTATTATGTATAATACTGTGCACAAGTCTCCTCAAACTGGTTTCTAGGATAACTGAGGTGGCCCCCAGTGCAGTGACCATGGCTCAATGTATTACAATTCACTTAGGAAGGCAGCATCTGTTCTTTCAATCCTGCCACTCTGTTGACACAGCAGTCCGCTGTGATACTGTAGTCTAAAGCCAGGCTGGAGTTCGTTCTCCAAAACCGTTTGCAGCCTCTTCTGCTGAAAGTCAGTCGTCTTCCACCAGCCATGCAGAAGCCACTGAAGGAGCAGTGCATAGAGCCAGAACATGCACAGGAACATGGGAGAGAAGGGTACTCAGATAGTAATTTGTTGGCTTTGTAATGCGTATGACATGATTTCATCTGTCAATGGGAGTTAAATATTTATTTTGTGCTGGCCCTTGTTTTTGCAGAGTAGCCAGACGGACACTGTCATGGTCAGTGACAGAGAAGTACAGTATGGACGTATTGATGACTGCTGATTACAGATGGGGCACCGGAATCACACTCAGATACACCCTTCACAGACATTGCAGGCAAAATTAGGCTGACGAGCTCACCTTTTGCCTTCTCTATCCTCCACTTCCTCCTCCTTCTGTCCCTCCTACTCCTCCCTACCCAGCTGCCCACTGTATAGATGGCAGCAAAGGCTGACCCTCGTGATTGTATAATTGTGCAGCACGCAGCAGACTCCATGAATGTTGACACCCAGTCTGTCACATTATGGAGGCACAGAGTCAAAGAGTCATACACCACAGAAACAGGCCCTTTGGCCTAACTGATCCATGCTGACCAAGATTCCCATCTAAGTAAGTCCCATTTGCCCATGTTTGGACCACATCCCTCTAAACCTTTTCTATCCACGTACCTGTCCAAGTGTCTTTTAAGTGTTGTTAATGTACCTGCCTCAACTAGTTAACTCTGGCAGATCATTCCATATACTGATAAGTCTCTGGGTAAAAAGGTTGCCCCTCAGGCTCCTTCTAAACTTCTCCCCTTTCACCTTAAACCTAGGTCCTCTTCTTCTTTATTTTCCAACCCTGGTAAAATGACTGAGTGTGTTCACCCTATCTAGGCCCCTCATGATTTTATACACCTCAATAAGATCACCCCTCATTCTCCTACACTCCAGTGAATAAAATCTCAAACTGCTCAACCTGTCTCCATAGGAAGCATCCTATCTGGATGTATCACGGCTTGGTACAGCAACAGCTCTGCCCAGGACTGCAAGAAACTGCAGAGAGTTGTGGACACAGCCTAGCACATCACAGACACCAGACTCCTTGATCTCTGTCTTTTGTCTTGGTGAAGCAGCCAGCATAATCAAAGACCCCACCCACCCGAGACATTCTCTCTTCTCTCCTCTTCTATCGGGTAGAAGATAGAGGAGCCTGAGGGCACGTATCACCAGACTTAAGGACAGCTTCTACCCCACTGTGATAAGACTATTGAACAATGAGATGGACTATGACTTCATGATCTACCTTGTGACCTTGCACCTTATTGCACTGCACTTTCTCTGTAGCTGTGACAGTTTACTCTATACTTTTTGTTTTTACCTGTACTGCCTCAATGCACTCCGTAGTAACTCAATGTAACTGCACTGTGTAATGAACTGACCTGTACGTTCAGTATGCAAGACAAGATTTTCACTGTACCTTGGTACAAGTGACAATAATAAATCAATACCAATACCATAACTCAATCCTTCAAGTCCCAGCATTATCCTTGTAAATCTCCTCTGCACTCTTTCCAGCTTAATGGCATCTTTACCCTAGCAGGGTGACCAAAACTGAACACAGCATTCCAAATGTAGCCTCAACCTTGTAGAACTGCAAAATAACATCCTAGTTCTATACTGAATGCCCTGACTGATGAATGCGTGCTAAAAGCCTTCTTCACCACCCTGTCTACCCATGACGCCACTTTCAGGAAACCATGTACTTGTACTCCTGGGTCCCTCAGTTCTATAACATGGGAGTATAACAGGGCCCTAGCGTTCACTGTGAAAGCCTTACCCTCATTTGTCTTCCCAAAATGCAACAACTCGCACTTATCCAAAGTAAGCTCAATTTGCCATTCCTCGGCAAACTTACCCAGCTGCTCGAGATCCCTCTGTACATCCTAATAACCATTTTCACCGTCTATGACACTGCCTATTTTAGCATCATCTGCAAACTTACCAACCAGGCCTTGTACATTGTCATCCAAATCATCGATATAGGTGACAGATAGCAAATAGCAAAGTTCCCCAGGGGTTCTCCTGTGCTTTCTTGGCTTTTATCCTATGCACACTGGCAGTATATGGATTGTGTATTGGATTTATCAATAAAACCACCTTGGTCTTCTAAGGGCCCCTGAAGCATCCTGAATAACAGGAGATATCGGACATCCCTCCTGAGTACATTAAAGCTGCTTTGTAAAATATTGCCAGCAGGTGGCGATGACTCTGCAACACTTTTCAGCTTAATTAAAAAAAAGGCCACCCTGAACATTGGTCACTGGCTGATTGCAACTCTTCTCTCAGATCTGACCCTCAAGGTCCCAAATATCACAAATTCCCTGGACTGAAACTCCCTCCCCTTACTGGCCTCTCTTAACCACCAAGAAATTCATTTGCATAGTGCAGCATTTTTGTGCAAAAAACTAATTTCTAAACATGACTGGGCATACTAAGTGGCTCTTGTAGAAGGCCATATTTGTTACAGTCTGTCTATTCATATATTGTGCTTACATATCACAAACAACAGAGGAACCAGCATTGATCAGTTTGGAATCCCACTGGTCACAGACCTCCAGTCAGAATAACACTCCTCCACCACTACCCTCTGTCTTCTATGGCCAAGTCAGTTTTGAATCCAGTCTACCAAGTGAGCATAGTTCCTGTGCATCTTAATCTTCTGGGTAAGCCTATTGTAAGGGACCTTGTCAAACGCATTACTAAAGTCCATGTAGATAATCTCCACTGCCCTACCTTCATCGATCATCTTCATCACCTCCTCAGAAAAATGTTATCGTTTGTAATACATTACCTACCCCACACAAAGCCATGCTTTTCTAAATATGAGTAAATCCTATCCCTAAGAAACCTCTCCAACAACTTGCCTACCTCTGATGTGAAGTCCACTGGCTTATAATGTCCTAGATTGCCCTTTTTAAACAAAGGAACAATGTTGGCTACTGTCCAGTCATCTGTGACCTCACCAGTGGCTAGAGGAGATACAAAGGTCTTTGCCAAGGCCCCAGCAATCTCCTGGGTCAACCAGCTGAGTTCCTCCTGCAGATTGTTTGTTGCTCCAGATTCCAGCTTCTGCAGTCTCTTGTGTCTCCTCTCTTCCCTCTCTTGCTAACCTGGGATAGATATCATCAGGCCCTGGGGACGAATGTTCTGCAATAGACCCAACACTGCCTCCTTCTTGATCTCAACATTCCCTACAGTGATCTCACTGTCCTCCATGTCCTTCTCCTTGGTGAATACCGATAGAAATATTTGTTTAATGCCCTGCCTACATCCTCTGGCTCCAGGCATAAATTCCCTCCTTTATCTTTGAGTGGTCCTACTCTCTCCCTTGCTACCCTCTAGTTTTTAATGTATATATAAAATGCCTTTGGATTTTCCTTAAGCACACTCACCAAGGACATTTCATGTCCAATTTTGGCCCTCCTAATCGCCTGCTTGAATTCTGTCCGGCTTTCTTTGTATTCCTTAAGGGCCTTGTTTGATTTCAGCTTCCTAAATATGCTTCCTTTTTCTTTTTGACTAAATTCATAACATCTCTTATCATCCAAGATTCCTAAATTTTGCCATCCACGTCTTTCCTCCTTGCTTGAACATGCTGGTGCTGAATTCTGATCAGCTGGTCTTTAAATGACTCCCACATGGCCAGATGTGAAGTTACCCAGTAACAGCTGCTCCCAATCTACTCTGCATAGCTCCTGCCTAATAATGTTGTAATATGCCCTATTTAGTGCTTTCCCCCAAGGTCCAGACTTATCCTTATTCATAACTATCTTAAAACTTAAGGAGTTGTGATCACTGTTCACAAATGCTCTCCTATTGAAACCCCAATCACCTGCCCAGGCTCATTTACCAGTACATGGTTCAGTATGGCCTCTCCTCTAGTTGGACTGTTTCAAGAAAAATCGATGAAAATATTGCACATAACAAGGGCAGGTCACTTGTTGAACGAGCTAAGCTCTCTGGCACTGACATTTAACTATTACTGGTATTGAATTTGAGAAGATTTTATAAATATTTTTATGTTTTTGCTTAATTTTTTTTCATCAGTCTTGATCCAGTGACTCTTTCTCTTTCTATCTCTTGCTCAATCTATTTTCCTGCACTTCATTTTCATTGAAATCCACCCCCCCCCCCCCATAAACCATTATCCTTCCAGCATTTATTTTCGATTTATTTAATCTCACTTGATAGGAGATAGTTTGATGGTGGGCTGATCACTGTCATCCCATGTGCCACTTGCTTACCAATACCAGCTAACTTTTACAGCAGCTTCTTGCACAAACAAGCTTTTGAGATGAAGAGAAACGGTTCATGTGCAATTGACAGCAAACAACGCTGCAAGTCCTGCTGCAACAAGGTCCATGAGTCATCCATCTGCACAGCAGCTACATTTCCTGTCACAGCCTATTGAAAGTAAACTGATCATCTGAAAATCATTGGGTTTTCAATATTGATATGGCATGAAAAGGAAACGTGAGAAGGAAAATTTTTAAATTTTCTTTATTCTTTACTTCTGAATCTATATATTTCCCTAACTCAGGCCCTCTTACAGGTCTTCCTTGTCCATCATCTCTCACATTTTGGTCTTTGACGTTCCAGTCCCCCACTTAAACCTGCTAGATCATGAAAGTCTCAGTTAGTTGGGCATTTTCCGATCACTTTACTCACGTAGCTGTTGTTATTGAAAAGGAAAAATTAAGTCTTCTCTACAAACCCAAAAGAAAATCATTCATAACATATTACCCAGCTGCATTAGTCAAGGACTCCAGACTTACACTGATCGTGCATTATTAGTGCTCCATGTTTATGAAAGCACCAGAGAACTCACTGTGCACATTCCGTTTTGCTGGCTGCACACAGCATCTGGAACAGGATTCCACATCTGGATATATGGACAGAGTTAGACTTTTAATCCTGCAAGTCCATTTCACCATTCAGTGGCTGTTGATGACCAAATTCATTTTGCTCTCTTCCTTATTACCTTTGGTTATCAAAAATTGTCAATCTCAGATTTAAAATTTAAGGAACTGGGACTGGTGCTTATGGGTATTTGACCACAATTTGCTTGAAATCATGTTACAATCCTTATGAGTCATAGGGACTCAATAACAGTGTTGGTTTTTGATGCAGCTAACTCTCCTTTCTTCTATTTGTTCATTTTCCAGGATCTGAGAGTTGCTGGCAAGATCAGTATTTATTATCCTTCCCTCCCCTCTCTTCAGTGTTGTGAATTTTCCATGATTCTACAAGTAAACACTTCTTTATAACTTGTAATAAATTTGTAGAATTACTTAAATCTGGTTTTAAGTATTTCTGATGAAACTAGTTCAAAGGTCTTTGACAGCAGCCAGTTGGCAGAGGTAGGACACAAAATTAAATGCAGTAACAGGAGAAGCACAAGGACAAAGGCAAGGAACAGATCCAGCCTGATCCAGCCCATTGCCCTTTAACGTTGTTCAGGATCAATATACATCTCCATGGAAAGAATATTGTTTTGTGGATGGCAAAAGGCCTTAAAAATGATAAGAAATCTGTGAGAAATGTTGCAGTTTATTGCTTGATAGTCAAGCTGTGGAGCATATTCTGGAGGAGATGCCATTGGTTTCTTGAGAGAGTGCATGAAATTGGGAATGGAGAGAATGTGCAGTCATCAAGGATGGAAAAAATAGACATACACAGATTGGTTGTTAGTTGAGAAGCCTGTCCTGAACCTCACAATACTGGCTACCAAACACCAGTGGGGTGACCTACCACTTTTATTAGTTCAAGCTAGTTATGAATTTGTTCTCATCCCAGCTGGGACTAAAATACATCTGGGATGAGCTTGAACCAATACAATAACTCCAGGACAGAATTTTTTCTGTAGCCCCTGAGCCCTGACAGAAGCTCCCTGGTTTGTGTAAGTCCAGTTGCTTTCAAATTCCAACTAGCTGGCAGTCATGCAGAAATGCTCCCACCGATTGGCTTACAGGTGCCCACTCATTATATTTCATTGAATTGATTAACTGGTGCTTACTAGCAAATTTGTGCAATCTAAGAATTCATTAGACTGTGTGGTAAGTCATAGTTAACTCTGTTGCTGTGCATTTCTTTTTTAAGTTGTATCATTTATTTTCCAGCAAAGGCCAACCAGTGTCTGCCTGGTATCAGAACCAATATTTGCTTTGTGACTGAATATTTCTTGATATCATTTTCAGCTCCACGTCCAGTTCCAAAATTGGGATGCTAGCGTTGGTGAAGGTGCCTTCTGCCATCCGTTCCCCATGCTGCTTGAGTCTATGCAGGTGCAGAGGAAAGAGTGGGAACTATTGGGAGCAGTTGTGTTCACGTTACATGATGCATCAGATTCCTGTCATTTGTAGGCAGACAAGTTTTAAATATCGCCAGCCAGCTGTGAATGCCTATAATGTTTACATGTGTCATGTAATTTAATAAGATTGATTTAGTGTATTTAATTTCAATTGTATAAGCTGAAAATGATGGAATCTCTCTTAACATATAACATGACACTGCTCCCAAAGGTTCCCAGTTTTCCCTCTGCACAAATACAGCAGGTGCTGGAAATCTGAAATAAAAACAGACAATATTAGAAATACACATCAGGTCAGGGAGCATCTGTGGATCTTCACATCTTGTGGTATGATCATTTTAGTGATAAGCATGCCTTAGCTGTCAAAGCCGATCAGTAGGACAGAAGAGCAGAGCACAGAAGTCCCGCTCCTAGGAACATGAGAACAGGAAAAAGCCACAGAGACCTTCCAGTCTGTTCTGCCATTCAATAAGATCCTAGTAAATCTAATTCTGATCTTGACTTCTGCTCCACTTTCCTACCTCTTCCCCACAACATTCGACTCCCCTGTAGACCAAAACTGTTCTGAATATTTTCAATGATTCAGCTTCTGCTGCACCCTGGGGTAGCAAATTCCTAAGATACAAAGAATAGAAATTCCTCCTTATCTCAGTGGGTGACTTCTTATTCTAAAACCATGTCCCCTAATTTTAGATGCCCACAGGGAAAACATTCTCCCACATCTATCTTCTTAAGGCCCTTCAGCACCTCATAAGTTCCAGTAAGATCGCCGAGAGACATTTGACATTTCTTCCTGCCTTGAAATGGCAGAAATCTGTTGGAGTCAGGTACGCACATCTTCCACAATTACCACTGAAACATTTCAGTTTCAAATGCCCTGGAATGAATGACTCACAATGTAAGCTCATGCTACCTATATAACATCATCTCAGTTACCCTATATAATGTGACTTTTTACAGTTCCCACATGCTCCCAGGAGGCTGAAGAAACATGCAGTACTAGAAAACAAGGTATGAATCACCAGTGGTGGTGATGTCATTATTTGATTTCAATGTGATGTTGTTTTATTATTATGTACAATTGAAATCTCCAAAACTGAAGGAAGTGTTTGTTGGTGACATATCAGAATTGGAGAAAGGAGGGCCATTGGCTCTTATACTTCCACCAAGGAAAAGAAGATAAGCACCTGTATAAATTCAAAAAGATCATATGTGTGGATTTGGAAATATGTAGATTCGATTAAACCATTGTGCAGTTTATACAGAAAAGATATTGGATTTTGGATTAGATGGTGAAAATTTCAAGAAGCATTCAGAGTAGGCAAAATGCAAAGCAAATGTTTGTCCAGATATCAGGCAGATGTACAGTAACAGAGTTAACTGTGCTTTATTGCATAAGCCAACATGCACATTCTTATAGATCTTTAGATTTCACAAACAGACTATTTATCAATTCAGATCTGGCAATGAAGTATCATGCAAACATATTGTCACATACTCATTTTGAGAACCATAACTCCATAGGTTTTATGATAGTTATGGATAAGGATAAGACTGGTCCTTGGTGAAAGTAATAAATTGGGGGAAGGCTAATTACAACAGTATCAGGCTGGAACAGGGGAGACTAATTGTTGGATGGCTGTTTGAAGGCAAATCCAAATCTGACAAGGCCAGTTGCTTAAGAGTTCAGGATAGCATATTCCTGTGAGGACAAAATCCATAACTCTGGAATGACGAATGACATGAGATATTGCAAGATTAGTCAAAAATGAAAGGAAGTAAATGTAAAGTTCAGGAAGCTGAAATCAGACAAGATCCTTGAGGAATATAAAGGAAGCAGGAAAGAACTTAACCAACAAATTAAGAGGGCTCAAAGGGGGCAATGAAATCTCCCCTTTGCAATTATGACTAAGGAAAATCCCAAAACATTTTATACAAATATTAGGATCAAGAGGGTAGCTAGGGAAAGGGTAGGTCCACTCCAAGAACAAAGGAGGGAATTTATGCATGGAGTCAGAGGAAGTGGACAAGGTCTTAAATGTGTACTTTCCATCAGTATTTGCCCAGGAAAAGGACATAGATGATTGTGAGATTAGGGAGTGATATGTTGGTAGTCTAGGGCATGTTGGTAGTCTAGGGCATGTTGGTATTAGGAAGAGGTGTGGGCTATAAGTCCCCAGGGCCTGATGGAACCTATCCCAGGATATGGAGGAAAACAAGGGAAGAGATTGCTGAGCCTTGACGGAAATCTTTGTATCCTCTTTAGCTGTGGATGAGGCTCAAGGGTACTGGAGAATGGCCAACGATGTTCCTTTGTTTAAGAAAGGCAACAGGGATAATCCAGGAAACTATAGGTCAGTGAGCCTTACATCAGTGGTAAGGAAAAGATCTCAGCCTAATATAAATCAATTGGAAGTTTGGGCATAGAAATGGCAGATGGAGTTTAATCCAGACAAATGTGAGGTGATGCCTTTTGGGAGGTGAAATGCAAGAGGGAAGTATATAGTAAATGGCAGGACCCTTAGAACATTAATATTCAGAGAGATCTTAGGGTGTAAGTGCATTGCTCCCTGAAAGTGGCAACACATGGATTGGGTGGTAAAGAAGGTGTACGCCAAGCTCGCCCTCATCATTGGGGGGATCGCGTATGAAAGTCAAGAAATCATGTTGCAGCTGTATAGACCTTTGGTTTGGCCACATTTATAGTACTGGGTACAGCTCTGGAAGGATATGGAGGCATTGGAGAGGGTGCAGAAGAGGTTCACCAAGATGTTGCCTGGATAATTTTTTAAAGTATAGATCTTATGCCTAAGAAACAATTCCAGTAAATATCATGGAGTATCATGAAGAACATTTGCCCAAGAATTGCTGGTTGATAGCTTAATAGATAATGGATTTTCATATTGACTATGAAGATTCACCCGTTGGAACTTCAAAAGTAGTAAATGTGCTAGAAATCAACAGCCTTAACTTAGATCCTCTCTTTCCCCACTGTGATGACATGCCAGTGGAATTATGGAAAATACCATTCAGTACATCAATTGGTTAAATAAGTAAATACTGGACTAACAGGTGCCAAAAAAATTCCTTGACTCTGCTAAATTTGCTACTGATAATGATCTTACATGTGAAGATTGATTATCAAGATTTTCAGCTGCTTTTCAGTTTCAAGGCAGGAAACTTAAGGGAGACTTTTGAATTTCTTAAGCTGGAGTGAGTAGGCTTAAAAAGTCAAACACCAACATGATGACCTTCTCTTATCCTTTCCCTTATACCAGTCACAGATATGACACACTGCGGACAAGGAACAAAGACATCTTTGCCTATTGGGAAAAACATGTTTGAAAATCCTGAAAGACAATGATGCAAAAAAGACAGAATTTGAGCTGTTCAGTTTTTTACAGTAGACCACTGAGATATCAATCATTAGAAAAACTTGTCAGTTGACCTAAGAAAGCTTGTGCAAAGTTGCAGGGACACTAAATTTGGCAAATTCCTTAAAGCCAGAGTTGAATGAACTTTATCTCAAGTATTGCTCTAATGCTAGATTGTGTTACACAGGATTATTGTGACCATGAAAAGAAATGAAAGAACATTTTTAACAGGGCAATCCCTACTCCAGAGCTGAAGCAGAAACATCACTTAAAAATCTTTTTCATTTCCACTTAAATATTTTCTTCCAATGTTTACATTGATGAGAATCTGGATGGATTAGAGAAAAGAGTCATCTGTGTTTATGTTAAAAGCTGAACTACAAATAATGCTGAACTACTGGATCACTTACTTTGAGTTCTACCAAGTGGTCAGTTCATGTGACAGTGTTTTGCAATTGGCAAGACCCACTAGGAGGTAAACATTTAATCCAAATTAATACTGCTGGTTTTAGGTTTTATTTTTCACATTTGCTGGCAACCGGCATCACATTGGGGAGGCAAATTTTCTGTCTTGCCACTAACTTCAGAAATAAATTCCCACTTTACTCAGTGGGAAGTGGCGGGGAAAGGAAGGCTGATGCCTTGTAGCAGAGGCCACGGCAAGGAAATGGAGCTCTGTGGCTGGACCTTTGCTTGTAACGTGTAGCAGCTCACAGACCCTAAGCCTCAGGACACTGCCATCTTTGTTACCTACAAATATATGAATTAGCAGCAACAGTGAACCACTCAGATCCTTGGGCTTGTTCTGCCATTTACTTATGGTCAATCTGAATGTAACCTCATCTCCGCATTCCCTGCAGTAACCTTTCACTCCCGTGCTTTATCAAGAACCTTGTCTACAACTGCCTTAAAAATATTTAGGGATTTTGTTTTCACTGCCACGGAGTTATGCAGCACGGAAAGAACTCTTCTATGCACCCTTTCCACACCAATTATCAAGCATTCATTTATGCCAATCACTTTTCCCTCCCACATCCCCATCAACTCCCCCTGCATGACCCCACCGCCCCCAACCAACTGATTCTGTTGCCAAAGGGGAAGTTTAGTAGCCAACCAGCACATGCTTGGAAAGAAACCAAAGCATCTGGTTATCCATGCAGTCACAGAAAGAACCTGCAAACTGTACACACACAGCACCCAAGGTCCAAATCAAACCCAGATCTCAAAGATATAGAAGCTACAGAATGCTCATCCAGCTCTTTTACATATATTGTCAAAGATCAACTCCCCAGCTCTGACCTCTGTGGCACTGTGACTAGTGCTCCCTGAACCTTGTTATAGGGCAGGGCTCCACTAGCCAGAACCCTTCTGACCCTCCTCCTGCCTCTTCTGGAAATGTATTCTTGTCTTCAGCTTCTCTCCGTCTCACCAAAGTCATGTTTGAGGGTCAGCAGAGGTGCAAGTTGTATGTTTATTTCTTGGAAAGAAAGGGCCTCAAGTTGTCTTGCACAGTCATCACAGATCTAATAAATGTCCCAGCGCTCTACTCAATAACCAATGAAGCCACAGGTGTTTGAGGACCCCTTCAAGTACTGCAGGTAGGAATTTTCTTCATGCTTCTTAGACTAAATTTCCCATTTGCCCAGATGGACACAACCCAGTTTGAGAGACCAGATGTGCCTGATGACTCACTTCACCAATTGTATGCTTTTCTAAACCTGTGTAGCACACATGGGATCGTACTACTCAATTTGAAAAGTAGTGTCATGCTGCAAATATGCACTCGTGATTGACAAACAAGCTTGCAATCAAAGTAGCAGCTGAAGCGGTGAGAAAGATATGGCATTGCATGCTCCATTTTCTTAGCCAATGGACTCATTCGTCACATCTAATAC
>JAUZTB010000048.1:17468688-17479552 GCA_034780895.1 Rhynchobatus australiae | reverse complement strand
TTAGTGCCTTTTATTCTTATTATTTGTACATTATTAACAACAGAGGAGGTCTTACACCAGATTGGAAAGCAACTGTTTACCAGAAAGAAATAGCTCAAATCACGAAGTGTTTCTTGATAGGAACAGAGTGTATACGACAGAAAATTTTTAAAAAATACTTAAAATACTATTTCATTGAAAATAAGAGTCATTTTTGCTGCAAAGACATTGGCTGTAAACTAAATTACAGTTGTTGATTAGAAGAATAACATTAGTGAATAGTGGAACAGTTTTTCCCTCATACTAACAGAAAATTATTGACACAAGTGTCTGTATAAAAGCAGGGATGGTATGTATTGTTCCTCCACTGGTTAAAATATTCCCCCATCCCCTCAGGGTGCAAAATTTTCATGAAACTTATGAATTTATTTTCAGCAAAATTTTCACTTAATGGAAGATTTAAGATATACAGGTACCTCTCAAAAGATAGTTCCAACAAAAAAAGTCTTACAAAATGTTTGCATTAAACTAAAATATCAATCTCCTACCAAGGAATTTAATATATATAGTATATACACACAAAGTTTAAAAGGAAACTATTGTAAAATTACATGTAGAAAACATACAATGGCTATCTTACAGTTTTTAAAAACGTTATTCAGATATAGGATGCACTGAGAGCACCAAGACCACAAGAATTTTTATCACCTATTCAGAGCCTGGTGTTGGTCGGACTGCCGCAGAAAAGCTTGCAGTTAAAATCTTTATACGTGCCTTTAAATGATGCAAAACCTTCCAAGGGGTGTGAGCACCAAATATACCATGCCTTGAAGAGATTTGGGGCAGATAACTTAAAAAAGCAGTGTCATGGGATTGGCATAGACAGTGGGCCAAGTGGCCTCTTCCTGTGCAGAAACAATTCCTTGATTTTATAACCAAATGCTTACATGGAATTTTCTTTCAAGTGCAACTGCATGGCTGAGAGATTTCAAGAAGGGAACACCAGAGGTTAGGGCATCAGCAGCTGAGGCATGTATGAAAGCTCAAAAACTGGAACGCCTGAGATGCCAGAACAGGAGGTGCACAAGTACATTAATATAGCAAGAACATACAGAATTGAGGGAGATTTGAATTCGAGGATTTACATTTTAAAAAAGACAGGTTGCTTACTTGATATTTTTGGTAGATTTGGTCACAGATCTGAAAGTTGATGGGAGGCAGGGAGATTTACGGCAGCACTAAAAACAGTTCAAACACACTGACCCTCAGATTGTAGAACGGAAAAACAAAGTCTTTTAGCAGTGAAGCAGCTATGAAATCCTAATAGTGACCAGCAAAGTTTCCATTCTGCTGCAGAGTCCATTAAAACATTTTTTTAAACTTAAAACTTAGTACACATATAGGATTTGGCCTTAGAAAAATAATGGTCACTCAAATGTTCCAATTAATCTAACTTTACACACCAGTTTCATCAGCTTGAAAATACGAGTTCTCAGCTTTTCACCTAATCTATACAATACCCCGTAATTTTGATACAAATTAGTAGATATCAGTACTTTACCTTCAGCAACAATGTGATAGGTTTTGTAATAAGAACGTTGCACACTTTACATACAATTTTACACGCATGCTTAAATTCTATAGAATTAGAATCCCATATGGAAAGCATTCAATGGTTGAAACTCCATTTGTTGCATGATTTTGTTTTAAAAAGGGATCACTGTACCAAAACCAGGATCCAGTTTACTGTTAATGTTGGACAGTGTCGCAGCTCACTTCATTAAATAGCTTAAATCACAAAATACCAATATAGCAAGTGACTATAATGCAAAAAGGAAAATGGTGATAAGCAATTAAGGTGGTCAAGGTTTGCTCGGAACTCATTCTCAAACTTCACTAAAACATAATATGCCTTGTAATTTTTCTCAAGTGATTTGTAAACATCAGCCCAACAAACCAAAACTGCTTCAATCAAGCTAACTCCCAAAGCCATGAGCCAATTACGATCCATTTTTTGGAGTCAAAGTTACTTCATTTTTGTTACAATATTGAAAGAGGAAACTCTTTACTTCTCTACCTTTATTAAAAATGGAAAATATGTGCCAGAAAATCAGTTTTTTCAGGTTATAATTAAGATAAACTTCACTAACATGGAACAGTACAATTAACCTGATATGGTGAGAATTTAGTCAGCTCAACAAAAGCTTTACAGAGAACAGAGCTGGGTTGGCTGCTTTTTCCCTGTGTGGTGTATGTGTGTGTTTCTTTAACAGGATTGACCATGCAATGACAATGTCAAGGGAGAGCTGAATCATCCATGAGATACATAATCAAAATTGCTCGGATGTATCAAGTAGTAACATGCATGGAATCAGCAGTGAGGAGCACTAGAGAGCTTTATCCAGCGTCAGCCCATCGAAAGAGAGGGGCTGACTGCAGTCAAGTGCACGTCCGGGCAATTCTTTCACAGCAGGACAGCTAAAATGTGGACCAAGGAGGTTCACCAGGACCAGATCCAAAGATCAGGATAAAGATCCCTTACACTGCAGGTGAAGAGTTAGTTATATAGTTTTGGAAGATAAACATACATACTGTGATTATAAGGATGATGAGCAACATACCAAAAAGGGAGCAGCCACATCCTTGCAGATTTAAGATCATTTACATAATCTAGCATGTGCATTGCTACATTGCTCAGCTGTACTATTTTCCTTGTCCCCGAATGCATTATTAAATCTGAGAAGTTTGCCTGCCTTTTTAAATTTTGATACCTCTCTATTCAACATTTAGGACAAATGGCAATAGGCTCATTTGCATAAACTGGTAACGTGCCGTGCTGAATTCTGCCCCCTAGCACAATGGCATTTAAAGGGGAAATGGGCAGCAACACAAAACCAGACTTGAGATTTCTAGTGCAAATTTATGCACTAAATTAAGTCTTGCCCATTCATTTCCACAGTTAAACATGGATGCAGAATACCAGTATTTCTTAACCATAAATACTGAAAAGGTGGGGCACCAAGTGCAAGAGTCGGGATGTTATTCCAGAGCTACACAAGACATTGGCGAGGTTGCACCTGGAGTACTGTGTGCAGTTCTGGTCGCCAAATGCTACGGTTCTGTGAAGAAGTACCACAGTTTAAGGATCCTTCCACTGCCACACAAAGGGGCTGAGTTGGGTGGGGAAATCCCTCAATGAAAGGAGGCAACGTAAGTGGTAATGGTACCATATGTTTTTTTTTAAAAGTTTACACAACTGAATGTAACAACTATGAATGTAGAAGTTTTGCACTTTTTCATAAAAATATACAAAGAAAGAAAGCCTATTTTTGAAATTTAAAAAAGTTCTGGTCGCCATACTAAAAGAAGGGTATGATTAAGCAAGAAAAGATGCAGAAAAGGAACACAAGAGCTTTGGTGGGACTGGAGTGTTTGAGTTATAAGCAGAGATTGGATAGGCTGGATTGTTTTCTGTGGAGCCAAGGAGACTGAGGGGTGACCTTGGAAGTTTATAAAGTTATGAGATGGGTTGTCACAATCTTTTTTGCAATGGTAAAGGGGTCTAAAACTAGAGAGCATAGGTTTAAGATGAGAGGGGAATGAGTTAAAGGAGACCAGAGGGGCAAGTTTTTCTACGTATGGAACAAGCTGCCAGAGGGAGTGGTAGAGGCAGGTAAAACTATAACATTTAAAAAGGCGTTTGAACAGGAACATGGATGGGAAAGGTTTAAAGGGATATGGACCAAACACAAACAAATGGCACGAGCTCAGGAAGACATCTTGGTTGGCATAGATGACTACAGCTGAAGGTCCACTTTCTACGCTGGTTCACTCTGACTATTCTTTAGTATACCAAGTTACCCCATGATAAAGGTATGTCAGAGCACCATGGTCCAAATCCTGAAAGTAATGGATAAATGCCTATATAATCAGGATTGTGTCTTAATAGCCAAAACAATGCAGCAGGAAAACTTGGTTTTGTGCAGGGGAGATTACGTCTCACAAATCTGGTTGTGTTTTTGTTTTGAGGAGATAACAAAGGAAATTGAAGGCTGGGCAGTATACTGTATGTTTTCTGTAGAGACTTTACTTAGGCTTTGACAAGGTCCTGCACAGCAGCCTGATCCAGAAGGTTGAGGAGCGAGGGATCCAAAGCGTGTTGGTGAACTGGATCCAAAACTGGCTTCGTGATAGCAAGCAGAAGGTAGTGGTAATTAGGTGTTTTTCTGACTGTAAATCTGTTAACAAGCAAAGTACTACAGGGATCAGTGCTGGGGCCGTTGTTGTGTGTAATAAACTTGAGTGAGGTTAATAAGTTTGCAGATGACACAAGAATCAGTGTTGTAGATAATGAAGGTTGTTTAAAGATACAGCAGCAATCATTTGGAAAGCTGGATGGAGCAATGGCTGTTGGAATCTAATCCAGACAAGTATGTGTGGCAATTCACTTTGAGAGGGCAAATTTTGTTAGGACATAGATTAAATGGCAGGGATCTTAGGAGTTTTGATACACAAAGAAACCTTGGGGTGCAAGTCCATAACTCCATGAAAGTCATGGTACAGGTGGATAGAGTAGTAAAAAAGGCATTTGGTACACTTGCCTTCATGGGCTGAGGCATTGAGAAGAAGAGTTGTACAAGATATTGGTTAGACTGTACCATGTACAGTTCTGGTTACCACACTACAGGAAGGATGTGGGTGCAATACAGAGAGTGCAGAAGAGACCCACCAGGCAGTTGCAGTTATAAAAGATTGGATAGCCTGGGTTTATTTTCACTAGAACATAAGAGGCTGAGGGGTGTCCATATGGAGGCTTATAAAATTATGAGGGACACAGATAGGATAGATGGTCAGAATCCTTTTTCCCCAGGGCAGGAGAATCTCGAACTAGAGGGCACAGGTATAAGGGAGAGGGGAGAAATTTAAAGGAGATCTGAGGAGTTGTTTTTTTTTATCTCCCCCCCAACACAGATGGAGGAGACTATTTGGAACCAGCTGCCAGAGGAGGTATTGGAGGCAGATACTATTACAATGTTTAAAATGCATTTGGACAGGAACTTTGGATAAGAAAGGAGTTGAGGAATACAGATCTAATGCAGACAAATGGATTAGTGCAGTTGGGCATTTTGGTTGGCTGTAAAGGCCTGCTTCTGTGTGGTACATTTCTTCGGTTCTTTGCTAAGAAGTCTTGGCAATTTGCTGCAATGCATTACATAGAAGGTGCAAGAGACTGATGTGGTTTAGCAAGGAACACCTTACCAGAACCACAAAGCAAACAGCCAGTATTCACTTAAGGGGAAGGTATATTAAAGGAAATGGAACAATGCCTCAAAGGGGGGAAAAAATTGTCCAAGAGACTCAAGCAATCAATAAGCCTCAGCACTGATTTGTTGGACTGTGCAGTTTGTTTCTGTACCTACACTTCCAGACATGAACTGCTAGGAAATTGCATTACTGATGAGGGAGTAAATGCTTCAGATACCAAATGGTATGCCATTAATGGTATTGAGTTAAGTGTTATCCCTGCATTCAAATCAAGCAAGAGAGCACATTCTATGATATTCCTATGTGGCACTTTACAGGCAGTGGAAAAATAACAGGAGTTGCTTGCCATTCTCTTGTGGCCACAGGATTTGTGCTTTGTTCAGTCAAGTATCCATGTAATGGTGACCCAAGATACTAATAGTGGTTGATTTGATATTGATAATCCTACTTAAATGCCCAAGTGTCTTCAACCTAAAATGTTAGCTCTGTATCTCATCGCAGAGATGCAGCCTGACCTGCAGAGTATTTTCACCATTTCCTATTTTGCTTTAGTATTCCAATATATGTGGGTTTTCCCCTACTTGTATATTAAGTGGAAGTGATTGTACTCTTTTGTTGGAGATAAGCCTTTGCTTACTATTTGTGCCAGACACGTTTCACTTGTCAATTATCAGCTGAAGTCTGAATGCTGTCCAGGTGCTGATTTTTGGAGGCAATCACAACCAATTTATGTGCTGGTTAGGAACTCCAGGCAGTGAGCAGCTTTTCCCCTGGTCCTCAGGTTTTACTATTACAATCCTAAGGAAGGAAAAGAGGGTCAGACCTTTTTTAAAAATTACTGGAGAGGTACACATCTTCCTTCTCTGAACAAATTGCATTTTCCAATTTTATTACTTTTAAAAAAAGGTCTCCTTTCTCTCTCCTCAAATACAAAATATGAGATTATATCATGAGCAGAACAATGTTAACTTGAGACACAAGGGACACAACATGTTAACCTACTTTGGCCTCAATTAATCTACAAGTTTTATGAAATCATGTAGAGGTAGAGTTTGCATTCAATTGCCTTAATTTATTTTGCTCAAAATCTAAACAACCTACATACAATATTACAGAACTGAGCCTAAATCATATTAACATAACCAGAACTTCCACATTCCTTTATGCTTGTAGCCAAACAAGTCACAAACTGGCCAAGTCCCCAGGGATAATTAATTACCATAATGCATTTCATTAATTGCTCTAATTTGTGGACCTTTGCAGAGGCTCTAAAAGCTAAACAGATTCTGTTAGGTCAAGGACACTAACAGGCAGATTGTGAAGCCGTTTTGGAGAGCATTTTGTTTTGCTTTATCAATTACGTAGCAAGTAATTACTATATAAAAATCTGATTAGCAGCTGATTCAGCACAACTTATTTCAATAATATTAGCATCAGGATAAAGATGGTAAACTGAAATTAAAATGCCATTTTTGATATTTATTTGCAGTTCTAGTATCAAATAGAACCAGGTTACCATTTAAATACACTATGATATTTTCTTTAAAAATTGCAGAAATATTATGTTCGAAGCACTATCAACTACCAAGCACATGTTGGAAATCATAAATAAGAGAAAATGCTGGAAATATTGAGCTGTCAGGTAGCATTTGTGAAAACAGAAACAGAGCCAACTTCTCAGGTTGAAGACCCTTCATCAGAACTGGGAAAATCCATTGTTTCCAGCATTTTCTGTTTTGGCTTATGACAAATTTACCTTTAGGTAACAGGCAAATGAGCTTGACCAGAACTTCAAGAAAAACACTAAGACACAAAAGAAAATCACTACCCAAAGCAAAAACACTTGTTCTTCCTGGATCCCATTCTATTATATAGACATTCATACTGCTTTTCATCTTCACCAGTTTTTCCCTAGCTTGCTTAAAGGATAGAGTACTTCACTACAATAGTGGCTAAAAGTATTTCATTGGCTATGAAGTATTTTGTGGGCTTCAAAATCATAAAAGGTACTTAACTTTTTGATTAACCGCACATTTAAGAAAACACATTAGAAGTATGACACTCTTTGCATACAAGAAGAAACTAGGGTCATTGAGCAAACAGCACAGATACAGGCCCAACCAGTCCATGCCAACCACAGAGCCAACCCAACTAGTCCCAATTTCTTGCATTCCTACATGTCCAAGCATCCCTCTGTGGAATGTGCTTCTCAAATGACACAATTGTACCTCCCTCAACCACTTTATCTGGAAGCTCATTCCATATACTCACCATCCTCTGTATGAAAAAGTTGCCCTCAAGGTCTCTTAAATCTTTCCCCTCTCACCTTGTACAAACTGGTGACCAATTCACATCTTATATTTCCATGACTATACAAAAACCTCGCAAAGTATCTGTGCTTTATTGGGAAACTAATCAAACAGATTCCATGCCCCATCTTCATAGTGAAACCAGACAGTGAAAATGATAAGTCATTCAGCCACAGAAATGCCCATATTTAAGACCTCTTCTTAGCAGCTATCAATTCCAGCAGATCTCACTGGGGATGGACACCTTCACAGGTCCAATGATGTTACACACCTCTTGTCATTCATTACACATCTAGACTTTTTAATTATTTAAGGTATGTATCTTGTTAAGCACTAATTAGACCAGGATAGAAGCTGCAAGTTCATATCTATAGGCAGCTAGTCCCCAGAAATACTTCAGCAAAAAGCACCAAGTTCAGGGGAGAGGCAAGTGCTAGAATCAGGATGAAAAATGGTCAAAAATGGAGAATTTGCACAGATGTCATTAATCAAGAACATAACAATTGAGATAAATTATCTTCCCCGATGGGAATGGTATCTGCTGCAGGAATATGCTATCTGCACAACACAGATTACAGTGAAATTTTAACTAAATATGTGTTCACGAGTAATTTTCTTCTCAGTGCGAATTGTGCTCATGGAAGGAGATATGATGAAAGGTAGAGAAGCAGGCAAAATTAACCATGATTTTAAAAAGCTGCTTTGATCTGAATGAGGAAAAGTTTGAAAGTTTAAAAGTTTAAATTCAGGAGGTTGTGCAATATAGAAGTCAAATAATGGGTTTATTACAACTAAATCTGAGTCATTGTTCAATACACAAGGCTACCCGCAGCAAATGAGTGTGCCAATTATGCAAGTTGAAGTTACTATCCAGTTTCTCCAAAATAATGGAATCCTCTTTCACCCAACACCTTTTGTGATAGGCATTAATTTATCCATATCAAAACAGCCATCAAACTAATTTCAACACATTCTCAACAAGAGTAGGATTAAACAATGCTAGGAAAAACACACAATTCTGTGAACTATCCAACCACATTAAATGCATTTTATTTAACTTGTTGAAACATGAAAAAATACTAGAGCCTGCATTCCCGCTCTAACTTATCTTGTGTTAATTATTGAAATGCACTCCCTGGGGAATGTTGTGCACAAGCAATTGAACATCAGGATCCAACTTTACGACTTTATTTTTATCTGGAGAAACAAAAAGGCTTTTTAAGTCCAGGAGAATTTAAAAATAGTTCAACTACTGATTCAAGTATAGTTCAATGTAGATTTCTCAAAATCACTTACTGATCTGAATGTTTTCAGACCTTTAAAAATATTCAGTTTTGTATCATCAACCAAAAAAATTGTAATTCCAAGCTCAGCTGGAAGTATTATGGTACTCCTTGCAGCTTTTAATCTGCCATAAATTAGAGGCTTCAGTTGAATTATTTTTCTTTAATTAACTGCACTCCATACACAAGACTCTCAGCTTTAACAGAAAAGCTCAAACTTCCAATTTCTAATAATTACAGAGGAATTTACATTTCTGGCCAGCATCCACTGCCTTCAAAGAAGGGCAGCATCTGAACAGCCAGTAGTATTTTAAACACTGGATTAGGTTAGTTCATGATCAATACGAGATCAAACAAGTGACATATGCATCCTGCTATTTATTATATTAACTTTCCCCATCCAATTATGTACATAATTTCTTAATAATTCCAATTCCTCACTGTATAATGCATGGCAATGACGTGTCATTCATCTCACATATGCTGAGAAACATAATGGGAGGGGAAGAGGTCTTGTCAAGAACTGGGCAGAACATTTGGCTAATTTTCATCTAGATCAACAACAGGACAAGTATTGATCAACTGTGATGCATCACAAGAAGCTTTGCAATCAATTTGTTGACTTTTCATAATGTTATTTAAATGATTTTGAATGTCCAACTTTTACAAGTCGCAACACACACAAAATGCTGGAGGAACTCAGCAGGTCAGGCAGCTGAGTTAAGGAGAGAAATAAACAGTTGACATTTTGGGCCAAGACCCTTCATCAGAACTGATCCAAAATGTTGACTGTCTATTTCCCTCCACAGATGCTACCTGACCTGCTGAGTTCTTCTAGCATTTTGTGTGTGTTGCTCCAGATTTCCAGCAACTGCAGAATCTCTTGCGTCTCAATTTTTACAAGGTAATATTTTGAGAAAGAAAAGGAAAAATGTTTTAATTATAGACCATAATTTTACATTATTGAAACTTGAATCTGCAAAAAGTAGAAAAGCAGTTCAAAAAAATTAAAACTACATACGTCAATCTACTCCAAGTTTTAAAATGAACTTTGAATACTAAAAACTGGTTTGGAGAATTATTTTGAACTTCTAAAACCAATAAAGCTGTCCACTTCCTGGATTGTTGAACCACATTTTCAAAGGCTTCAATTTAGGCTGCATCTAGCCCAAGACAGTGTCCCTAATTTACGGTAATATAGGAATGTATATAATGAAGTCAGTTTCCAGTCAAACCACAACAAAGAAACCTATTTCAGCATTGCATTCAAGTCTTACAGAGGCATTAAGAAAGGCAAATAAGCAAATGTGTCATTTTGGCAAAATCGGTAATATTAACAAGTCAGGACTTTAACCCTACTTAGGGAAAGCTAATTTTGACTGGGGCTGAGTGAATGCTGCATTATTAGAGCAAAGCTACCAGGAAACTGATAAACTGCTTATTCAATCTGTTTGTGTTACCTTGCTACACCGTGCCAGCTCCTAGAAACTGCATCATAACAAATTAACATTGAAATTCATTGAAACACTGAAACAGAGGATGTGCAATAAGTGTGAATTCTTTGAGTCTTTTCTGAAGAATTAAGCCATTGTCTATGCTTTTTCTTCTTAGTTATCTCTAAGATAGATAAAGATGAGTTTAACAAGAGCCAAACCAATGATTTTATAAATGGGAAAATACTAGATTCCTTGAAAGAACCATGATGAGGGAAGATGGACATCATTTTGTGAATATTTCTGAAAACGATACTAAGAAATGTATTGAACAAAATGTATGCTGTGCTTTCCAAGCAGCATCCCAAGTAGTCCATAAATTTTAAACAGAACAAGTACTGAAATTGAATCAAGTAAGCAGGTCTAGATTAATGTAATGTAATTTTAGAGCAATTAATCTGCAGGCCTGTTATATTTTTGTGCACAAAATGTAACTATTGTGAAGAAGCAAGTCATCTTTGACCATGAAGGGCTGGTGGAGAGAAGAGAAAGAATGACATGATTGATGTATAGAAATGGATACATGTTCTGTACT
>JAUZTB010000048.1:17339764-17350378 GCA_034780895.1 Rhynchobatus australiae | reverse complement strand
ACAGAATATAACAGGCTAGACATTTGTAAAGAAATTGAATAATTTAATATAAAATGATGCAGTCTGAGAAAGACTTTAAAAACATCAGAGGTGAAAAGGTACAGGTGTGGAATGGCAGGAAAATATAGCAACAGCATAGATAGGAATTTTGGGAATACCCAAGATTTAGGAGTAAAATTAGGCAATGTTATAATGGTGGAGTTGCCTTGCTGATTTGGACCAAGTATGATGACAAAGCTGTGCGCAAGATAATCTGTGCCAGTGAGGGTTAGTTTTTAAAGCACAGCCAAGAATGATAAATTTCACACTCAATTAGAAGAGATTCTCGATTAACAGAAACATTTGGAGAAAGTCTTCTGATTCTTCTTCACCATGTTGAATTACAGTTCTTTTAGCAGACTGACTTTTCATTTTACTGCTTAATATCATTACCTTTTATACTCAAGTATTATTTGATGACCACTAGCACCAAAAATCTCCTTTTATGTATATAGTCCGTGATGGCTTTTTGTTTTCTACTTACCCCCAAGGGAAATCCTCCCTATTCTCTTTCTCATCTTTGAATATTATCAAATATCCCTCTATACAAGAGCAGAGCGCCTCAGATATACTAACCTTGTCCCTTGTAATTCAAATTCCTGATCTTTGGTATTATCCTAGTAAACCTGTAGTGGATCATTCTTCAAGATATCAGACTACAGAATCATAATGGCCTTTACAGATTTTTCTCACGAATCAGTCACTCTTGACACATGATAATTGCTTTCATTTATTTCATCCCCCAGTTAAAAATAATCTTTTCAAGAATACATGTATTTACAATGCTAATTCCAATTGTGCTTCCTTTGCATTAATTAACTAGTTAATACATGACTTTAATATTTTTTCACTCTTACTCCCAGAATGCATATCTTATATTTTCCTGTATTAAGGTGCTTTTTCACCTTGCTTAGTTGCATCTTCTTTTACTCACTTTTCCTCATTTCATTGCCAATTAGTTTGATAATTCGCTTCTTATATCTATGTTTTGATCATTTACTTAGATCATCGACAACAATGTTAGACAGGCATCAAAACAGCAAGCATAAAAATCAAGAGATGTCCTTGAGGTATAGAGTTGGGAGTCATTAGCTTCTACATGGAAATTAATCTCATGCATGCAGAAAAGTTCACCTTATGTTTACAGAATATTTCACCTAAGTGTTATGTAAATAAGAGAGGCCAAAGATGAATCTGGATAACTTTTCAGATAAACTTCTTGTACGAGGGTTTTGAAAGAGCTACTACTTGGAACATGCTTTTATATGGGAAGAGAATGGAGAGGATAATTTGATCAGGCACGTCAAACACCATTAAGAGTTTCAGCAACACAAGGAACATACTGCACTTACAATCACAGAGATTTAATCATGGTACATCCTTAAAGAAGTAGATGTATTTCTACTTGAAATAGAAACAAGCTGGTTGATTTGAAGAGTCATTTCTTGTGTTATGCTTTTGCTTTTAAAGTGCTCAGCTTTCAGTACTTAGTAGCATTCCGTTTTCTCTTTTGAATAAATAGTACAGGTACTAAAATCATACACCATCATCTTGATCTACAAATGGTTTTGGGGATAGAGAAGAAAACAATTCTAAATTCCCACTTCCAACCTATACTGTTTCAACACTATGCTTGCAAAATCTGCTTGTGTGGGCACAGTTATCATCACCCATTCATGTCAAAGAAGAGAGTGCTTTTACTTAGAGTGTGTGGGATCTGCAACACTGCTTGAGGTGCAGCTGACATGAAATACAAAAGATAAATTTTTTAAAGCAAGTCAAACAAGTGCTTAAGGATGAAAATTTTGTATGTTACAGGGTAAAAAAAACATTATTTAAACTCCCTTTAAGCTCATCGGAGCCCCAACCCTACTCTCCCTTTAAACTCACCAAGGCCCCTTCCCAGCTCCTTTTAAATTTTCCAGTGAAGCAGGTAAATTTATTATACTGCCTTGTAACATCTTTAAAAAGTGAATTAAAAATGTGATGTGTTTTAAAAGGAGTGATATCCAGTAGTCCAGAAAATTTGCCAGTACAGCAACACCAACCAGATTATTGAAGTTTTGCTATAATAGATGCTAGTCTTCAGCCAATTTGATTTACTCCACTAACATTTTTTTCTAAATGTGCAGTGCAGCGGAGTATTTTATAATGCTGCAAGTATAGACAGAAGACCATTAAAGGGCATAAGTGTGGATAAGAAAATGTTAAACTTGAGAACAACTAGAGGCAATTAGGAAGTGTTATGAATACAAATTTATATAGGATAAACCAATATCAACAAGATCAGTCCAGAGAGCACCAGAATATTTGACCCTGAAGGTGCCAAAATACCTGGATGAGAAAGAGCTGAAGAAAGAGTTAAGCCAATGTTAAAGAGATGAAGTAATGTGTTTATTATGTTTGTCAGTGAAGACAGAGTGGTCAGGTAGGATGATAAGGCTTCAAACAATGATATTCAGATAGTGAAACACGAGAGAATGCAATTAGTGGCAAACATATGGAGTTTGTACTGGAGGTAAAGACAATAACTTCCTTTACATTGTTTAACTGGAGGAAAAGGCAGATGTCAAACAAAAAGACTCGCAGCACAAAAGCAGTGATAGGGTGGTCAGATTGTGCAGATGCATTCAAACACATATGAAACCTTATCTATGTTTTCAGGTTATGTTAACAAGGGATAGCACATGGAAGAAGAGGTAGGTCATTGGGGAATCTAGAAGTAATGATGCTGGGATAGAAGACATGATCTTATTATGACTGAATAGGTCATATAGAGTGAAACCAAGGGAAGGCAGTTTCACTAAAATGGATAATGGAGAGAATTATCAGAGGAAACTGGTACCTTTGACTGTGTCAAAGGCTGCAGACAAGGCAAGGCGAGGAATGCACCTTGCACCATTCCTGACTGAATGGACATAATTCTGGTCCTACAAGAGAGATCAGAGCACTCCAGAGGTTTCAAACAAGGGCTCACAGGAAAAATTGACATGGATATTGGAGTCTACATTAGGTTTCAAGTATCAGGAAAAAACACTGATCTTAAGGCAACAGTTTGCAGTAAACAGCATTGAGTATAGGTTTTTTCTGTGAAGACATATGATACCACAGGAATAGGAGAATTGCTTCACATTTTAAAAATATTTTCTCCTAATTCATTCACAGATGTGGGTGTCACTGAATTCTCAATTGGCCCTGAAGTGGGCTTTGCAACCAAATCAAGAGAGCAATTTGAGAATTCGCCACACTGGTGAAGGCTGGAGTCATAAATGGGCTATTACAGTTAGGGATGGCAGTTTGCCTTCTCTGAAGAATAATAGGTAACTAAATGTTTTTGTACAATTCCATAGCTTAATAGTCATCATTACTTACATTAGCATTTTATTCAAGATTTATTTAATTACTGTAATTTAAAATCCAAAACATCCATGGTGGCATTTGAAGTTTTTTTTAAATGTAATTTGCAATTACAGAGTTCATCTAAAAATTTCTATCAAACGTTTTAATTGTATGAATTTTAATACTGTACCTTTATAGTTTTAAATTCTTTTTTCCAAGGATATAGAAAGAGGTTAATGCAGAAGGTTTCCAGAATTCCAAAGGCAGTAAGAAGTGCACTTAAGCTTGATGTTTTGAGCATCTTCAAGGAATTCTCCACAATATCATAAAATCTGAACAACTTAAATCTCTCAGATGGATCTTGGCGACACAAATCAAGTAAGGACATAGCCATCTTCTTAAGGCTCTCATCTTCCAACATGAGATCTTTTTCACTCAACTTCAATTCACAAATCTGTACATATTTCCGAAAAAGTGTGTCCCTCATTTTACTTGGATCCATTAGGAACCGTTTGTGTGGGATGAAGTTTCCTACAAATCATCCATGGCTTTCATGTTATTTTTCAGGCAGGAAATGGGTTCAAGATTATGATTACAATGCCAGGTATAGTGATGGACCTACCTGCAACATGAAAAGAATGTGAATTAAAAATTAAACTAAAAAGAGATAGTATTATACCAGACTATCAAACTTAGAAAGAACCTGGTGAATAAAACAGTTAATTGCATTTTAATCAAGGGTAATTATCAACAAAAAATCTAACTCTTAAAAATTTTGTTTATATAAGATGTCTATAATCAGAAAGCTAAGCAAAACAGACTAAAATGAATTATCAGCTCAATAAATATATGGCTTTATAAAAAGGAAAATACAAATGAAATGCAAATACATTTTTCTAACAAAGAAAAGCACAAAGTTACAATGGGATTTCCAAAACACACAGGGGTAGAAGAAAGTGCTTAAATCACTCTTTTCAGCCTCTCTGATAATCTTGGGTTGCACCTACTAAGACCATGATCCCAAAGAAAGTGCCTCGAAGTGACCTTAAAAAAAAGTGGGTCATCTCAGATACAGCGCTATCACGTTAAACATAACAAATGTATTCCACATCATCGTCTGAGTGTACCCAATTGCAAAGATCAGTTTAAAATTCATTCTGAATGATGCCGTCCTGCAGCATCTTTAATTGTAGCCTTCCAGTGAATACGGCTCACCAAAATTGAATTCTTGGAACGGGCTGCATATTAACATTTTCAACAGGTTAAATCCGAGCTGTGCTTTTATATACACACACACACACACACACACACACACACACACACGTATATGTTCATCAAACACTAGGACTGACTGGCTCAACAGAGATTAAATGCCCCTATCCATTTACAGCCACCAAAATGAACGCGATTTCATTTTGAACGACTGGATGATTTTTCGGCATCACATTACAGTGCCCAGCATTTTCATCTCGACTTCCTGGTCGCTCAGTTAGCTCCGTAAATTGGGCGGCTGCTTTTCCATTTAAAACACTAATGAGGGCGGAGGAATTCACAAGCATAAATACGAGAGGGGCGACTGGGAGGCAAGGAGCTCACGTTGAGTCGCAGCGATGCAGTGCAGGCCCGCTGCCATCTGAATCACTGTCCTCTAACGTGACGGCGCCATCTTTGCCTCAGCCACCATCACCTACCCCCCGATTACACCCATTCCTGCTTAACGCGGTACAATTAACCTCTTTCTTCTCGCCGCACTCGGTGTGCAGATGCGACGGCGATGCGGGTGATAAGGCGCGGTACATCGCAGGCTCACCGCTCAGCCACATCCATTGGGTCGCCGTCACCGCCACACGGACCGCCGCCGGCAACAGCCGATCACTCAACCGCCCGCTCGCCTCCCATTGGCTGGAACCCATTTCCGGCTCCGCGTGCTCGGAAGGGGACGCCCAGTGCGCCTGCGCACGGAGCGGGACCCGCTCACAGATCTGCGCCTGCGCACGCGGCCGGCGGCGTCAGAATGGGTCCGGCTGCGCCAGAAAGGGTCCGGCTGCGCCTGCGCACATGGTTGAGCGGGGACCGGCGGCTCAGGCTGACGCGGACGGTCCCGGGTGAGTCGATGATTTGCGTCTCCACCTCAATGGATCAACTTTACTCTAAAGTAGAATCTATCACTTTATCTGTACGTAACCAGCAGGTGGCCTGTGAAGATGCTTCCTTCACAATGAACAAACCAGATGCCCTACTGTATATTCATCAAATGTACCTTTTTCCACCAAAACATACACATTATTCATAAAATGTACATTAAATGCAACAGGACATGTCATTATCTTCATACACTGTACCAAGCAATTCAGTACATTCTTTTACAATGTATCAATGTCACTAATGTTTCCTCCTTAAAAGTTGCATCAATGAAACATTTGATTGCATTTTACAAGGGGCTCAACCTTTCATGTCCAATGGTAGTAGGATCCGAGACTGTGGTCTTCTCCACTGAGCCTTTGCAGTAGTTACATCAAGCTTCAGTGCTTTCCTTGGCATGTACTTCTGCACATTGGAATGTGCCCTTTTGCAGCATTCACCTGCAGATACCACCTTGCACTGGAAGACCAAGTTCCAGGTAGATCAAAAGTGCACCTTTCATTGAGCTGATGATCTCCCTGCAGAAATCAATGTTTATCTCAGTATGCAGCTCTAGGAGCACCCTTCAGAGCACAGAGTCCTGTGTTATGCTGCTGCTTCTGACGAATCTCAACAAAGACATTTATTTTCCAGACCTTCTTGGCAAAAACACAGTCCACAAGGAGGTGGACAATTGCCTCATCTGCATTACAGCCACCTCAAGGGCAGCCTATGGAGGGATTGAGGCTCCTGTGTGATCTGACTGGGAGGGCCCTGGTCATCACTGACCAAGCTTTGAAAGCTCTATTTATGAGGCATTTTACCAAATGATTTTGACTATCTGCTTGGGGAGCCATCCCACAGTATCCACTGCCTTCTCCCACGAGGCTTCCCAGATAGTCCATGTGGACCACTGCCTGATTGACCTGTGGTTTGCAGAAGCTTGACTGTAACAGACAGATGGTACAGCATGGTCCAACTGAATAGGATATTCCACCAGAAGGAAGCCAATCTCATCCTTCAAAACACCAGGGACAAGTAGAACCTCAGCATATAGTGGTCCTTGAAGAATGCATACTCAGCTTGATGCAGCCACATACAAATATGACCTTTAGGATGAGAGCTATGTTTTTACCCCATTTCAAGATCTGTACACCACACACTGACAGATGCAATCCATTTTGGATTTTCAGATGAAATGGAACATGATTCACATGATTGCTACAGTACAGGAGCCGGGTATGGTCCACACGTGTGCTGTAACCACTGAGAGAACTTACATCAAGATTGCCATGGAGAAGGAACACTGTTCCTCACATTCCCAACTTCTGCTTCGCCTTGGCTCCAACAGTTCCTGCTGCAAGCCCTAGCTCCTCGGCACCAGATTTCCCAGCACCTTCCAGTAGTTGATGGTCTGATTGATGGTGAAGGGAACAGATAACCTGTGGGACCAGTTGCCAAAGGACATGGCCTCGCTTTTGCTGCAATTAACTCTGGCTGCTGAGGCCTGTTCAAACTGGATGCAGATACTGATCAATCTGCAGACTCAGCAGAAGACAGCAATTTGCCAATATACAGGGAAAGTTTGACTTGAGTGCTGGAAATGTCACCCCAGTTTTGTGTGTGCTTTTATTGATGGATTTGGCAAAAGGCTCGATACAACACACAAACAAGTGGGCAGCCTTACCTGATTCCGTTTTTAGATTCCCTCCCCAAAACCCATTTTGAAAAGAATGTCCATCATGTGTGTGCATGATATTCTGTTAAGAGGCCTTCTCCTGGTTCAAGCTGACCAGGCGAGTGTCTACCCTTCGTCCACATCTAGGTGACCGTGTCCCTTAACAGCACAGGGCTGAGGGATTTTATTGCTAGGTATAAGACAGGTCTGATCTGGCTGCATCAGCTGCTCCAGGGCAGACTTAACTTGATTGCCGATGACTTGGACAGAATATAATCCACATTCAACAGTGAGATGATCACCAGGTTCTGATCTCCTTTCCTCCTTCTACTTATAGGTGAGAGTGATAATGCCCTTTGTCATGAATTCTGATATTCTGCCAGCTACACTTCTAGGAGATCTGAGCCCATCCTGTCCTACAGATCATTGCTTCCAGGAGTTTTATTCCTCTTAATAGAATAGATAGAACTTGTAGCTGTTCTAGGATTGAAGGCTGATCCTGACTCTCCCGCTTGTTTTCATTCAAAACCTCCCAGATATAGAACAGAGTGTTCCAGAAGGCTGTGCTCTCTGTGACCTTCCTGTTGTACAGACCAGTATAGAGGGATTTACAGATCCTCAATATGTTCAACTGTGAGGATGTTACTAAGTCATTCTCTTCCTTAAGCTGCAGATCACAGAAGGAGCTCTTCAAATCTTTTAAAAGGAGTGCTCAATAGAGTAGACTCTGCATCAGTAAATGATCTTGGCAAACTCTGATGCAAAGAGCAGGGCTTGCTGCTTCTTTACCCCATGGAGTTCCTCCTTCACATCCATCCCCAGCGATTATAGCAGGAGCATATTCTCAATGGTTTATGGACAAAACAATTCCAGCAAACTCTATTTTGCTTTCTGAACACACTGAGGATGAAGAATCTCTTGATGTTTGCCTTAATTGCTTCCCATCAGTGCATGGGGAGTCAAAGAGGGGTTTTGCCTTTCTCCAACCTGTGTGTGGTCTCCTATTTTCATGGTAATATTCAAGTGTTTAAATATGTTAGACTCCTTGTTATCTCCTCACCATCTCTCTATCTTTTACTCTGTGATAATCTATTTTCACATTGTTCTTTCTTAATGTCAATGTCTGTATCATACTCCTCCTCTGTGAAGATAGCTGCTATGCAAGAATTTACAGATTGAACATTTATAGGTCTTCCATTCATAGTTCACATTCAAGCAACTATTTTAGTCCCCGATAGGTACTACTTTTTCTTTTATTATTGTCTTTCTCATTATATATTTATGAACCATCTTGATGTTTTCCTAGATTTTACCTCCTGATATTTTCTCACAACTTTTACACATGCTGTTGCTTGCAACCTTAGTTACACAATTTAAAACTCAGAAATGAATGGACAGATCTTGCTGTCATAATTATAGCATATTTTGAGTGTTCACTGCCATTGCACTGTGCAACTGACTTTGGGATTTTAGCCTATACATAAATTAACCTAAATATCCCAAAATTGTTGTCATAGACTCAGTGTTCTCCAATAACTGCATAGTGACTGCACTACAAAAATAATTAAGAGTCCATAGAGCCATACAGCATCGAAACAGGACTTTCAGCCTATCAAATCTAGCAGCTCTTTATCCCTCCAGTCAAGACTTGTGCCAAGAACCCACAGTAATTCAAATATAACCATATTTATATCCCATGCAATTAACCTTTAGCTTTAACACATATATGAAATTTAATCGTTCTGCTCTCCAATTATACCTTGTTGTGTGAAGCTTTTTAAAATCTAGAACCACAACTTGTTGCTTGGCAGCATTAGCAACAAATCTCCCAGGTTCTTCATGGTTAGGACATATGGACCACAACTCTGGCTTGGGGTTTCCTCTGTAGTCGGTACCACTCTGTGCACTTGACTTAATTGTCCCAACCTGTGCTTTCTGATTGGTCTTATTTGGGTCAGTTTCTGGACCTTCACATTCCCTCCTTACCACCAAAGTTTGACTCCAACAGACGAGAAAGCACGGGGTTTTGCAAAAGTTTAGGAAATTCCCACATGCAAAACTCCTGTACGTGGGACTTATTTACATGTGAGAGATGTTTGTTGATCATCAGAGAGCAGAGATGTAGCTGAATAATTAACAAATCCTCAAGTTAAGGCATCGTGGAAATGAATTCATCTCAATTTGTTGGTATGATTCTGATCTGTGGAATCGTGAAACTGTACTGCACAGGAGGTGGCCATTCGGCCCATGTGTCCGTGCTGGCTGATAAGGAGATATCCAGTCTAATCCTACTTAACCCTGCAGGCAATGACACATCAGGCGATTATTCGCAAACTTCTGCCTCCAACACTTCACACATTGAGCTGAAGATTCCCACCGCCGTCTGGGTGAGATCAGTTTCTTTCCCTGACTGCCAGGGAAATTCTCTATTCTGTCTGCCAGGTTACCTTAAATCTATAACCCTTATTTGATGACCTCTCTGCTGAGCTTCTTCATATTCATTCTACCTCGGTCTCTCAACATATCATATATGTTAATTAAACCTCATCAGTTTAGCTAAAATGTTATCTCGATTAAAACTCATTACTAAAATAAATTCATATTAGTATAACTAAATGAATATTTCCTATTGTTATCAATATCCCCTGCAGGAATGTGGGACTAACTGGTGGGCACTGTGGTCGGCATGGACCTGGTTAAGCCAAGGGCCTGTATCCATGCTGTATTGCTCTATGACACTATATAAGATGTCTGGTACATAGCTTTTTAATCAAAGACAAGATATTATTCAAAGAGGAAACTGCTTTTAAAGTGCAATGGCAACTTTGGTCTGAAGGATATTTACAAAGATAATTATGAAAAGCTTCCATTAATGAAGAGGCCAGTGTTTATATTTGCTTTAAAAAAAATTCTTTGTGCACATCTATGTGGGAAATGAAACATTACCCTTACTTGGCATCCAGTGTTTTCAGTGCCAATGCAACACTGTTCACAGCTGACTTGACAGAAAGCTGCCCCAAAGGGTCAGCAGCAAGAACCCTGTTTTTCCTACATTGGTCCCAACAGCTAAAGAGACCCTGGAGCTCAGCAGCAATGGTGCCTGAATGCTGACCAAGCAGCTAATCATATTAAAGAATCCCTGCAGATAGCAAACACAATTTTTAGCTAATGAAGATTTTATAGTGAACTGAATAAAAAAATTGGCAAACACAGATAGCATTAGGTTAGAAGCCAAAATATCAGAAATAAATTTTAAGTTAAATATAAATTTTAAAATCCATCATATTTTTACAGAGTGTATTACAATTCATATACATAAAATTAATTCACGCTATTAATGTATGGCAAAATTAGTATGCTCACTGACATAACAACCAGAGTATTTCACAGCAAAATTAGCTGTAAGTACTTAAAATTATCAAGTTATTTGACAATCC
>JAUZTB010000048.1:16787198-16799020 GCA_034780895.1 Rhynchobatus australiae | reverse complement strand
GGAGGGGTGGGGTCAGGTGAGGAAGCCCCTCAAATATTGTAAATATGGGATTGGGGTATCCCCCCAGGGAGCCACACACGTGGAATCGGTGCTGTGTCTTTATATATAAGAAGTAACTGTACATGAATGTAAAGGTTTGAACTGTTTTATTATTGTATATAGTTCCTTTTATTATGAATAAAGTTTATTTTGTTAAAAAAAACCATTAAATAGGACAAGAAGATGGAACGAAACAAAGAAATGTGCTTCAAAATTTTGGTATAAATTCCATTGTTTTATGGTCTATTGATTTTAGCAAGGCAGCACTCCAGACCAAGCAGAAAATGGGAGCCAGATTGAGTTACATACATCTACTGTACCTGTAGGGCCAGGAAACAAACTAATGAACGAGAAACGACTTCCAAAGTGTTTTACAATACTCAAGCGTAAACATGTTGTAGGAAACGTGGCAGCCATATTGTTCTCAACCAATTCCCCCAAAGAGCAGAGTGAAAATGATCAGGGAATGTGTTCCTAAGATTGACTGAATAATGAATATGGATCAGGATGCTGGGGATACTTCTGCATTCTCCTTTAAAATAATGCCTTTAGGTATTCAATTTTAGGTGAGAAAGCAGATAGGTCTTGATTTAACACTTCAGCTGAAAGCTGACAGATTCAACAGTGCAGCATTCTCCCGTGTTACAATATAGAGTGTCAGTATAGACCTTTTGTGCTCGGGTTTCCAGATACAGGAATCAGCAGACTTTAAGGCATTTGCCAAGAAATAATTAATTATCAATGTGATGTACCAGGTGGACAGTATACATAAGCTGTTGCCTCTCTGCATGTCATAGACACAAAAGATTCTGCAGATGCTGGAATCTGGAGCAACACACACAAAATGCTGGAGGAACTCATCAGGTCAGGCAGCATCTATGGAGGGAAATAAATAGTTGATGTTTCAGGTCAAGACCCTTCATCAGGACTGACAACAGGTCAGGCAGCATCTATGGAGGAAAAGAAACAGTTGATGTTTCGGGTTGAGACCCTTCATCAGGAAATCAGACCTGATGAAGGGTCTCGACCTGAAATGTTGACTGTTTATTTCCCTCCATAGATGCTGCCTAACCCGATGAGTTCCTCCAGCGTATTGTGTGCGTTGCCTCTCTTCATATATTGTTCTCAATCTTACAGCTAATTAATGGTCCCATGACCCATTTGTTAGCAGGTCATATAGTAAAGATGTTACATCTAGTTGAAGTCATACCACTCTCTTAACATCCAAAGCTTCATATTGGCCCAGCTAACTATTCCCTTGACCTGATATCAGAAGGGCACTCTGCTCACTAAGGATTAGCCCCAACTCTGTCATCAAGCCTGTTGATGAGGACGGTGTGTTTCTGCTTAATGAACTGACTGTAACCTCACAGAGGTTGGCCAACAGCTCTCTGACTCTTCCTCATTCCTTCCTCTGGACCATAACTTCACTATCATACATCTGGCCATTGTCTCGAAGATAGTCACTGGCCTCCTTTTATTTGAGGATACTCAAACACATAGAAATGTGTCATGTCCCACCTAACCCCTGTTTCCCTCACCTCTATGGCAGGCTTTTGTACTGTTGGACTATGCTGCTTTTGGAAAATGTGCAGGTAGAATTATTGCACCTGATTATACCTGTGAAAACAACCCTGATGATTTTTTTGACAACTTTCCATGATTCTGTGCTGGTAACACACAGCAACCCCCTTCGTGCCCCAAAAAAGGAGTTCCAATTTCTAGGCATTAATCTGTAGCAGAAGTTTGGAGTTTCAATATGTACATAGATTAAATGTTCTTTGCAAACAAACCAGTACCTCTTTTGATGTAAATTGCACCTTAATGCGTTTTGAAGACATTACAATAAGTATTTTTTAAAATTATGTTAGTATTTTTAATTATTTCCAAGTATTTTATGTGCATTGGTTTAATAGTAAATTAAGTGCTCTCACAGCCCAATTGTACTGCAGGTAGTGCAGCTGTCTTACTCGATTCTGATGCCCTATGAAGTTTGCGCCTTCTTCTTGTGACTGCATTGAAATCCCTCCCCACCCCCCACCTCCCCCATACTCCAGTTTGCTCCCACATCCCAAAGACGTACCATCTGTTGGGCTAGTTGGCTACTGTAAACTATCCATAGTGTCGTTGGACAGTAGGAGAATCAGGGAGGTGTTAATGGGATGTGAAAGGAAATAGGTTACAGGATTTTATGGGCTGAATGTACTCCTTCTATGGCGAAAGGAAATATGAGGTAATTTATTTCAATTTCAACAGTTTTTACATGAATCTGAATGCCAGAGGTAAGTCAGCTTTGACAAAATGCAAAGCTCTGCTACATCTTTGCTTTATGTCAGATTCTGCAGTATTTTGTGTTGGGTCAGCACATGATGCTGCCTGAGAACTAATTGCTGATGAGGCCTCGTTGATCAACTTGAGGCTGTAGAAAGCCAGTGAGATCAGCACCCTACATGAAAAGCACTATGTTTGCATGGGCTGGTTTAACTGCAATGGTGAATCTGGGCTGGGGGTTCCAGTCCAGAAAGAACAGAAGCATTATTTCCAGTCTTTTCTACACAACTACATGAAGCTGAAAAGCAACTAAGAGGAAAACTGGACTGAATCTGCCAGAAACACAACAGGGTAAACAAAGTTTAAGAGGCAAATTTATTGGCAATGTTCTGTGCCAATACACTCAATTTCTCATGGAAAATTCCAGCTATTAATCATCACTCCCTCACAGAATAATCACAACTAAGGTCAAGCAAAAGTACATTGATGCTTACACAGCAATTTTTTTTCTTGGTTTACTTATGTTCTAATGTAGATTGCTATACCATCTGCAGAACAAACCATTAATATAGATTAAAGATGGAAACAGGATCTCTGATAACGCAACAGAATGTGAAATAAAATTATTTGATGTGCACCGGTGCTAACAAATCATTAACAGCAGGACAGGAATATTTTATCCTGCCAATTTTACTTTTGTACACAATTAATGGTTTTTTGAATGAGTAAAATCAACTCGGAGTTATGTATGAAGTCTTCTCGCAGATAATGACCCAGAAGGAGGCTATTCAGCCCATTGGACCCATGCCAGCCTTCTAAGAGAACAATCCCATGAGTCCCATTACCCCTCCTTATTTCCCTGTGGCCCTGAAACTTATTCTCTCTCACTTGCCCCTTTCGATTCTTTATCCAAAATCTCAAGCAGCTGATTAACCTACCGGCATAGCTTTGGAATATAGCAGTGGAAACCCAAACAATAACAAGGAGAAAATCAGCACAGACAGTACCCAAAGTCAGGATCAAAACCAGGTCACTGGAGCTATGAGTGAGCAGCACTAACTGCTGCATGACTGTGCCACGCTAGTTCTAAAGGATATCATAGAGGGTGTTAAAACCACTGGGGAGGCAATGAGGATAAACTTAAGATTGACTGCCCCCTAAGGAGAATGAGCAGAGTCTTTAGTGACCTCTAAAAGAGTATTTAGAGTGATACTAACAGAGTGATATTAATACTATAAGAGCAACAAGAACACTGTATAAGTAGGAGGCAATATCTATTTGTAGAGAGTAACAACTTCAGTTAATAATTTCTTCAAGGGTCACTTTTAATGATATTATCTTGACCAGGTGATTGGAAATTGAACAGACAGGTGCTGAGTTTGATATATTCCTTCCATTTATGAATGTTGGAGCACTCATCCCTGGAAAAACTTCTCATTCTCTCCAGCTAAAGAGAAAGAAAAGGAAAGGAAACAAAACAAAATGGAAACAGCATTCCACAGCTGTTGAAGTTATGAATTGGGGCCCAATGCTGCAAATCTACCAAAGGGTCGCAGATGATAAGTAGTCTTCAGACCACGTTGTAAGTAGTACTTTTAAAAGTCTTAAATCAGCATTGCTTGTTTTCTATCTTAAAGTTGCTTTAGATATTTTTGTCTAAAAAAAGGTTTATCAAAAAACTAAAACTTTTGCCAAGTATCTTTAAAACGGATAACTGGTCAGCAATGGGTCAAGGGAATAGTTATGTACTAAGTGCCAGAGGTTTCTTTAAATACATGGCTTGCAATTCACCCTCAACTAATCCAAAAAAAAAGAGCAAATATCTAAGTCAATGTTTTGCACTGTGCTGTGCATACACTCCTCCTGAAACTAGATTCTAATAATTATAGAAATTCCGTCACATGTTGAGCACCAACGCACTCCAGGAATTCTTCAAATATGTCATGGACTACTAGATAAGAATGACTCAAAGGACAATTGATTTTGTACTGAATGTTAAAAAGACAAACATTTTCCACTTTAACCTCCTAGCACAATGCTGATGATATAAATTGAAAATTCAGTTGTATGCCTGTCACAAGGCTGCATCCATTTATTTCGGTTGTATTTTACATTCATTTGCCCTCAGGCCAAAAGACAAATCCAGAGATCCAGGGAGCTAAATTTCATAATCCCCAAACCTGGATACAGGAATCACAATCCACAAGGGAACAATTTGTCAGCAGAGACACTTGGGGCCTGATTAGATTGGGAGAGTCAGGTGTGATTAGTGACTGGGGGTAAGAGTTGTTCCCTTGGGTGAGGGGGATGTGTAGAAGGAAAGGTGAGTGTGGGACTTCCAGAGTAGGACTGCACTATGGTTATGCTATGAAGGGTTAATTTCCCCTGCAACACCACAAAAGGAGCATTGCATGGGGAATGATGTAACTTAATCTCATGAATGAGAGGAAAGTGGAGGGATATTGGCATTCTGTAGGTAGGAGTGAATAGCTACATTGGCACAACATTGTGGGCTGAAGGGGGTGGTCTGTGCTGTACTGTTCTATGTTGTTTATTTATGCATGTTTGATTTGGAAAACACGTTAGATGTAGAAACACTCTAACCGGGAAGTGCCCGGCTGAATTCCAGAGTGCAGCTCAATAACCCAGAAATGGTTTTTCCCAGTAAATACACTTCCAGTCATGGAAATAAAAAACACTACTTAGCAACATGATTTAACTTCTAACTACTTAAAGG
This sequence comes from Rhynchobatus australiae, assembly GCA_034780895.1. NCBI lineage: Eukaryota > Metazoa > Chordata > Chondrichthyes > Rhinopristiformes > Rhynchobatidae > Rhynchobatus > Rhynchobatus australiae. Next base: position 16,793,973 of record JAUZTB010000048.1, on the reverse strand, counting down.
TACCGTTCACCTCTTAAAGGGGAGGTGGTTGTGGCTGCCACAAGTGTTTACAAATGAAGCCAACATGGGAAATTGGGAAATCGTGATGACCGCACTAAAAAGGGGAAGAGTGGCCCTCATATCTCTTTGATATTGCAGTGTAGGAAGACAGAGGGAAGGAGAGGTAGGATAGTATCTCTCTTTAGAGAACCAGGACCTGCCTTGGGGCAGGTTGCCTGTTGGAGTTAATGTCAGAAATCGGGCCTGAGGATGACCTCACTCAATGACCTCACTTGCATTGGCAAGATCAGTGAAATTGTGTTCAATGCCATTGCCTCCACTGACACCATCAGCCTCTTTCATTGCTTAATTCTCCCATCTTTCATCTACCTGCAATACCTGTCAAAGAGGAATCATGCCTACCATGCATCAGTTCACCTCACCATCATCAATTTAGCACTGACACAAGGCTCATGCCCAATTGCACATTCTGTCAGTTATTCATGGTAACATAACCTAAATATAACGTGCAACACAGATTGACACGCTTCCCAGTCTCTTGCAACTTAAGATGGTACATAATTGGATAAGGAGCATCTAAATGCATGATAAGATATCTTTATTAGTCTCATGTACATCGAAACACACAGAGGAATGCATCTTTTGCTTAGAGTGTTCTGGGGGCAGCCTGCAAGTGTCGCCACACTTCCGTCGCCAACATAGCATGCCCACAACTTCTTAACCCATACGTCTTTGAAACGTGGGAGGAGACCGGAGCACCAGGAGGAAACCCACGCAGACATGGGGAGAACATACAAACTCCTTACAGACAGCAGCCGAAATTGAAACTGGATCGCTGGCACTCTAATAGCGTTACGCTAACCGCTACGCTACCATGCCTGCCCTAAAATAATAAATCATTGAGAAAACTAGCGCCCAACGTGGGGCTTGGACCCATGATTCTGGGATTAAAGAGTCCAATGAGCGGCCACTGTTTACCATCATTGGAGCAGCAGTTGATGAGGCTAAGGCCGCTGAGATCATGGGATCCTCATTCCTAATCCTCCTCCTCACATCCCATTTCCTCTTTATCTCACAATTTCCACCAATTCACGAGCTGTAGATGGTGTAAGCACGCACCTTTTACTTTTCCTCCTCAGCTCATCACAGCTCTACTCATATGCTTTCCCCTTTGAGGAAAGAGGAATGACAACCCAGCCAGATGGTGGTAGAAGAGCAAGAAGAGGATGAAGTCACCCTGTTGTTCAACACTATTTGCATAGTTCCAGCTCAGATATTGAAATTGAGTGTAAATTAGAGGCCATCTTAGAAGCAGAATCTACACATGATGAAATGGGTCCCAGTGGCCTGTATCTCCCTTGGCATAAAAGATGATGACTAAGGAGTATGGATTTAAATTAATTGTCAGAGAGCCATTGAGAGATACAACACAGAAACAGGTCACTTTACCCACTGAGTCTGCACCAACCATTGTGCTCCTTTGCATTAATCCTATTCTAATCCATTTTATTCTCCCCACATTCTCGTCAACTCCTCCCAGATTGTGCACTGACCTGCACACTATGGATAACTTACAGTGGCCTATCAACCCGCTCCTCCTTGGGATGTGGGAGGAAACAAGAGCACCCCTGGAAGAAGCCCACACAGTCACAGGGAGAATGTACGTGCTCCACACAGACAGCACTGGAGGTCAAGATTGAACCGGGGTTGCTGGAGCTGTTTGGCAGCAGCTCTGCTAGCTGCACTATTGTGACACCCAGTGGATAGAAGGATTGGAGATTGGGAAGGTATTTTTGCTGAAATGGTCTAGGGAATATGAATGTCACTGCCTAAATGGCGGTCAAGGGAGACCCTCTCATTACATTCAAAAAGATTGAGCACTTGAAGAGGCACAATCTGAGGGGTACTGACCAAGGGCTAGGAAGTTACCTGAACAGCACCATTTTGGCCCAGTGTGGACGTAATAGACAGAATGGCCTTTTCTATGCCAGAAATTTCTGATTCTCTAACTGCAAGATAAATGATATCACCAACTCTAGACAAGAAGAACCTAATGCATAAAGCTCTATCACCATGATTGACCCAACGACTTGCAACGGAATTCCTAGTCTGCTCTGAAAATGCAACTGTTGACAGAGCAGGTGCCAGATGTGAGTAAGAGGGTGAAGTACAGATGCCTCATGCACTACTTCTCAGATGGAAGAATTTTTCTTGAGTTCCATGACCGGATATAGGTTCCTCCTGAGGGTAATGTGGTTGCATTACTGGACGCATAGCAGCTGGGAAGTTTACAATCAATCAATTAATTAATTAATTAATCATATCTGGAACAAAATGTCAGTATCTTTCATGGTGACCATGAAACCACAATATTATCACAAAACACATTTCCTTTCGTAGCTTTCCTTAGGAAATTATACAGCTTATCCTTTCCCAGACCGATTTTTAAGTAACCCCAAAGAACTTTACCTAACTATCCTCTGAAATGGGCTAACAAGCCACTCAGTTTGAGGACAATTAAGATGGGCAATAAGTCCAAGCCTTGCCAGCACTCCCAACTCCTCCCTCTTCTTCCCGTACCATATCCCACCCAGTCATCTGTCCTGTGGTACTTGAAGTGGGGAGGGGAGCAAATATTAATTCACCCATGTCTGGGATCAAATATTCTGCATTGTCTAAAATGTAATGCCTAAAGCATTACTTACATTAATTCCTTTAAACTTTGGCAACTTTATCAAAACCTAGAAAATGCCATATATTTGTACGGATATATTAGCTGCAAGCAAAAGTAGTTCACAAACTAACCTGCAAGCAGTTGATGATCCTTTTGAACAGGGTATCCTTCCTGCTGTAGAACAGGTGCTCAGCTGTATGAGGTTAAGAGGAGGTATTGATAAAAGTGTTAAGCTCTGTGTTCTGTTATTGTTTTTACCCTGTACTACCTCAATGCACTGTGAAATGATTTGATCAGTATGCAAGACAAGTTTTTCACTGTACCTCGGTACAAAGTGACAATAATAAACCAATACCAATAACTGCACCCATTCACTCATTGGCCAGATTTGTTACCATTTATCTTCATGGTCACCCCAATTTTATCCTATCAGAGATATCCCCCTCCCCCACTCTCCCTACTGCTTTACAAGCTTCTTTTCTCTCTGTTTAAGTTCTGAGGAAGGGTCTCCGACCTGAAATATTAACTCTGTTTCTCTTCCCACAGATGTGACCTGAACTGCTGGGTATTTCCAGCATTTTCTGCTTTTGTTTAAGTTTCAGCTATGTAGGTAGAAGGAATAGATCTGATGGCATCCACGTTGGCCTGAGGGAGCCAGCTTTATCGACTAGGTATAGTGTCACCCTGAGCAGCAGAAACTGTTCAACCAAGCAAGCTTCACTGCCTTCCTAATGGAAGGGTGCCCATGAGTGGTAAAGAGAACAACCCACTTCCAATTCATCTCAAAAATTAACATGTCAATTTAGTCAATTAACTAAAGAGTTGGGAGCATGCCAACAATTCTGCTTTGTGCCTCCGCAATTGTTTTGATTTCTTTTCACCAGCCAAGTAATTGTAATTAAATTGGTTCTTCCATAAAGATTCAAAAATGAAAAAATCAGTTTGTGTATATGGCTATTTACACTTCAACACTGCACTTCTTTAAGTGGGAACTTCAGCTCTTGAAAGGCAATGTGTCAGCCAACTGCATCAGACCTCCATAGCTTCTGCTACATCTTTCAGATACTGAAAGGAACTTGTGCTCAATAATTTGCTAAATATATTGTGCTACAATATGTGTATTATGAAACACTATGCTAAATATTTTCTGTTCACTTTGGCAAATGCACAAGGTATATACAACAGTTCAAGACACACTTTGCCTGGGACTGCTAGATTTTAAGAAAACTTACCACCTAATCAAAAATGCTGGGTCGTTTGTGATTTTTGTGTTGCTTCCATTGGGGAATGATTAAAAGGCAACAATAAAGAACAGGTTCTGGATGGGGCTAAAGAAACACCAGTGCATAACTCAACACCCTGGAAGCAGGATGGGTTCAATGAAACTATCTCCAACAACTGTGAACTTTGTATGAAGTAATATTATATAAGTCAAGGGGAGAAATATAATTCAAGTCTGACAGTTTCTCCCCTCTACAGCCTCCAACCTCATTGTTCCCCAACCCCGCACAGTCCACTTCTACCTGCTACCCAAGATTCACAAACCAAACAGTCCCAGAAGGCTGTTACCTGAACAGCACCATTTTGGCCCAATGTGGACATAATAGACAGTACCTGCTCCTGCCCTACTGAACTTGTATCTTCATATCTCATCTCCATCTTGTCCCTTTTGGTTCAGTCCCTTCCCATTTACATCCGTGGCACTTCACACAGTCTCTACCATTTCAACAGCTTTCAGTTCTCTGGCCCAAACTGTCTCATTTTCACCATGGACGTCCAGTCCCTGTACACTTCTATTCTCCGTCAGGAATACCTCAGGGCTCTTTGCTTCTTTCTGGATAACAGACCCCACCAGTTCCCCTCCAGCACCACCCTCCTCCATCTGGCAGAACTGGTTCTCACCTTCAATAACTTCTCTTTTGGCTCCTCCCACTTTCTCCAGACCAAAGGTGTAGCCATAGGCACTCACATGGGCCCAGTTATGCCTGTCTTTTTGTTGGCTACATGGAGCAGTCCATGTTCCAAACCCACACGGGTAACGCTCCCCAACTCTTTCTCCGCTACATTGAAAACTGCATTGGTGCCACTTGCTGCACCCATGCAGAACTCATTGATTTCATCAACGTTACTACCAACTTCCACCCCACCCTCAAATTCACCTGGTCCATCTCCAACACCTCTCTCCCTTGTCTGGATCTCTGTCTCCATCTCAGGAGACAGATTATCCACCGACGTCTTCTATAAACCCACCAACTCCCACAGTTACCGTGACTACACCTCTTCCCACCCTGTCACTTACAAGGATGATATTCCCTTCTCTCAGTTCCTCCATCTCTGCCGCATCTGTTCCCATGATGAGGCTTTCCATTCCAGGATATCCAAGTGTGCTCTTTTTTTCAGAAAATGGATATCCCCCCCCACCCCCCACTGCTATCAATGTAGCCATCATCCACATCTCCTCCATTTCCCACATGTCTCTCCTCACCCCATTCCCCCTGCCAAACATACAGGGACAGGGTTCCCCTTGTTCTCACCTACCACTCCACGAGCCTCCACATCATTCTCCGCACCTCCCGTCATCTCTAATGGGATCCGCTTTCCACAGGGATCACTCTCTCCACCACTCCTTTGTCTGCTTGTCCCTCCCCACCGATCCACCTCCAGGCACTAATCCTTGCAACCATGCTAAGTGAATCCCTGCAACCATGCTAAGTGTTACACCTGCCCCTACACCTCCTCCCTCACCACCATTGAGGCCCCTAAATAATCCTTCCAGGTGAGGCAATCCTTCACACGTGGATCCATCGGTGTCATTTATTGCATCCGGTGCTCCCAGTGCGGCCTCCTCTACATCGGTGAGGCCCGACACAGATTGGGGGGTCGCTTCGTCGAGCATCACTCTGTCTGCCCTAACAGCCAGGATCTCCCGGTGGCCAGCCATTTTAATTCCACTTCCCATTCCTAGACCGACATGTCTGTCCACAGCCTCCGCTACTGCCAAGCTGAGGCTAGATGCAGAATAGAGGACCAGCACTTCATATTCCACCTTGGTTGGCTCCAACCTGACGCATGAACTTCGATTTCCCTAACTTCCGGTAATCACTCCCCTTTGTCCCTGTTTGTTTTCTCTTATTGAACCAACCCCATCGCCCCTTCTCTTTCCCCTCCCTCGCCCTCTTGATCTGCTCATTGCCCACACATTCCTCCCTCTGGTTCCTCTCCTCACCTCATTATGTGGTTCACTGTCCTCTCCTGGGAATAAAGGGATCCTGTTCTGGTTGGCTGCCGGTTACTAGTGGTGTTGCGCAGGGGTCGGTGTTGGGCCGCTTCTGTTTACTTTCTACATTAATGATTTGGATTATGGACTAAATGGTTTTGTGGCTAAGTTTGCAGACGACACCAAGATAGGTGGAGGAGTCGGGAGTATTGAAGAAACAGGAAGGTTGCAGAGAGACTTAGATAGTTCAGGAGAATGGGCAAAGAAATGGCAGATGAGATTCAATGTTGAGAAATGTGCCGTTGTACACTTTGGAAAAGTGAAATGGGCAGATTATTATGCAGATGGGGAGAAAATTCAAAGTACAGAAGTACAAAGGGACTTGGGAGTACTCGTGCAGGATACCCTAAAGGTTAACCACCAGGTCGGATCGGCGGTAAAGAAAGTGAATGCTATGTCGGCATTCATTTCAAGAGGTGTAAGGTAGAGAAGTAAGGAAGTGTTGATGAGGCTCTATGGGGCACTGGTGAGGCCTCATTCGGAGTACAGTTGGAGAGAGTTCAGAAAAGATTTACAAGGATGATTCCCGGAATGAAAGGGCTTACTTATGATGAGCGCTTGTCAGCTCTTGGACTGTATTCACTGGAGTACAGAAGAATGAGAGGGGACCTCATAGAAATATTTTGAATGTTGAAAGAATTGGACAGAGTGGATGTGATTAAGCTGTTTCCCTTGGTGGGCGAGTCCAGGACTAGAGGGCACAGTCTTAGAATTAGAGGGAACTAGTTTAAAACAGAAATGAGGAGAAATTTCTTTAGCCAGAGGGTAGTGAAATTATGGAATTCTTTGCCATGTACAGCTGTGGAGGCCTAATCATTGGGGGT
>JAUZTB010000048.1:16236475-16247380 GCA_034780895.1 Rhynchobatus australiae | reverse complement strand
TGCTGCTGCTTTCACACTGACTGCATTTCATAACGTACTTAATTATGATAAAGCACTATCGTTTGTTCTGAGGTCGTGAAAGATGCTATTTAAATATAAGCCTTGCTTTTTACTTTAATGGGCCATTTAATGAGATATTAAAATGTCACAATGAAACCATTTACTTTATAACACACTTTCAGACAATAAGATTGTGAAAATACTGTTCAATTAAAGATTAGTGATTCCAATTTTTCTAGTCATACACTGCAAATAAAATTCATATTAAATAATTTGCAGCTTGTGCTGCGCTCTTAAAGGCAAGGTAATGTTGAATGGTCAGAAGGTTTAAATGGCACAATATAAACTTTCTAAGCATAGTAATTTGGATTTCCACATAGCTTGTAGGTCTTTTGCACACTGGTTCAAAACAGACATTGCTACCAAAACACATGAGTTGTAGCAATGAAATACCCCACAGCTTTGTTCTGAACCAGGTTGTGGAGCCCTGCAGAAGCTGTGAGCCCCACTCACATTGTTTCAAATATAATTTGTCCCTCTCCACCAATTCTGTTGATAGTGTGCTCCAACCCATAGAAGTAAATAATTGAGACCGTCCTGTTTTATGTACACACATGGCTCCACCAAGGGGATATCGCAACAACAGCATTTTATAAATGAAACCAGTATTCGTTGCCTGCACTAACAAACCTTGCCTCAGCTCTTCGGAAACAGCTCAGTACAATCAGTCGGCCCACTAATTTAGCACTGTCAAGAGAAGGCGACTGAAATGCAAGGATGAATCTGTAATCTTTTAAGAAATAGAATTGAAGCACCAACAAATTTATTCTTCTACATTTCTATTCATATCAATTTCCTTTCGCTGGCACAGGAGCCCTCAGGAAAGCGGCCAGAGTACATGCAAGAACCCAGATGAATATTTGACTGGCGGGCAATCCCACCTGCAAACAAGCCCGTCCTCGCCTTACGAGACATGGATCGCAATCAGGTGCTGGAGCTCTGAACGAGTCGGTCTTTGAACAGAATCATGCAGCGTGAGCGAGCTCGACCACCCTGTTCTCCAGTTAAGCCCTTCTCCCTGCTCTTCCTCCGGGATGATTGTACGAAAACCCCAACCTAAACAATCCTGGAATTGGGAAAGAAAATCTGTTAGGTCTGTTCTTGGCCTTTCACTGGTGACTCTTGCCAGAGAAAAAGCATATTGAGTGACAGGTGAGGCTAGAATTGGACTTGGCTGCAACACTCCCTGGGGTTAGGAAGCTCTTTTACATCCATTTTGTAGGCTTACAAATGAAGAACATCCTTCTGGGCACACACCCAGGTCGGCAGTTGTCCCTCACATCTCAGCAAGAGTCTGCACCATCAGGAGGCCAGGGAAGAAATCTGAGGAGGAGGCAAAACAGCACCATGGGGGATCCACAGCTTGAGTACTCCCAGGTGAGGCCTGAACTGACACAGACAACACAGCCTTAGCCTGCAGGCCAAGAAGGTTTTTGAAGGATTTTCAGAGAGTCTGCACCACACCTGACTGCTGAGAGAGGAGGGGATCCCAAGAACTGTCACTTGCATGTCAGCCTGCAAATTCTGAGCAGCAAACACCTCACTTTGCGTCTGGAAGACAGCTGCAATCTATTTCCTGCCTGGAGCAATAAGCCTTCACTCTCTTTAACACAAGACAAATTGAATTGCGGGGCACTCACTCGCCAACATCCAGTCAGCTGGGGTCTGTCGTTTCACCCAATTGACCCCGTGCGCCAGCTTTAAATGAGAAGTTAATCCAGCTCTGACCCCTGGCATTTTGTTCATGTTTGTGTTAAAAACAAGCCAAGTACAATAAAGCATTCTGAAACAGGGGGTATATTTTGTCCATGTGCATGTGGCAGCGCATAAATATAAAATAGGTGCTGTTCTTTGTACTTACACTGGACGTTTTTTTTCTTAACATTAAGGAATGGATGAAACTATAAAGTTCAAGTTGCAAAGAAGCGCAGTTTTACAATACGAGTCTTTGGCCAACCTTTCTTCCATTTTCAGCACTCAGTATCACTCAGTTTTGGAAACGAACTTCAATATAACTTGCATCATCACTATTTTGTTGTCATGAAGGGAACAGCTTTCCCGACAGATATTTTTCTAAAGACCATTCCCTATCGAAAAAATTCTGGTGAGAAACAAAATTGAATACTTTCAGAAAAGTAGTGCTTTTTCAGGCCATGGCCACAATCCATCACTACCCTCATTACGTCAAGGGTGCATGAAGGCTGGAGCTCCAAACGATGTTGCAACAGTACTATTTTTTGTAGTCTCTATGTCAACAGGTCAAATTACTCTATGAGTGAAATAGATCATCTTCACGTTAATAATCCTCCCAATCAATTTCTCATTATACCTAACCCTCGAGGGTTTAAATCACTGATACATTTTGCTGTCCTTCAAACATATTGACCCTGCAATGTTAATTTCAAACAGGAAAGAGCTCTACCCTAATGATATGAAAACTTGAGAACAGGCACTACTCTTTCAGGCCCACTCATGCAGGTGGCACTTAAATCTGCAAAACTTTGCATAGTGTTGCGGTTTACCTTTTGACTTTTCTTCCACCAATCGCTAAAGGAAGTCGGATAAACAAAGTTCTCATCAAAATTAAACTGCCAAAACATTCACTGATTTTGTCACCACCATCCACTTAATTGTATTTGTCTCCTTGATATTTAATTTAAGGGGTATCTTCTTGCCTGTTCATACTATTTTCCAGTGGGGACGCTACATTAGAGAATAAAGGCTGGCAATTTTATTTTGTAGCGCAAGCTTTTTATGTACCAGGCAATACAGTCTAAAAGCAAGTCACTAAATGTGATCAGATACAATATTCATGTTTATAGAACCTCTGGAAATTCTGTTGTGGCCCTGGGTACAAATGATACGCCTTGTGGAGAGGCTGCTTGGAAACAAACAAAGGCCATGATACCCAGATGTTGCCTGTGGCTGTGATCGAAGAAGCATCCTCAGCTTCTGATCAATAAACAACAGAACTCAAGTGCTTTTGTTCATGGAGACAGGACTTTCTGGTCGATATTGTTCAGCATCCCACCACTGGCCATTGTCCACTCCCATTGTTGTGGTATGTCTGCTTTGTAACAATGTAACAATGAAGGGAGCATTCAGGCTGTAGCAGGAGTGTGAAGACTTAACATGTCTGTAAGTTAAGTTTCTGTCTTGCAAGGAAACCACTGCCTTTTTGATGTATGTATACTGTGCATTAATGCATTTGTAAAGACATTAGAAGTTGGCAATGAGACTGGGATCTCAGGGATTTTTTCTTCAGAAATGCTATAAGACAATGGTAGCCTGTGTTTGGCAAGTCTTATGGCATCAACACTGGGCTCTTGCAGCATTTTCCTGAAGGCATTCTCTTGGGTCTCATTGGCTTCGTTGATGCCACAGTGGCAAGCCACAGCTGACTTTACCTATAATACACTATAATACACTCCAAGTTTAGAAGGACTGAAGGTCATCTAGTTTGTATATTGAACAAGTGGACATGTTCCTTTAAGCAAACAATTTCATGGCGGATGAATGGAAAGCCATTAATGTGAGTATCCAAAACAATGAAATGTATGGGCACAAAAAAACACTCCTGAATTCCTGCATATTGCACAGACAAGTCCCACAGTTAAACATGTCTTGTGTAAAGATGTTGTACGGCAATTAGAAGATTGCTTTAACTCAAAGCCATTAGAAATAACTGAAAATAATAAGTTTGGAACAAGGAACCAGAAGTAGGCGGAGATAATTAATGAATATATTACTTAACTAAAGAACTTATCCTTGCATTGCAATTTTGACTGTGCCTTGTGCAAGAGCTTGTGTGCAGACTGTTAAGCAAACAAATTCAGTGAAAGCTGTTATTCAACCAAAAGCTGACATTTGAACTTGCATATAAAATACTAGTGGAAATGGCATTCGGCACAGCTTTGAGGGCCAAAGGGCCTGAATTGTGCCGTAGTTTTTCTATGTTCTAAGAATACTGGAGAATTTCATAGGACATAGAACAGTAGAGCACAGGAACAGGCCCTTCAGCCCACAATGTTGTGCTGAACTAACTAAATTAGTAATCAAATGCCCAACTAAACTAATCCCTTCTGCCTACACAATGTCCATATCCTTCCATTTCCTGCACATTCATCAACCCAAATGTTTGTAAGTTTTACTCTGCATACCCATGTCCAAGCCATAAGTAAAGCAATCTAAAGTAGTAGGTTGCAACACTGACTCCTGGGAAACATTGTGAGCATCTTGCAAGCTGAAAAAGAACCGTTTACTACTGCTTTCTGCAAGCCAGTTTCCTTTGCATACTGCTAAATGCTTCTTGATTTCATGGCTTCAGCTTCGGAAACCAGTTGTCACCAGTATATGACTTTATGAAATGCCATGGAGGTGACATTCACTAAATTACTTCATTCCCGTCATCAACTTTCTCTGTAATTGCATTTAAAGAGTAGTGAATTTTTTTCTAAGTTGCAGTTGCATCTCCCAATAGTTGGTTGCAGAGCAATTATGAGAGATTCTTGGAACTTGTTGAGTTCATGCACGGTATAAGCTGATCTAGTTATAATAGGGCATTTATATTTAAAAGATGGCTTATTAATACATTTTTGACATTTTTAAAATCTAAGTTGTTGATGTATATGCCTAACATTTAAAATGTCAGAATCAGATTCATTAGCACTGACTTGTATGAATTGAAATTTGGTTGTTTTGTGGCAAATGTACAGTTGAAAGACAAAATTACTATAAATTATTGAAAATAAATAAGTAGTGCAACAAAAGAATAACAAGGTAATGTCCATGAACCATTCAGAAGTCTCATGGCAGAGGAGTAGGAGCTATTCCTAAATCAAATGTGGGTCTTCAGGCTCCTGTACCTCCTCCCTGATGGTAGTAATAAGAAGAGGGCATGTTCCTTAGTGGTGGATGCCACCTTCTTGAGGTGCTGCTGCCTTGAGGCACCGCCTCTTGAAAGTGTCCTCGAGGGTGGGGAGGGTTGTGCCCGTCATGGAGCTGGCTGAGTCTAGAACCCTCTGCAACCTCTTGTGGTCCTGTGTGTTGGAGCCTCCATATCAGGCTGTGATGCAACCAGTCAGGATGCTGTCCACATCTACAGAAATTTGCAAGTCTTTGGCGACATACCAAATCCCCTCAAACTCTGAATGAAGTAGAGCCGCTGGTATGCCTTCTTCATGATTGCTAGTGACATATCTGATAAGTCTTCGATTTTTCTTAAGCCATTCGAACTGAAGTAAGTTCCAAACTTGCGTGTATGTCCCAAGAGTTCAGGATTTACCGCTAGATTCAATAGGCTAAATTTGTCTGTTCACTTCATTACTGGACACCCCACAGGCCCAGTGTTTCTTGGATTCTCTAGAATTACATTAAGGGAATCACCACTTGGATCATGTAAAAGCCAAGCCTGGCGTAATATTGAAGATGCCATAATTTAAATGGAGGTAGTAACCCTGCAGATCATTTTTTGGCTTTAATGTTTTTAATTATCTCCGTGCTTATGTATTCTGAATTAACCTGTTTGTCTATTACTGTCAAAGGTATTTAAAGACTTTAAAGATCCATGACAGCTTTGACAGAAGATAAAGTTCTGTCCTCTGTTTATGTTCTTTCAAAGCCAATCAGGTGCTCCGTCAGTGAGATGAACCCTCCACTCTTATCCCAGGACAGTGTGCAGGGTTCCAGGCACTGGGCTGGGCCGAGCAAGATCTGGCCTGTCATCTTTTGGAGTGAGCACATTTATTAACTAGCAAAAGTGATTATCACTCTCAGTACCGCATATTATTCGATCACTGTTACAAGCTTCTTCCAACTTTTTAGGAATTAGAACTTTTCATCTCTTATGCACTAATATGGGGAAAGTCAAATCTCTCCCACATCCAAGAGTACAAGACTTGGTTCAGTGGATTCTCAATCAGTATTTTTAGAACACAGGTAAAATGGTTCTAGAAATGATAATTTCAGCACACTTTAGATACAGATTTAAACCCTTCAGTCAGTAATAGGAAACTGCAGAGTGTAAAGCTGGTTAGAACACTGGCAAGATCCCAGTTTGTTGTTTCTGTTGCCTTCTTCCCACTGCCAGTATACTAGAATCTGGTGCTAGAATACCAGAAAACAAGCAGTGTGATTAAAAAGCATAAAGTATGTTAATTATTTTATAATCAATCTTTTCTCCAATTTCAAATTTGGCTTTGTTTTCTTTTGGTCAGGCCCAATTAAAATGACAAATATTAAAATCAGTGCAATGCAGGAGATTATCTTGCCATTTTAACTTAAAAACAAAATTGAATAATTGAGTTGATTCTCTGCGTTACTGAAAATTCTGCCATTTTGAAATTGAAAATCCAAATTTCTGGACTGTCCAATTGCACATTTAGTGAATGGGCTTTTTAAAAAATGTTTAAAAGTTACTTTTTAAATAGATCATAGGGGGTTGGGAATGAACAAAGTAATAAATCCAACCATACCTTTTATTATTTGTATAAATTGCTGTATTTAGATGAAAACTAAAGTCTCTAAAACAACTGATTTCCTGCTTAGCTATTTTTGCCTTTTGAACACTGGGTTCATTGCTCTATCACATTAGGTTTCCCTAATATAAAATGTTATAATAGCATTTCCATGGCAAATAAAGAAACTGGATAGCTTGCAGATTACAAATGACCAAACAGAGTCGGTTACCCTTAATTTTATCTTGATCTTTAATATTTCTGCAGCCTCTGTTTGCAAACTAGAGCATTGGCTTCAAAGTTTTTCATTGAATTGTTTGGGATCATTCTTCTAGAAAAGACCTTTTACCTCTAAGGTTATCATCCCTGGGGTGTTTAAAAGACAAACCCTTCAGACTCTTGTCTTTGCTTCTTGAATTCTTGACTTCCAGGAAATCAGCTTCCTGGTGTGTATGTTTTCACTCATTTTATGAGCCTAAATGTTTGGTATGGGGCTGTTCTTGTATCATCAGAAAATAATAAACTAAATCAGGGCATTCACATTTGTTAATTACTGCAGACTGGAAAAAAATGCATAATTTAAACTTTATATGTGACCTTTGAAACTCCTTGATGTTTTAGTCCATGAAGGCATAAAATCTGTTTTGGATTATGTAGCTGTTAAATTCTTAATTTATCTAGAGTAGGTTCGTTTTTACTGCATGTTGCATATGCCAATTTGTTACATGGTTAAAATGATCAAAATTCAAGTTTAAATTAAAATGAATGTATGAATTACATGCATTTATTTAGCACTGTTTCATATCCTTACTTATTGCAGAGTTCTTTACATTCTTTAGCTTCTTTTGAATAGTTATCATAGAAATTTATGGCAGAGCAAGTAGTTATTTTGTCCATTGCACCCATTCTGTCTGAGAAAGCTCTCTAATTTTATCACGTTTCCCAGCAGTTGAACGGTAGGTAGTCTTGTATGGCATCTGGTATACATCCATGGGATTTTTAAATGTACTGATTGTTTCTGCCTCTCCCACCATTTCAGAGAATAATATGTAACCAATATTACCTGTGTATAAAGAGCTGCAAGCTTTTGCGTAGTTTGATAATATTGGTTAAAGATTGTTGGTTCAAACACATAACTTCATGTTCTTTCTATTTGGGTCTGTGTACTTGATAGACCAGACTTTTATGTTAATATCTCATCTGGAAAGTAGTATAGTGCCAGGCTTAAGTGCCAGCCAAGATTCTGTACTCAATATACTGCATTGAGATGAATTCACAATTATTTCTGTTATTAAATGGTCTCTTTGCATTTTGTTTGAAGTTATGGTCCACCCATCAATTTGCATAACTAGAAAATGAAATAATCCTGAGAAATCAATCATTCGCATCACTGGGAGGTAATTAGGATATCAGATGTTTTTATCAATATTGGTTCATCCAGTTTGTTCTTTTATCACGTGTAGGCCAAGGAACTTGATGAGAGCATTGAAGAAATGTTAATCCGATTGGATGAATTTTGTGGAATGCTTGACATGGTATGTTTTACAGCATTACTTTTTAAACCAAATGTAGTAGAATTGCAGTACATAGCCATTTTATTCATCACAATTATAGGAGGGTAATTATATTATTCACAGCAGAGGACATTGTTTATTCTGCACTTTGGAAGTCCTGGCATTGTATTGACACTTCAAGAATTTTGCTGGTATTTGAAGTGGACAGGATTGAATGATTACATACTCCTATCCTCATAGGAATGTCGAGCATGAACTCTACAATTGACTAGGAGAAACAAGAACTGCAGATGCTGGAATCTAGAGCAATATTTAAACTACTGGAAGTACTCAGCGGGTCGAGCAGCATCTGTGGAGGCAAATCATATTTTCCAGTTTAGTTTTGCATCAAACAAGATCCATAGCTAAATGTAACTATTTAATCTGATAATTGTTTCAGGTACATTGTTATCTACATAATTACCCAGTGTGCACACACCTGAATAGCTTCCCTGTAAAATATCTTGGCATAAAACAAATGACTAAATTACAGATGAGAGCCTGGATTTTGTATTCACTGTGGCGAGTGATTACTTAACAGTCAAAACACTGCAGAACCTTTCACTGATGATCTAGATCATGTGACCAGATTAAGCAGCTAAATACCATTTTAACCAATCAAATTGGAGAGATCTCTCCTTGATGAGATGCATGGAGTTTAAATCAGGAAGTATTACTTGGTATATTTCAATGTAAAAGCAGGTTCTAAAAATATAGTAGAAGGGGAGTAAAATGAGATTCAAGGAAAGTTAAAGGGATGCTTTTTTTAAAAAAAGCATTTATTTTATCAGCAACAATAATTAGCATTTGAAGGAATGAGACTCCACACTTGTGAAAGTAAAATAACAGTGCCAGTAAGTTTGCTTGGCAATCAGACTAAAACATTAAAAATTACATGCACTTGCAGATACATGGATATTGTATCATGTGGAAGAGGAGGATAACTTGGACACAAACTTCTTGATCACCAGATTTAGATGTGTTCAGGTACTGGAGTTTGTTACTTGATCTATAGTTAGCAGTTTGCCTCATTTTGCAATGCTTTAAAATTCAAATCCAGGTGACTTTATTCTGTAGGTTAATACAAGTTATTTAAAAGTAAGCATTTTCTTAGATAGCACCAGAAATTTGTTGCTACCTTTTTGTCTGTTATTTCTGTCAATGATCCTGATTTTCTTTGCAGAGAATAAAATGTTTCTAGTTTTTAAAGAACTGTCTGATAAGCTGCCTGTTGGAAATTGGTCACCAATGTACAGGGTATGAAAGTTGTAGACTATACATTAAGATTAGAAATGTGATCTGTCATTTTATTCTCTGGAAAGCACATCAGTTATTGAAAATGAGGCAAACCGCTTGGCAGAAGTTGATTAGACACATTGTGTGAATATGTGTAACTGTAAATTTACCTCCTTGCAGGAGGTGTTCAGGACTTTATATGCCTTGGGGCATTAATTTGAACGAAGAAATGAATTTGAGGGAAGCAAAGACTTCAACAGAATATGTATATTTTAAAAAGCAATTTCATAAAAATACTCTATAGCTAAATATAACTTAAATTTTCTATTTCTCAGATTCGAAATGACTCCTCTCAAATTCTGGATGAAAATATACCAAAAATAAAGGTCAAGGCACTAGAAATGAAGGAGGTGTATGCAAAGATCGATAAAATGGAGGTTTGTAATGATTTTTAAGTGCTTTTGTGATTACAGTATTACAATTCTGAATCTCAAATGTATGGATATAGACTTAAGATGATGGTGCTCTGTTATGGGTGATTTGAAGTGTGAATCTTATGAGAGTTAGGTTTCTCAGGGATACCAGTTTTAGATGATCATTACACTTTGAGGTTCTCCATTGTGCTATACTGTTGACTACCATGTTTGGATAGATGATGTGACTCAATAATATTGTGGATAATTCTTCAGTTTCTAAGACCCATGTTAGTTGATTCATTAAGCACGTAAATTTGAAGAAAAATGTGAAAGATGGGTGGGAAAAGTAAAGAAATATATATTGATTCTATCAATGGCTTGCAGTTTCTAAAAACGTTAAATCCTTTCGTAGGACACAGTAGGAACAGGAGGAGGCAATTAGGCCTTGAGCTTGCTCTTTCGGTCAAATCAGGTTATTCTCTATTCTAGTTTGTTGCTCAATTTTCCCGTATTCCTCTATTTCTGAAGTTCCACAGGTTTTTTCAAGGTTGATATTGATAGATTTAACAACTGAGCATCCTTGGGCATTTTGGAGAAACAGCTGCCAAAAAAAGAGTAGGCCATCTGGCCTGTTGAGCGTGCTCCTCCATTCAATAAGATCATGGCTAATCCGGCTGTGGACTCAGATCCACCTATAGCTGCCTTTCCCCAAAACCCTTAATTCCCTTACTATACAAAAAAAACTATCTGTGTCTTAAATATATTTAATGGGTAACCTCTACTGCTTCCCTGGGCAGAGAATTCCACAGATTCACTACTCATTTTCGTGCCCCTGAATCTTGAGGCTATGTCCCCTAGTTCTAGTCTCACTTACCAGTGGAAACAATTCCCACTATCTCTCTTTCTGACAATTGGAAAATATTCTAATACCGAATCCCAATATCCTTCAGTGATTCTATGCTCTTTAAATGCAAATATTAAGATGTCTGTTGATCCCTTTTAGTTCCTGGCACTTAACAAAGGAAATCTTGAAATGTCATCTAGAATTCAGTTAATAACTCCATGTAAAATTTTGTTTTAATGGACAATTTTTTAAAAGATTTTGAAAAGATAACACATTAAAACCTGTCTAATTTAAGAACTCTAATGAAATGTACGTTTTCAGGGAGTTGGCATTGAAATGGC
>JAUZTB010000048.1:15901091-15911138 GCA_034780895.1 Rhynchobatus australiae | reverse complement strand
TCCATTGCTGCTGATAGGAACAGTCCATGTTCCGTCTGTTTACGGAGTGGGAGAGGTTGCAGCCCAGTGTGAATATTTGGAGGGGCTGTTCCTCAAGTTTGGTTGCACTTCAGCCCCACTCTCCTGATCTTTGGGCACCCAGAGCAGAGGTGGGCAGGTGGGTTGGGCACCTCCTTGTCAGTCTGCTCCTGGGCCTGGCCAAGGTGGCCATTCTTAGGTCTGTCAGGGGTTCCACCTGCCCCTCTTCCAAGAATACATCCGTACCTGGGTATCCCAGGAGAGAGAGAGCACACAGCGTCTGCTGGCTCTCTGGAGGTCTTCCGAGATCAGGGGACACTCAGGGGAGGAGTGTGTCTTGGACAAGGATTGGTTACATTTTTTGTTTACATTCCAATGGAAACATACATGCAAAAATGTGTCTCCATCCTGTGTTTGTGTTGAATATTTGCAAGCTGGCATTCTAAACAACAGTTCTACAATGGAGCCCATCCTTGCTCAACATCTGGGTCCCAAAACACCTGCTCCATTTCCAAGCTCTGACATAGAAGAGATTGCCAGGTGTTTCAGAGGGAAAGGTTCAAAGCTTCCTTGGAAAAAATGCAACAGCCTCACCAATTCCTGGGAACCTCGTGCTGCTGAAGATGGAGCAGGGGCATTTGGGATGGCACCAGGAATCTGGAGTCCGTGCAGTAAGGAGCACCCAGAGGCCCTGCTTCAGTGGTGATGGAGTGCACTACCTACTGCCCCACCGACTGTTCCCACTTTGGCCCCATCAGACACTTCAGAACCCAAACACAAGAGTGAAAGCAAGTCCTCCTCAGTGCTGAGAGATGGTCTCACATCAACAAGACAAGTAACACTTGACAAAAGGATACAGTCATTAAAAAGCCACCAAAAATAAACATGAGCAGAAAATCAGCCGTTCTTCCCCTGAATGATCCTTCTTCCAACATTCGACAATATCTGTATCTGGAGTACTGGTAAAAGAAGATAGCGTGCAATTGTCCTGTCTGATCCAGACCCTTCCAGTTACACCTGAGACCCTGCCTGTACCACTGGCAATCCTATTTCTGCCAGATGCTGAGGTGGGCTGTATGAGTATGGAAATTATTCAGCTCCATCTCTTTGGTTCATTCATTTTGTTAAGTTCTACTCTGTTATTTTCTATTCTCCATACCACACTTTCTGGGTACAAGACCCACGAGACTGTCATTTGTTTATTCAAGTGAGCACTCTTCAGGTTTCGGCTGGGAGAAGTAACATCAGGGTGCACAGTTGCCTAACCCTGTACAGAAAGAGTCAGAGGCCAAGATAAGGAAACTTGTCTGATCTTCCTCTAACTCAGCCAAGATCAGGGATCCAATGTCTTAGTTCAGAAGCATGGGTGAGGATTCATTGGGTGAATCCCGGCTTAGAAACAAAGCTTCCATTCATTGGCCGTTTGCTAATTGTGTCACTACTTCTTGCAAAGTCCGAAAATTGATGTACAAATAACACATTCACTGCTTTACTAGCACAGTGATGAAAGGAAATCTTCCGACTGTGATCTTGCTTCTTTGCAAAAGTTTAATGCACTTTTATTCTTAGGAGTATACACTCCTGCTGCAACAATCTGTCTGTTTCCATTCCCCATATCAGAATTACTCTGTCCTCAATAGGTGAACCTGCAATAATACATGGTACGCTGAATTAGAGGCATAGCTTTATTCCATGGGTGACTTAATAAACAGCCCCTAATGCTTGGAGAAAGAAGGCAATTTTATTTTATCATTACAGATGATGTGAAAATGTTAATGACTTAGGAATGGCTATTCTATCACAATAATTTCTGACTAAATTATGAAGGTAAATGCTCCAAAGATTTTCTTTGCTTCAAAGTACAGTAATTAACAAAAAGATGCAGCTAAAATAATGGAGAAAGTTGTAGTCTTGCACATCACAATCATTAATTTTAAATTAGAAATTGAATGTTCTCTAGTGTAATTACATCTTGGGCCACCTTCCAACAATTCAGGCAAAATAAATAAATATGATACAGGGATAGGTTAATAAAGCGTGATTTTTTTCTACGTCCATGGCTGAGCTACTTGTGGATCTTTAAGAGCATAAAATCAATTTTTAACAAAATTAACTCCAAAGCAAAAGATCTCATGCTCAAACCAAACCGAATTATGAAAAAAGTCTGTAAATGTAAGCTTGTAACCCTATTCAGTTGGTACAGCGGCTCAACTTGTGGGCTGCTGCCTCACACTCCAGTGATTCAGGTTTGATCCTGACATCTGGTGCTGTCTGTGTGGAGTTTGCACATTCCCCCTGGTGCTCTGGTTTCCTCCCACATCCTAAAGACAAGCTAGTGGGTTAAATGACCAGTGTAAATTACTCCTAGTATGCAGTGTGCAGATAGAATCTGAGGGGAGTTGATGAGAATACGGGCAGAACAGATTACAGTGAACATTAATCAGTTGAATTCATTGCCACTGATGGCTGTGGAGGCTAAGCCATTAGGTATACTTAAAGCGGAGGTTGATAGGTTCTTGGTTAGTAAGGGTGTCAAAGGTTACGGGGAGAAGGCAGGAGAATGGGGTTGAGAGGGAAAAATAGATCAGCCATGATCAAATGGTGGAGCAGACTTGATGGGCCAAATAGTCTAATTCTGCTCCTGTCTTATGGTTTTATAAGCTGCTAATCTCAGCTATTCCTTCCCAAATGCCCACGTCCTAACAAACCGCATTCTCCCCCCCCCCCCGACAACTCTAATTCAACAGTATTCCTTTAGCAATATATCACCTTTTTCCTCATCGCCTTATATACCTTCTGTCCTTTAAGAAAAGACAGAACATTGAGCACATTTATTAGTAATGACAATGACCACTGATACAATTTCCATGAATATTACTGTAATTATTTGCACTAAAGATATTACTTGCATCCTCATAATATCTTGCAATAAAATATAATTCTGTATTCAGTCATGATAAATTAGTAGCTTTGATAATGCATATTACATAGCATGAAATAACATATGATCTGACTCAATGACACAAGAGAACTGTTAGTGTATTTAAAGATAACCAGTGGGCACGTTTAGCAAGTGAATACATTGTATCTACCTCATTAGAAGCTAATTATTGCTGGCAGCCATAACGTGATTCCAATTCCAAAGGTTGATCTGACCTGACACAACTGGTCTCTTGCCAGTAACTCTAATGTTCCATTACTATTTGCAGAAATGTATTCACTTATTTCTCAGCAAGGGTATTCTTAGAAAAGGGTGCCAGATGGTTGCTGGCACCCTTGGAGCTGTGTCCCAGAATGGATTGGCACTTCATAAAGAGCAGGGAACAAAACCGCAGAGAAAAGCGGCTGTGCTATAACGACTGCCAAAAATACAGAGGAGTAACTTTATTTTACCTTCATTTAGTTTATGATCATGATAAATATTTTATGGTTTTAATGAGAAATATTTTAGTATATCTTCAAAGATGTACATTTTTCAAAGGGTACTCACTGGAACTCAGTTATAGTAATGCATCATTTCATTTAATTATAGATTTACTTAGTTAATTAAAATAACAAGACAATTTTACTTGAATATTCATTATACAGAAAGTACGACATCTGATTGGTTGAAATCCTGGTGGCCCGGCATCTGGCTCATTCATTTGTCTGGAATGTGAATCTGGGTGCAGACTGCAAGCAGAGTACAGCCAGAGCTGAGGGTCCAGAGTGTGGCCAGGGTCACGGTCCAGACTGTGGGCTGGGTATGTGGCTGGAGTCAGGGTCTAGAGTGCTTGTGTGTTTCCCACTCTCTTTAAATTCACCATTTTCATGAGAAAATCTCACGTAAAAACATAATATCAAAATGTGGGTATTAAAGGAAGTAATGTTCATAGTCCAGGATATCTGTCAAATTCAAATTCAGTTTAGTTCATTGTCATATACACCAGGATGCAATGGAATTCCTCATCTGCATGAAGCTCACAGACTAAACAGTATACATGGTAATAATAAGTACAACAATAAATACAGCAACGAGCTCTAAACAACAGACTGGTGCAAATATTGTAGTGCAGTCTGAAGTAGAGCAAAAAGAAGTGCTGAAGTGACAATAATGGAACAACCGAGGGAAGTAGAATTAAGAGACTGAGAATGTGGCAGCATCACCGGGAAGGGGTGTGTGAAAGAGGTGATTGACTCAGAAGTCTGATAGGAGTGGGGAAGAAGCTGTTCTTAAGTCTGGTCATTTGGGCTCTCATGCTCCTGTATCTTCTCCCAGAAGGTTAAAGGGAAAGTTCCAAGGCTGCCAGATTATCGGAATTTTACTGTAAATCAAGATATGTTATTAATAAAGGATATATTTAAATTTAGAGATGTCAATCATGAACCATGTGTTTAAAGTACTGTTGAAGTAATTCCTTTGTTGAAATCATGAACTGTTAAGTGCTCCAATAAAAGTGCAAGTTTCATTTATATTCATGACGTCTGTTTCCAAGTGAGAACAGAGTAAAAAACCAGTGTGGATGTAGTATTGTCCATCTATCATCATAACCACATGGCCAAAAAGAATTCAGTGAGCCATCATAATCACAACACACGGGGAAAATACAGAGGGTACTGGAAATTGGAAATAAGAGAAATTGTGGAAATACTTAGAAATGGAATTAATGCTTCAGGTCATTGACTCATCACTGGCAATTCTGATGAAAGATCATTGACTTGTCTTTCCATAGATGCTTCTTGACCTGATAAATATTTCCAATATTTCTTACATTTATTTATGGTGGTACCACGTTCATTGTTTAGCTATGAACAGGACACAAGATCAGAATGATATTTACAGCATCCACCTAACTGATAAGGGTGTAAAACAGGATTATAATAGATTTTTTCTACTTAATTGCTTCTCTGCTAAAGAACATGTTTCTCAAATTAGTCCACATAGAATTCCAAGTCAGCCATTATTTTGACAAGAATGCCATTAAGTTTATATAATAATCACTTACAGTTAAGTGCAGTAAAATGAGGAAAAGGATCCTCTATATTGGCCTCAGGGAAATAACAGTAAATAGAGAAGGAAAGCAAAATATAATCATCTATTTATAACATAAAATTTGGAAATGTATCTCCAGGATTTTCTGTTTTATTTCAGCAGTTATTTGCTTTTCCGTTTTCGCAGCTATAATTTTATGTGTATTGGAATTTGGAGAAGTCATAGCCAAAACATTTTACACAAGGTTTATGAGCTAATTATTATCCGTTCATAGGAATTTGTGCATATCTAAAATATTTTAAGAGCTTTGAATAGAAGTTAAGATCAATGTGTACCGGACAATTTTCTAGAGCAGTATGTTTCTGGTCCAACAAGGAAGGAGGGATTGCTGAATCTGGTTCTTGGAATTGAGTTAGGTCAAGAACACCAAGTTTTGGTAGGGGAACATTTTGGAAATAGTGATCATAATATCATCAGACTTAGGTTAGATATAGAAAAGAAGGAGCAATCCACAATAAAAACAATTTATTGGATAACAGCCAATTTCAATGGGATGAGAGTTGGTCTTGCCCAGGTAAATTGGAACCAAAAGGTGATAGGCGATAATGGGCAGCCTTTAAGAAAGAGTTACCTCAGGTATAGTTGAGCCACATTCCCTTGAGGGACAAAGGAAGAACTAACAAATTCATAGCACTGTGATGAAAAGAAATACTGAGGAAGATAAAGCAAAAGAAACTGCTGCTTATGACATGTTGTAAATACCAACAAGTACTCAGCAACTTACAAAAGAATCAGAGGGGTGGGAAAATTAAAATAAGAAAGGAAAAGAAAGCACATGAGAAAAAATTAGCTTCTGACGTAAATGGAAATCCATTTGTGTTCTATGGGCATATAAATAGTATATGGAGGAATGGATCCTATCAAAGCCAAAAATGGGAACTTGCGCATGAATACTGAGGGCATCGTTAAGGTACTAAATGAATAGTTTGCATCTCTCTTCACCAGGGAAGAGTGAGGATGTAGTTGAGATGTAAGAGGCATTAAAGGTGTATATCATGGATATTTTAGAAATGTTGGCTGAACTGAAAGCAGATAAGCCATGAGGAATGGAAGGGTTGCATACTATTATTTTTGAAGAACGTAAAATCAGAAATTGTGACTACAATTTTTCCAAGCTTTTTGGATACAGAAGTGGTGCCGAGGACTGAAGCAGCAAATGCTACTTCTTTGTTCATAAGAAGGGCAAGGATAAAACAGCAACTGAAAGCCAATCCATTTAACCTGGGTGGTAGGAAAGTTTTAGAAACATTGATCCGGGACAGGATTAATAGTCATCTGGAGGAAAATGGCTTAATTAAGGCAAACCAGCGCATATTTGTTAAGAGCAAACTGGGTTTAACCAATTTGATAGAATTTTTTGATGAGATAATGGAGAGAATTGATGAGGGTATTGCAGTTGATGTGATGCATGTGGACTAAGTTTTTTAATAACAGCTTATCAATAAAGTTGAAGCGCATGACATAAGAGGGAAATTAATAACACGGATATATTGGCTAAACCACTGGATCTGGTAGATGTAAAAGGTCTTTATTCATCACAACAAGCAGCATTCTCTTGGAGACATTCTCTGTAGAATCTCCCAGAACTCAAAGTAAGTACATCAAGTTTTTATACTCATAAGTACAAAGATAACAGCAGGTGGTTCAATACAATTTCAATGGCCACTATGAGATCGTTTATTTCAATATTTTGAATCTGACAGTTGGTTCTATTGAATTATGATTTTACAATGGGAAAACACTGTAACTGACAAGAGACTTCTGAATGTTTATAAACCCACGCTGAGACAAAGTAATTCACATGAATGGTCTAAAAGCCTTTGAGGACAGAGAACCCAAACCTCAAAATTAGTGTTGTGAGGGCTGACTCTCTGGCTACTGAACAATATTTCGACTATTGATTGACAGAGCAAATATGCCTCTGAGCATGTTTGATGTGCTGTGACAAAATAAGTCTGGTCTGGAACTTAGTTTGACTTTTATCACAGTCGTGCAAGATAACTTAGCTGAAGGTGTCTGATGCCTGGTTTGATGTAGATCAATTACTATAATCCTATTGTTTTATATTTGGCAGATATATTCGAGAACATTTTGTGGGCATGCCAGGTTGCAAACCATATCTCTTGAGCAACCACCTGCTGTGTTCTGTAGACGGTGCTATTTGTTTATAAAGCTGATCTTTTAAGTTCAAAACTGATTACAGCTTGTAGTTTGCATTTGATCAGGTTTTTTTTTGAAGACTGGTTCTTGTTTGTATTGTCTGCTATCTATATAATTCCAGAAGGATGTCCTATGTTTAACAAACCTTAACAGGTTCTCTGATTCTATGACTCTATGATCTCAGTAAAGGAAGTGGAAAAATAGAAGAAAGAGACTGACAAATGGAGGCATGGTAGTATGTGATGAAGTTCTGATGCTGGGAAGAACACAGTGCAATAAGTAAATATAAAGCATCACTTTACTCATAATTGCATGGTTAATAATTTGCTTAGTACAATGTGTCCTTCCCCCTTCAATTAGTAAAAACTGATTGCTGGATGTCACTAACTTTCAAGCATTGTAAAATAATTACAACTTTGGCTCCCCAGAGCTACATCTGTACATGATTATTATGGCAAAGCTGTGTTTTTACAAATTGTGCTGAAAAAATTCATAAAATTATATTGTGAATCACAAAGTAGTGCCAAAGGATAAAGAAATAGCACAACATTAAGCAGTCAGCTCTCTGACTTCCCTTCTTCAGAGATAGACGGTTATTCTTATTTCACCTCCTCGCAATAGACCTGACATTGGGAAACTGTCAAATGCCTAATACTATCAACAGGAGCAAGTTTTTCCCTATGTTTGAACCTGTTGCAAACCGCAGACTCTAAGATACTATTGGTGGTTTTAAGTAATTGAGAGATGGCCTGTGTTAAAATACCAGAAGAGTGTTTTATGAATACATTAACTGTTGCTAGCTAATAACTTGTAGACTTGTAGATATGAGTCTACAAGAAAGCAGAGTTTTTCATGGTACATACCCCTAAAATGGAAATTTATTTTATTATAAATTAACCAATGCTCTCTAGCTTTCACAAAGGAGTATAGAAATAAAATTTTTTAACATAACTGAAATATAAGTTTGTTTTTAGATGTGGACAATGTACATCTGGACAAGTTTGTAATTTTTGTCTAACTTTCCATTCAACCAACATGATTGTGCAAAATGATGTATGAGTACATTATTCTGCTCAATTATATGGTATTGGGAATAACGTGTAGTATCAATTGCTATCTTCTCCTGACATATAGATCTGAAAGATATAATAACAGAGTAGGATGATTGGGTATTCCACTGTCAATCAAACTTGTTGAAGTCATTGCTGTAAGTGGCTTGAGTTTGATTTTATGCACATAATTTGTTTGTAACTGTCCTCCACTTACTACAGTTTTCTGATGAAATTATGTCTTCTATTGGAAGAATTCACTGTAGTTTTTGTCATAAATTCTGCTTCCTTTGCTCTTTTAATAGAATATTTTCTTAGTGGCTTGACTTTGCTTACTGTACAATTGACTATTTTCTGTGACTCCAGACACAGCTTGTCCATCATTCCTTCAACTTATTGGCTGGTGGAGCATTGCCAACAGATACTCCGTAACGAATGTAACTACAACAATTTAAACTGTTTCAAAAAAATATTCTGTTAACATTATAGAGTGAATGATAATTGCATACAAATTATGAGCATAAAATCAAAAACTGCTGGAAATGCTCAGCAGGTCAGGCAACATATAAAGAGAGAGAAAAACACAGTGTGGGATGGAGATGGGGCAGAGGTACAATGACACAACTAGTAGAGCTGCTGCCTCTCAGCTGTATTGACCCAGGTTATGCCCTGACCTTGGGTGCTTTCGGTGTGGTGTTTGCACATTCTCACAGCGACTGCGTGGGATTCCTCTTGGTGTTCCCATTTCTCCCCACATCCCAAAGATGTGCGGGTTGGTAGATTAACTGACTTCTGTAAATTACCTCTTGTGTAGTGTGAATGGTAGAATTGATGAGAATGTAGGGAGAATAGGACATAGGGAAAATTAATAGGGAAATGGGGTGGCTGTGTGTGGCAGCAGGGCCTTCTATGTTGTAAGGACATATGGAGACAACATTAAAACTAATTGGCAGGATAATTGCCAGTCATCTCTGCAATGACTGGGAATAGCATTGATTCTGTATACAGTTTGTTATTTCAACTGATCAAAACCTATGGGCCCTCTTTCCTAAGGAATAGGTCTTTCAATGGTAATATAGTCAATATAGCTGTAGATACAAGATAATGATTTAGATTTTCCTAGGAAACATCAGAAGGAATTGCTGACACTTTCCTTTGTGTCTGTCAGGTATCCCAAGTTTTCTGAAAGAGTGTGCATGAACACAGAGTGTTGGACTTGCTGAAAGTGCTCTTTGACAATTTGAAAAGTGCTCTTTGAAAATTACACTTTGACATTGGACTCCTCATTTCTCTTAAGTTACACTGATAACTACAGCCTGTGCAAGGTTAATCCTGAACCTGTGACATGTTAGACCTCATGTCAATTCAGTGTATCATCCATTTGAAATGGTTTTGAGTGAGAGTGGTTTCTTGCAAGCGATTTAAATTTTTTAAAGATTAGTTTGAACTCACTTCAATGTATGACTTTGTTTAAAGATGTTCATGAGTATCTTAAATATTTTTTGTTTAAAAATGCTTTAAATAATTTACTTTTTTAAATAGTTTTATTATCTTTTCATAGTCTTTGAATTATTTTGAAACGTTGAAATATCTTTGACAGCTTTGATTGTAGGTTCAGCCTGGGGGTGTGTCTTAGCTGGTTGTTCAAGGGTTTCCATGGGTGGGCATAAATAGGCCTTGGCACATGATGCAGCTTACTGCTGTGAAGGTTTCTCCAGCCTCATTGGAGCCAAATTTGTTCAGGAAGTTGATGTGAGTTCAGCCACTCCAGATGCATACTGATCTAGA
>JAUZTB010000048.1:15689286-15708577 GCA_034780895.1 Rhynchobatus australiae | reverse complement strand
ACAGGGTAACATCTTTACCATGGATGTACAATCCCTTCACACTTTCATTCCATATCAGGATGACATGAAGGTCCTCTGCTTCTTCCTGGAGCAGACATCTAACTAGTTCTCCTCTGTCAATACACTTATTTGCCTGGTTGAATTGAGAGTCATAGTGTCATAGACTCATGCAGCACAGAAACAAGCCCTTTAGCCCAAATGGTCCATGCCAACCAATGTGCCCACCTAAGTTTGTCCCACTTGCTCACATTTGGCCCATATCCCTCTTAACCTTTCCTAAATGGTTCTTTTAAATGTTGTTTTTGGGCTTGCCTCAACCACATTCTCTGGCAGCTCATTCCATATACGCACCACCCTTTGCATGAAGACGATGCTTCTCAGGTCCCTTTTAAACCTTTCCCCTCTCATTTTAAACCTATGCCCTTTAGGTTTTGATTCCCTTTCCCTGGGAAAAAGACTGTGTGCATTCGCTTTATCTATGCCCTGATGATTTTATACACCTCTGTAAGTCCACCTCTCTGTCTCTTGCGTTAGAAGGAATAAAGCACGAGCCTGTCCAATCTCTCCCTGTAACTCAAGCCTTCAAGTCTTGGCAGTACTTTTGTAACTTCAACTTTTCAGCTTTATGATGCCCTTGCTATAACAGGGTGATCAAAACTCTTCACAATTCTCCAAGTGTGGCCTCACCACTATCTTCTACAACTGCAATGTAACATCCCAACTCTTATACTCAGTGCCCTGACTGATGAAGGCTGGCATGCCAAATGCCTTCTTCTTCACCTTGTCTACCTGTAACACCATTTTTTGTGAACTAAGTACTTGTACTCCTAGGTCTCTCTGTTCTACAACACACCCCAGGGTGCTACCATTCATTGTATCAATTCTACCCTGGTTTAACTTCCCAAATTACAACACCTTGCACTTACCTGGATGAAATACCATTTGACAATCCTCAGCCTACTTATCTAGCTGATCAAAATCCCCCTATAATTTTTAAATACATTTTTCACTGTCCATGTTACCACCTATTTCAGTATCATCCACAAATTTACGAACCAAGCCTTGTACATTTTCATCCAAATCATTGATAAAAGTTAAAATTAAAGCTCATGGGTATTCAAGAATGCTCCAGGGGGAGGAAGCAGAAGGTAATTTAAAAAAAAAATGTTTTTAAGAATTTTATTTACAGCATGGTAACAGGCCCTTCTGGCCCAATGAGTCCACACCGCCAATTTTAAACCCCAAATTAACCTACCAGTCCGTCTTTGGAATGTGGGAGGAAACCGGAGCACCCAGAGGAAACCCATGCAGACACGGGAGAACGTACAAACTCCTTACAGACACCGAAGGGAATCAAACCCCGATCACTGGTGCTGTCGTAGCGTAACGCTAACCGCTAGACTACCGTGCTGCCCCTTGTAATAGGAAAATTGTAATAGGAAAGTCTGAAGATCATGAGAGAAGGGACGACAGGAGTAATGAGTGAGTTGAATCATTTAAGAAAGAGATGGAAATGTGTGAGTCAGAAAAAAATGCAAATAAAAGAGAGAATTAAAAAAAAGTATTTATTTTTAGTATGCAGGCATTGCTGGCGTGACTGACATTTCCTACCCAGCCCTGTTTCCCAGAGAAGACAAAGAAAGGCTGGGGCTGGATTGTGGGCGATGCCCTCTTCTTGAACCACAATTCTTTATAATGATCTGATACAATTAAGTTGTCTGCTTGCAGTAGAATGTGACCTGGAATCACATTCACACAAGACTAGATAAGGAGAACAAGTTAGCATCCCAAAATGATATTAGTGAACCAGATGGGTTTTATGACCAACAGCTGCATCATTACTCACTTATTTGTTGATTTTAAAAACTGATTTCAAGTTCTCATCCAGCCATAATGAAATCTGATCTTGCTTCCTCTGAGTTACTAGTTCAATAAAGCAACCACTATATGATTGTAATGGGAAGGCAAAGAGGAGAAATGAAAAGGTTCACATATCAACTGGATGGGGGGGAAGGGTGGGGTTGGAAAAGAAAAAGTTGAATAAAAATTGGAAACAATGAATTTTGAAAATTGTATTGCTAGATCAGGTTTGAAATGGATTTGTACACACCACCTGGTTAATAATTTAGTGAACACTCTGCATGCACAATAACAAAAGGTGATGGATTTTTGTGAATATGCCACTACTTTTCTAAGTTTTTATCGGCAGTCCAAATATATTGTTAACTCCTCCTTACAAATGAGTTAATAATGTGATATACTGGCAAACAGCTGACATACATGATGGCATGTGCATTAGTCCTACGGTAGTAAAAGGTAATAGGCAAATTCTATGCAAAGAAGCTTTAGCTAAAAATTTGCACCAGTTGTAAAAACTTTTCTCCTGATGAGATTAAGCTGCACAAACACAACTTCCTGTAGAGCAATGTATTCAGCAGTAAAATGATGGGATGATCAGTGATTACACAAAGGGAACTTGTCTCAGTCTGACACTCTGGACAGCTTCAGTGTTGCCATCCACCCCGTGTTTCTTCCTGTGACAAATGTCTTAGTTTTTTTTAGCCTTAAATTTGCAGCAGCAACGACATAGTGTCTCCTCACAACCTCTACCTCAACAAACCATGATACATGAGCAACTACACCCACTCATACATCTTATATCTCCTTGTCTATGCTGCCTCTCAGTGTGTCCTCCTCATTCCAATTCGCTCACTTATTTCCCTGTAACCTATTGTCTCTCACGTGATCATGGCACACGGCAAACTGTCTTATGAATGGAAATGCTTTTGAACTATGAGTTCAGGATTTTGAACCTTTAAATAGATGACTTCTATAAGCAATTGTATCAGGAATTAAGATTTGAATTGGTAGATATGTTGCTTTGGCAGAGTTCACACTTGAACACTTAACACTGTAGCCACAAATAGCCTGCTGAAAGAACTCAGCAGGTCAAGCAGCATCTGTGGGAGGAAAGGTATTGTCGACGTATTGAATCGAAAGCCTGCTTAACATGGTACTTCCTCTTAAAAATAACAGGCAAACAACTCTTGTTCTGGAAGATATACATAAATTTTGATGATGGGAAATTTATATCATGTTGTTAGAGCAGGAATTTGTTTTTGTTTAATTTATTACATATTGTATAATCTTTCTTGGATCATTTTAAAGAAAAAGTCTTGTAGTGAAAACAGAACATGCTGGAAACACACAACAGATCAGCCAGAGTCTGTGGAGAGAACAAGTAGTTGACATTGCAAACTGATACCCTGCTTCGCACCACTTGCTCCACACAGGCCTGTTACACATTCACTGCATTAAAACAGGCATTTGGCCAACTAGTCAATATCATTGTTTGTGCTCTCCAAGAGCCCTTCTCTCATTTTTCTTTATTGGGCTTTACAGCCACTTTCTGTGTTGTAATCGAGGGCGAACCAACCATTGTTTTTGTTTCCAGATTTCCTGTTTTCACTTCCAATACTTCCAGTACAGTATCTCATTTGACTTCATTTTAAAGTGAATTGCAATCAGGAAATGCAGAAGAAACACAAATTCTCTTGAATGACGTCGGTTTTAGGATTAGTTTAGGTCACATCTTCAACCAAAAATAACCTTCATCGTCTATGTTATCAACCAAAACAATCTTCATCTCTGCTGGGTCAAAATCCTTAACCATTTACTCAACTGCACTGTAAGAGTACATTTCTTCTTCTTTGTGGACAGTCCCTTGTGATGAAGGATGACTTACTTCCACTCTGATCTTTTGATTTCTGACATGAATGAGGAGGCCAATGTGGACATCATAGATTCTTCCACAGATGTGGCAGAAGAGGCCTGTGGGAATGGGTGGGTGGGTAGTTTGTGAGGTGAATCCACTTCTTCCACCGTTTATGCTGGGATTCCTTCTACCTCTGATGTATGGACACGATACCGTTGCAAATATATTCTCTTTATTTTGAGCAATCATTGGCCAGGAGTTCCTAGGAATCAGTGGGGATGTTACATTTTTCTTTCAAGAAGGCTTTGAGAACATCCTTGCATTATTTTTCCCTGGCCATCTGGTAATCTCTTTCTCTGACAAAGCATGCGAATGATGTGACTGCCCAAGGTAACCCACTGAGTGAAATAAGAGCCTCAAGGCTGGGGATGGCAACCTGTGAGGGGTCAATGAAGTTGCTTCATTTATCCTGTGAGGAATTTTGCAGACAGAGTTGGTGGTATCTCTCCCGAATTTTGGTAGTCCATGTCTCAGAAGTATATAGGAAAGCAGAGGCTCACTGACTATGAGCTTGAGGTCTGCTGGGTTTGAGGTCTTGATCTCAAAACACTCTTTTCCAGTGTAGAATTACATGATCAACGTCTGCCTTTGCTGCTGAGATATAGGATGTGGTCCACATATTCCAGAATCTTGCCATGAACGTCAATTTTCAAAGGGTGACGTGCAGCAGAAACAGGCTGCTGGAAGATTCATTTTGCAGCTGTTGGATGTAAGGCCCATTCCCTTGTCTGTTTCAGTGAACATCCAATGATGATTTGGAGCTCAGCCTCCAAACATGAGCAAATGCAAGAGTTGTCTGCCTACAAAGTCAATTACTTTGACTACAAGACTGCAGTGGTTCAAATAAAAGCCTCATCATCAACCTCTCAAGGGCAATCTGGAGTTAGAAATAAATGACAGTGATGCATTTTTCCTAAAGAACGATATCTATTCCTAACCAGGGAATATGACTGATGATGTGTTTTATGAAAATATAAAACTCAGAAGTAATAGTGCACTGTCACTCCCTTGCGTGGCTTAGGTTCACTACAGACAAGCACAAAGACTTTGTTTGTCTTTGTAGGCCATGTGAATAGATTATAGACCTCAAAGCTCTCACACAAGCATTAAATTCATGATCCCATTTATCTGCATATTTAAGTCTCATGTAGAATTATAGAATTGTTTACAGCATAAAAGGAAGCCTATTGAGCATCCATCAGCTCCTAGCAATCCCATCAGCCCCATTACCCCTGCTGTTTTCCCATAATGCTGCATGTTATCCACTCTTACCTACCAATCAAATTCCCTTTTGAAAGCCCGAAATGACACTTTTCCTCCACCCCTGTAGTCACTGAGTTTCAGACAATAACTACTTTTTGTATTAAAAAATGTTTTTCCTCACAGCTTCTTTCTATCTGTTGGTCAAAACTTGAAATCTGTAACCCTCGATCTTAACCAGTTGCTACACAAAGTTTTCCTCTATTTACCCTATCAAAATCAGCCATGACCTTCTTCACCTCTGTCAAATTTCATCTCAAATCTCCCTTACTCCCAGAAGAACAATCCCAGCTCTTCCAGTCGAACTTAAAGGTGAAACTTCTCATCCCTGGAACCAGTCCAATAAATCACTTCTGCACCCTTTCTGAGACCTTTTATATAAATTCGATATAACTTCCCTGCTCTTGCACTTTAAGTCTTTGTGTATGAACCCCAGGTCTCAAATGCATAATGAGAATATCAGGCAAAAAGATATGAAATATTAGTGCACATAAGACCGAATTCAAGGCTGGAATACCAATGCTAAAGGGGTAAAAGTGGTTTTTGGTCTTCATTATGGACAACCCTATGTTAGAGAAAGCTGTAACTTCGATGCGGTACCAAGCATAGCTTGATGTCAGGCCTGCTGTGCTGTTTTGTGGTACAGCACCAATGCAGAGGGCTCATTTTAACAGTTTACTTCTTGTTACTTCTAACTGGTCTTGTAATTTTGCACCAAATCATAAAGTTCACAGAATGCATAACAGAATATTCTGGATGGAACTTGATTTTCACTGACTGAATTTTAAAACAGGAGCAACTGTTCCACTACTGTTCTGTACCGAGCATGAAATTATTTTGACAAGAATTGTGCAAAACTACAGAGAATTTGTGTAAAATCATGGACGCAGTGAATTAACAATGAAGCTCTCCAATTTATTTCCTCATCTATAGCTTCTAAAACATACAGAGACTTTTAAAATGGTAAGACTTTCACATCTTCTGCCACAGAGTGCGAACAGCAGTTAAAACCTACAGTACTCATTTTAAGCTTCTGTGGTATTTTAGCAAATAAATAATTTATCTGAACGCATCACTAGTTACTTTAAATTGTACAATAATGCTGAAAGTTAAAACTTGATGTGAGACTTCCTGTACTGTTGGTTGGGGAAAGGGTTTTATTGCTTATCAGTCCCTTATCTGATGTAGATAGATTCTGCCTACACTAAAAAAATTCAGTATAGATTTGTGTCAAATAGTGATGCAAGCAAGCACAATCCAAAACAAGACGTTAGATAAGGACTTTCCCTTCACTATGATGACCGACTGCTCTAACTTTTAAAACGCTGTTTTAATTTTAGGAACTTTCCACTTCTGTGGCTACAGATTGTCAGAACTATTCTATAATTATACAGCCTGTTCGGTTTACTGATTAATGGTTGGCTTAAAGGTAGACTTTATTCTGCAATAATTACTACAGTGACATCTCCCAGACACATTGTAGAAAATTATTTTTTTTCAAATATTAAAGTTCAAATCTTTAACTGCTGTTCATTACAACAAACAAAACACAAAGGCTTGAAGACTAGGCTTGTGTTAAGCAGTTGATTAGATACAGCATTCCTTTCCAGTTTGATTTAAAACTGGTAAACCAAAACCTTAAGTTAGACCAGATTTATAAAGTGAAATAAAGAATCTGCAACTAAAGTACATTTCATACTTGAGCTAATTTGTTGTAGAAAACTAATCAAATCCTATTTTCGTAAATTAGTACAAAAATTAAAATTACTCCATCCCTGGAGAGATAGGTTATTTCAATATTTACAAAAAAAATGTTATCATGCCTGCATTATTTGCATTACTACCATTAAATTTGAATCTAGTGCAGGTTGTTAAGAAATCATGCAAATCTAGAAATCCATTTGGATCCAGTTAAAGTGGCTTCATCATTTGGTTTCATTACTTTTTGGGAAAAGAGACTGATCTTGCCAGACACTTACATCCTGCCCTATACAAGTGAAAGCTACATACTCTACCCCTAAGGAGGAACAATTAATCAGAGAACAGTAATCACCTCTTTGTCTGGGTGGCAAGAAAGGACAGCAAGTACACTGTTTCCCTTTTTTCCCAAGGGAACAATTACCTGGAAACTGAAGTGGAGGAAATTTACTTATGCCTGCTTCTTGAGCTTTAATTGCACAAAGTGAACAATTAAAGGTGCATTTTGTAGCACATTTCCTAGTGAAACACTGTTCAATGGATTGGATACTTCCTGGCTCTATTTACCCTAACATCAATGTTATTTCCCTTATTGTATTTTGAGCATGTAATGACATCTTCAATGCACATGGCTTGTTTTATTTGTTTAATGGAAGAAATTTAATTAAAAAGACAAAGTGTATGACCTGTGTTACTAAAACACAGCTCGCCAAAGAGTACACCACAATGAAAACAGTGAAAACTGTGTGACAAAGGGCCATCATGGGAAATCATCTTTAAGGCATCACCTTTAGAGGAGGCATGGTAGTGTAGCGGTTAGCGCAACACTACTACAGCGCCAGCGATCCGGGTTCAATTCCGGCCGCTGTCTGTCAGGAGTTTGTACATTCTCCCCGTGACTGCATGGGTTTCCTGCGGGTGCTCCGGTTTCCTCACACATTCCAAAGACGTATGGGTTAGGAAGCTGTGGGCATGCTATATTGGTGCTGGAAGCGTGGCGACATTTGCGGGCTGCCCCCAAAATGCCCTACGCAAAAGATGCATTTCACTGTGTGTTTCGATGTTCATGTGACTAATAAAGATATCTTATCTTAGTTTAAAATTTTTTTTTAAATTTTATTTACAGTGTGGTAACAGGCCCTTCCGATCTAATGAGTCTATGCTGCCCATTTTAAACCCCAAATTAACCTACCCGTACATTTTAGAATGTGAGAGGAAACCGGATCACCCGGAGGAAACCCACGCAGACACAGGAGAAGGTACAAACCCCTTACAGACAGCGATGGGAATCGAACCCTGATTGCTGGCGCTGTAATAGCGTTGCGTTAACCGCTACGCTACCATGCCACTGCTTATTGAAGATTATTTACTATGCCTGGGTAGGATGGGATTGCAGCCCCCTAACTCAGCCCCGGGTCCCCTGATTGTTGTCCTCAACTCATTCCCTGGTTCATCTGGCCTGATCATGGCTCCCAGACCCCATTGCCTAATCAGGGTTGCTCTTTTGCACTGAAGTCTGCCATCCCGGTTTCCCTTCCCTTCCATCTTTCTTCCCGAAATCCATCTCTCTCTCCATTTCTCCATCTCAATTTCCTATCTTTTCATGCTGCAACCCACTCAAATAACTGGGAAGTAGGGGCATTAAATGAATATAAATTGCTGATTCTTTCTGGTTGCTGTAGCAGAGAAATTGCACTGAAATTTAATTTATGGGTTAGAGATATTCATCTGTCAGTCATATATTCTCTGCCTTCCTGTATGGCAGAGCACCCACAGGCAGGATAGAAGCTACAACCATTTTGAGAATTGACACTCGTCTCTATTTTAACTTTTTGAATTTCTTTTAGTTAATTTAAAGTTCTTTACATCTATATTACCTACAAATTTGTTTAAAATGGGAATCGAAACTAGAGTTCCCACAGATCATTTAAATTAAGTTCAGACTCAGAAATGTTATGTTTTTTTAACATTTCACTTTTATTAGGCACCACAATTAATCAGTAGCAATCCAAAAGTTTTCAAACAGATTTGGATGTTCCGTTCAGTTTGATTCCAGACATGTAATGCCATGGGCTTACTTTTACATGGGATACATGTAATGCAGAAGGCACTCTTCTCCAGCTTTGCTACTGCGCACAGCTGCTACATCCTGCTTATGGGATTCAGCTGTCAACAGCAGTCTCTTTGTTTTTTTTTAAAGAGGCTGGAGATTTTAATATTTGTTCTTTGTGCGGAGGTCTGGAGCAAAATATTCATATTAGCTCTTTGGTTTACAGAAGTTCTGAACCAGAAAGTTTCACTCTTACTTAGAACCTAGAGATAGGGGAACAGCAACTTAAAGGTTGCAGAGAAGTAAAGGAAACATACTGCTCATATGATAGACTAAACAAAGCCCCTTGAGTATTCTTCTGGCAAAATGCATCACTACTGTACCGAGTGGGCACTGTAGTGAGAATGGCTACAAGTTCTAGTAACCTAAATGGTGTGCTGGATGGGTGTAGCAGTGGGTGCCAACAACACCTCAGACCATTGATGACCAGCTGCAAAACTTATATTCCCTTCACACCTGAGGTTGAGGATTGGGGATCAATGGCTGTGGGATTAATAAGGTTAATAGCAGATTGAGTGATAGTTGAGGAGGGATGTGCTAAGGAATGCAAAGTCAATAGGACACTCAGTCTGATGTTAAATTTGGATTGTCCTGGGACTGCCGAACAATGGGTTTCCCTGAAAAGCTCCAAAAGAAGCAATGCTACGGGGATTATGTTATTCCGTGCACCCCAATGTGGAAATCACATCAGGAACGCAAGGGTGACTCATGCCCAGAACTGCCCAGTTGAATTTCCGAAATGACATGAAATCTCCTGGAAATGGTTGTTATTGAAGTTCACTCTGGAAAAAGTTAATTTCCAATTACATAACACTCAAAAAAGTTATGCAACTGAATTTCTAGGCAAGTGTTCAATCCCTGGTCTCTGCTGAATTACCTGATAAATAATCATTACAATTGGGTTGGTGAATCCAGGCTGAGGGAAAATAGTTTTCATCACTGATTGCTATCTAATGGCTTGTGCTGTGAAGCACATGGATGAGGACAGAACTAGTTTTGGCTTGACGCAACTTCTGTTTGGTGAAACCCCAACATTCATTATCAAGGCTGACAAACAAAGAATGGCTATTTGGCTGAAATGATGCTTTAGCATCTCAGGAACAGAGAAAATGATGAAATTGAGAAAACCACCAATTTTTAAAGAAGTTTGATATCAAAGGAAGATAATATATTTAATCTAAAGTTTAACCTAAAGAAAGCATGCACTCCATCACTGATTAGTATCAAGTACTTCTTACTCATCTAACATTGAAAATTACTGAGTCTTTAGCCCTATGGAATAGGGCTCCGTCATGTACAACATTGTAAAGCAATGGCACTTATCAACTTCTTTAAAGCTTAAGAATAGTTTGAGAAGTCAGACAACAATTTACTCAGGTGACTTACCTAATCTTTCTAGCATGATAGGACACTTAAGAGAGTATGCTTGAAACAAAAGGGGATACATAATACCAAGAGATGAATTTCAATGTTTAAAGCGTTTTTCCAAAATATTACCAAGTTATAAATCCTGAGCAGCACTCACCACACATTGATCAAGGAAGGGAGACAGCATGGCAGATGAATCAGAACCAATGACTGAAGGGAGAGGGGGAGAGCAAGTCAAATGTTTCTGGAAACCATGTTCTGTTAAGTTCCCTCTTGCTTCAGAAAATCCTTAACAGAAGGTTAAAATATGTTTCTACAATTCCTTTAGGGCCTGGATTAAAATATTTATGCACAATATTGGTGGATGTAGCATGTCTATTACTTTGCAAAAATGGCACAATGTCCAACAAAATACTGAAATAAGATCCTTGAAAACAGAACTTGGAGTACTATGTGCAGCCAATTTCAGAAGACAAAATTTATCTCCATATTTATTAACACAATGAGGTGAGATAGAGGGAAAAGTTTGTTAAATATTTTTCCATCTCTAATAAAAATGTAAGTGTAGAATGAGAAAAGGCCATTTGACTCATCAAAGTTGCTGTCTTCACAGATCATACCGTTTACTGCATCTTGGACATACTGCATCTACTTGATTCTGTGAGGAAAAGATTTGCACAAGTGGTTTATAACGCCTGATGCAAAACTTCAGCATCAAATGCACAAGCATTGCCTAGAATATACAGCACACAAACAGACCATTCATCCTAACCAGTCCAGCCCAAAATGTATGCTTTACGAGTCTCCTCTCATTTTCCCCATGAATATCTATCAACTTAACCCTCTATTCTTGCCTCCCTTAATATGCTTCTCTAGTTTTCCTTCAAACTAATAGTATTTACATCAGCTGCTCCCTGTGGTAGTGACTTGCTGTGCAAAGAAATTTCTTCTGAATCCTCTGTCTCATTTTTTTGGTGACAATCTTTTATTGACTTTTTAATATTGAATTAATATTCTAATTCAAAATTACATTTTAAATCCTCTTCAATAATCTACTGTTTGTTTCTGATGATTAAACCATCAAACACAGATGTAACACTAGTGTTTTATTTCCTGAAAGTAAAAAGCAGCACTTGAATAAGCCTGCATTTAGAACAAAAATAAGTGTGAAATGAGTACTTAAACTGATAAAGTAGTTGCAGATGTCTTCCTGAATCCTGTTAATTAATACTTTTTATTGAAAGGATTTTGTGTGTGTGTGTGTGTGTGTGAGAGTGTGTGAGTGCGCGCGTTTGTGCATGTGTTTATGTATGTGCGCTCATGCACATACCTTTAAATCTTCTTTACTATACTTGACTTATTACTCACAATTACACAAACTTCTTAATTACAACTAAAACATGTTACTGCAAGTGTTTAAGTATGTTTCAAAAACAACAACGTCAGCCAGCATGAGAAAGGAAAACCACAAAGTGTTAATGTGTCACATCGGAATATTTGAATTTTATGACCATACAGTGGCAAGTTGCCTGATCGGAGAGAAAATCAGTCGTTCTTTCCTGAAATAACTTTCAGATGGACAGTAATGAGGGTCATATGACAAATACTTGCCATTAATGCAGCCTTTCAGTCTTTGCAGTGCAGGGAGCCAAAGTGCGGTATTATATTGCTTAGCAACATGACTAGCAACCATTTCAACCTCTGTTGCAATGTTTTTGTTTACATTTTTGCTTCAGTTTAACCTTACAGAGAGTTACAGTTTGCAGTAGAGTAGCTTAGAGTGACTCCAGTGAAGCTGTGTTTCCTGATCAAGGTACAGTCTTGACATCCCTCGTAATGAATGAGGAGGAGGCAGATTTATTCATTCTTCCTCCTCCTTTCTGAAAGTCTGTTAATTTGCTTGCTTAATAATTTAGACTTTTCATCATTTGGTTCTCCTCCATTTCCACTTTCTGATCTCATTCTGCTACTAAAAGCCTCACTGCCGTTTGAAATAACATCTTGACTGGTTTCCTGTTTATTTTAGGAAGACAAGACTCAGTGAAAGTGAAGGGTCCCAGTTGTTCAGCTGCACATTTTTTTTGTCAGAGGTGAAGTGATTTTGCTTTTCTAAACACCTCAGGTTATTTACAAGTTCTAGCCATTTTGAGATGGCACAGTGCGGCAAAGAAGGACACACTGGAAAGGTGAAATACCAGGCTGATTCCACAACCCACACAGAGTTGTCCTTGGCAGCTGTGTTTGCAATAAAGAAGCATTATGTAAGCTTTGTACTTCCCAAATGGGGCAAGGGGATCAGTACAGGGATCATCATAGTTTTGGCTCTTTGTGGAGCTCTGAGATAATCACTGGAGCATTATCTCAGAGCTCGACAGTGGACTTCAAGAAAAAGGAAGAATGGATGAATTAAAAAAGGAACTATACATAAGAATTCATCAAAAGAATTCAAAACAATGTTGCAATGTAATGCACCATTATGGAGTTTCACATAAGCTATTGTCAAAATGTGTTCGAAATCACTGTGCTGCTGAGAGCCCAGTCAAACCCTGGTGCTTGCACAAATGCTAAGTGATGTCCATATACTTTATCCCAAAATGTGATTCAGTTGAAAGGGACTCTTGAACACTATCTGCTACTGGATTTGGGGTTTTGGAATATGTCCACATTCTTCTGGTTGCAGTTTATTTGGAGACTGCTGAAACCTCTGCACTTGCAAAGAAAGGATTGTGTCCTCAAAAGAAACAAAAGATGGTGTGGTTAATGAGACTTCCTGAATTTTTTTCTCATTTGGGAAGTAAGCAGAGCCAAGAATTAGCCACACAACTCTTCCTGGCAGCACTATACCCATTCAACACAAAGACAAACTTACACCATTGAATCACTTATCCATGAATTAAAATGTTTGATGAATCTCTATGAATTAGGTATTTTGCACTAAAAGAAGCAAAATTTGCAGGGTATATAGAACGATTGAGACAATGAGATTAACTGGATGGCAATCATCAAACTGTTCATTATTTATCAATATGCTATTGTTGGTTACTGTATCATAACTAATCCTTGGCTTAGAAACAGTGCCCTTTTCTGAAGGGTGGGATTCAAGCAAATTTTGAACAGATAGAAAATTTGGATGGTGATCACTTCCGCCATGCTTATACCTCCTACTGAGTCCAATGGGATGATGGTGGTGGGGGGCTGATGAAGAGATGAAGGGAATCAAGCTTCTGGGGCAATGTCTGGTGGGAATTTCAAAAGACCAACCAAGTACACTTGTTTACAAATAGCACCAAAGGAAATCAATATGCTTTCTGCACTGGACAATATTTGGGTTCCACAAAGTGATACTCAAGAAACAATTGGTTCAGGACTGTCAAGGAAGGAACTATGTTACATGGACAGCTGCATCCTCAATGTAATAGTAATAGGCTAGTCCTAAGTCCCACCAGGTCCAGTGAAGATGTCCCAGTAAAGTACAGGCATTAGTACCAAGCCTAATATTTAAATGAATTCTCTTTCAGATTTGGTTCACAGCAAAGGTAGAAAGAGAAGAAGAATGGCAGGGGTTGTGATTCCAATGCATAAGTTTGTGGGTTCAATTTCTGGTTCAGACAGTTGACCACATAAACTAGGCTAAAACTCAGTGAAGGAGGACTGTCCGATCGATGGAAGGTCTCGTTGACTCTCTCGGATGGGTGAGGAGATCCTATGAAATGATTTTAAAGAAGTACAGGTAAGGACATTATCATGTTCCTGTTTGTGAGAGCTTGTTGTGTCTCAATTACTGCATCAGAATGGTGACCATTTTAAATGCATTTAATTGACACTAAAGCACTTTGGGGTGTATTGAGACCATAAATGATAGATGAATAAATACCAGCACTACACTGGGGATAACTCCCTTGCTCTTCTTCTCAATAAGACATGGGATTACTTATGTCCATTAGACGGGGCTAAATTCTTATCAGAAGGATAACACCTTTGACAGTCCAGCATCTCCTCAGTGCTGTACTGGCATTTAGACTTGATGACTGTGTTCAGTCCCGAGTTCTGGAATTTGAATTGAGAACCTTCCAATTCATAGAAGAGACGCCTACCAACTGAGCCACATTTGACACTGAGCTGGCACATCAGTAGTAGTATGTTTACCACAGGCTTTGGAAGAAAACTAGGCTAAAAATATCCAGACTAATTACTGCTGATTGGAGATAGACCAGTCAGAAGCAGGGAGTCTTTGAATCCTTTGCAGCAGAGAAAGCTTCAACCAACTACTTGTATCAACACATTGAAGAAATCCAGGTGAATAGAAAAGATATAAAACAGTGAAACTAGTAACCCAGGTTAAAATATTTATGACACTGGAGGGATTGAAATTGGCCACTCAGGCCATCATGCTAGTAGCACAATTTCAGCATGGCTGATTTTTATCCACATGTGATCCACGTCCCTTTCTAACTGAATAAAAACCTGTTCCTCTGCCAAGAAAATTTCAATACATCCAGCATCCATAGTTTTTTATGAAGAGAATTCCAAATGTTTTCTACATTTATGTGGAGCAGGTGATTCCTGATTTCATTCCAACATGACCTAACTTTAATTTTAAGGTTATGCCTTCCTATTTGAGGCTTCCAGCCAAAGGAAATAGTCCTACCATATCTACTCTGTTTTAAACAGAATAAATTTAGAATTAATAATTTAACTGATTCCATTCAGCTGTCCCTGGGCTCACCACCCCCTCATTGGAATATCTATTCCCACTGCAGCTGTTTACCATCCCAGTTTCAATCCTGGACACACCCCTGTGGCACCAACAATATTCCCAGCTCCCTTTCAACCATTTGGTTTTACTCAGATTGTTTTGCTTATTGAGCATGCTATAACATTTCTGTGAAACCACAGTCTTATAATACTTGAGTTGAGCGTTACCTGATTATTTGCTGTTATGGATTAACTGCTGACACGTTATTCTTGAGAACTTATGAACTTAATTAGGCAGCAGTTAAGTCTGGGTCTGATTTGCTGTGGGTTTGCTGGCACACTCCCACCTGCACCATAAGCAAATCTTTGAGCAAAACCACATGTCCAGAATGAATGTGGAGCACAAAATGTCGCCAGTCCTAAAGTTACGATTTTCAGTTTGAAGTCTCTCAGCTCCAGCCCCATAAGAACAGGATTATTAGCTCCATAAGAAATGAATGAAAGAGGAATGGGATGCAAAGTAAAAGCTACTTTGCATCACTTACATCAGAAGCAAGTTGTAAACCTCAAAGGGGTGAAAAGGAAAATAGCCACTAGCACTTCACAGCCGAGGTCCTAATCACGATGATTTCCCTCAGTTTTTTTTTGCATCTTTCTTTACTTTCTTCTTTTATGATGAATTTCTGTCAGTTATTAATACAGCAGGGGAGATTGCATCTCACCTCATTTGGCAAAAGTGGATGATTTTAAGTTAAAAGACATTTATTCATGTTTTGCTGCCAATGTAACTCAGACCTCTGCTGGGCACACCTGAATCTGGCAGTAAACTGATTAATTTATGCAGCATTCTGGATCAATTTGGTGGACCATCCACTCAGTAAGTTGCCCAACAAAGAGGAAGAGGTGCCAAAATGCTGAGTCCAATATTAGTTACATGGGGCTAGGTAGAGATATGGCTACAAGAATGGTGTAGGGAACTCTGCTCAGCTTTCCTCCACTGGTACCTACCTCCACCCACCCTGACCCTGACCAATCATGCCCACTCCTGCTTGTTTACAGCAAGCTATTGACCCTCTCCCAAATCCCCAACCTCCACCCTCAAACTGAACAGTGTCTTTCACTTGAGTCATTAGGTGGCAAGCTTTGTTGATTAAGATCTCCCTTAGTCTTCCTTCCAATTCACAAAATTGATGCAAATTTGCTAAAGTATGATTGCCTGCTGTTTGTCAATTCATAAACTATTTAATGTGGAAAACTTTCTCAGCTGTGGAAATTTACTATAA
Source organism: Rhynchobatus australiae (assembly GCA_034780895.1). Taxonomy (NCBI): domain Eukaryota; kingdom Metazoa; phylum Chordata; class Chondrichthyes; order Rhinopristiformes; family Rhynchobatidae; genus Rhynchobatus; species Rhynchobatus australiae. The sequence continues at coordinate 15,692,388 of JAUZTB010000048.1, read as the reverse complement.
TGTGTTACTGGCATGAACTTGACCCAAAAGGGAAAAAATGCAAACACAGTCCAAGGAAGCTCAGACCAATACAACCAATGTGAAAAACTGGTAGCACTGACATCCACCAATTCCTAACATGGTTAACATCTTACCTGATGCTGAAAACAACAAATTGGGATGTGTGGAGAAATCTGCGTACAAGAAGTCCTTTGTGTACAACATATTTACTTGGACCAAACATTTAGCTGGTCAAAGTGATGACTAGGTGAATGAGCAAAGGTGGTCCTTTGAAATCAACTCACATCCTGCTTGAAGTCATCTTTTGCCACAGTAAATAAATATCAAAGCACTATTTGCTTATGTATTCCTTTACTTCTGTTTCATTTCAGGAGTCTGCTGCTAGTGTTTCTGGAAGTAACAGCAACTTACCTCATAATGCCAAAATGGCAAACGTCTTCAGGCAGCAGAAAAATAGATCATGAGATGCAGTAAACTGGAGGAATTTATGGAGGCAGTTCAAGAGTGTGATGTCATGCTGAGTGGAGACTGCCACTGAATGTAGAACAGAGAATAATGGGAGGCACAGGAGGCCAGGGTCTGATTCATGGAAGCAATATGCTGGCATCTAGGCTAGAGAAGATTGCAAATATAGGAGGGCTAAAGTTACATGGGGATTCATAAATGGGAATATGTTTTAATGTGTTTGGGACAGGGGGGGCAATGGAGCTTGTCAAGCATGTAAGTGATAAGCAAATAAAACTTAGTCTGGATATAATTGCCCGTAAATTGGATAATTTAGTGCCAATTCTTTTGGCTCTGATCTGCAAAACTTGCATTTACCCACAGTTGATGATGCTTGCAATCATCTTCAATGAGATTGTACAGATCACAAAATTGACCCATACACTTCTGTAGGTGGTCCATGTTTGCACACCTGGCATGTTCCCAATATCTGGTGCATATCAAATAATATTACAAGTGGCACAATGTCTCTTACTTCTCACATCAACATAGATTGCAGTACAAAGCTCAGACCGACTCTCCTGTCATGGATCTCTCTTACATGTATGTCCCTTTGAGTGAATGTGGGAGAAGTCTGCCTCCATCCTGAATTCTATTGGCTCCTCCATGGCAGCCATAATGCGTAATGGTGCCATCTGACAGCCACAGGGAGGGTGCCTTTAAGAGCAGATGCCCTTTTCTGGTTGCTGCTAAGCATAGTACCTGGAGCTACACAGAATTAAGTGTAAACCTGTTGAGAATTCTGCACATCTTTCTTTAGGGCTATATCTGGTGTTATGTCTGTTTCATGCTTGATTTCATTCATTTCCACAATTTTTAGTGGGAGACCCAATTTGTTATCCATGCTTAATGCAACAGTTGTTTACTGTACAATCCAATTTCTGGACAAAATGAATGGTGCCATCAACACTGCTTGTCTCAAGTGGCTGGGACTCTTTTCATATACCTGTTTCCTATGAATAAATGCAGCATTATCAGTTCTACAAAACAGTTAAACTTCTAAATGTTCCATAGTCATTTTATTACATAGACATGGTTCTCAGCTGATGCACCAAAAGTGTGGGTTGCCCAGGGATGAATGAACACTGTTAACGTGCACTGGAACCATGAATAGCTAGGGTTTCAATAAAACTTGGGCTGCCACATAAACTTTCATTTGCAACTGGGGTGTCAGACAACAACTGGGTGTTGCTCATTTTCATAGCTGAAAATGTGCTGCCCGATACTCCTGCCCAGAACTAGGCTCAGGAGTTTTCCAGACATCAGCCTGATTGGGCCTGTGCCCTCGTGGAGGAAGAGAGGCCCGTCATATGAGAAAAGAGAAAGGGACAGAGAGTGGGGAAGACTGTCCGGTGGTATGTGTGGGTGGGGTGATGTGTGTTGGGGTAGGGGTCAGATGGAATGAACCAACAGTGCCTTCAGGTTGACAGATCACAGGAGCAGGAAGCTGGCGGAGTGGTGGGGGATTGAGAGAAGGGGCTGGACGACAGCTGTGTGTGTGAAGGGGGAGTTGTAGGTGGGAGGGAGCAGGAAGCTGACACTATTGCAGGGAATACAGCGATGGGTTAGGGCATCAGGCTGATGGAACTCTGAGGTGGGGGAAAAGAAATTGGGACCAGCAGCAAATTGTAGGCAGGGGTGAGGAAATTACTGGTCAGATGTCCACAGATCAGGGAGTGGACAGAGTTCAAGAATTCAGGATGCAGGCTGCAGGTCACAGAGTGGTGGGGAGGGTCTGTTGATTGTGGGAGGGGAACCAAAAGATTACGAAAAGGTAATCTACTTACCTCACAGGTTACTGAGTGGAAGCTCGGAAACGCCAAACCAAGAGCATCCTCAGGGCAATGTGAACCAAGTTCCACATTGTTCCAAAAGGGGGCATTGCAAGGGGAAAACCCACACCTCCCATGCCTTGATGCAGAAATCACATCAGGGTCAGAACTGTGATTAACAGCAGGAAGTGTCTAGTTGAAATTTTTTCTGAGTGGCGCAAAATAATCTGGAAATGTTCACTATCGTGTTTCGTTCTAGAAAAATCTATTTTTAGCTTCATTGAAAGATACTACAAAATACGATTTAATTTCTAGATAATTTCAAACTCCTGTTTCATGAGGAATGCAACAGGTTGTGCTGACAAGCTCCTCCTCCAACTCCAACAGTTATCTGAAGTTGCAAAGCTTTTTACCCTTTTGCTCTTTGCATTAACTTGGCTCTTCTTCTGCTTGGAGCATATTTGTATGTTTTGTACAGCCAATTCATTTGGAAAAGCAAATTCAATTTTTTTCTTCTAAAGCACTATCTTGGGCATGGTGAAACAACTGATGTGTAACATTCTAACATATCATCTGCCATTTTAAATTTGGAAAGCCCAATAAAAAAATGATCTCATCTGAACAAAATTCCTTGGCTGCATGCTCTAAATATCCAATATAGTAGCAGATGTACATTCATTCTGAATTCAATGGAGCTGAATTTCTAACTAATTTACAGATTCATTTCAGAGTCGCACTTGGTTCACCGTTATCATGGCTTTATCATACTCCAGTAGCTTATTCATTTCACTACACTACTTTAGCATGGTCTCATTATACTCGTAAG